>JAHHFK020004949.1:0-130921 GCA_024533555.2 Aedes koreicus | reverse complement strand
CTAAGATCAGTTTACTCAAATATGAGTGAACTTTACTCATAATCGCGGAAAAGTGCACATACTCATTTTATGGGTAAAGTCGCTTTACCCATATTTGAGTACACATGGTTAACTGACAATATAGGTAATGTTTACTTACTTATGGGTAACCAATTTAAAGTAAATTTCACGCAAATATAGGTAAATCTAAAACATTATATTTAAATTAGAAGCAAATATGGATATGGATATGGATTTCTCTGTGCTTCAATTATAGGACTAACTGCTGATTATTTGTTCCATAACAAGTAATGCAAATATTGCTGAGAAGTGATTAAAAAGAAATGACCAACAGTTGATCAAAACAATTATTGATCGAATGGTTGAACCCATCAGGTTAAAAAAACAAGAACGGCATTTCTTTTCAGATGTTGTGATTCCTCCCACTCCCTCTCATCGTAGTGTATTCTAACTCTGCCACAATTTTCTAACCGCTCAATTTTCGGAACGAACCCGGATCCAAATGTTTTTGTCAGTTCTTCCATCTTCTACTCCGCAATCCCCCTCCCACTCTATCCGCAATTCCAACTTTCGTGATGGACCTCAATCTGTTGAATCGCAAGATGGAATGAGAACCAACCTACTCGATCCAATGAAGCTTACGAACTGCCAATGTTTATTTTTTCATCCAAATATGGGTAATATGCAGTTACTCATATTTAGGTAATATCACTTAACTCAAATTGTAAGTGAAGTTGACCCACTTTTGTGAGTACAATTTACCCATATTATGAGTATTGCATCAGTTACCCATATATGGGTGAAACAATTACCTTTTTATGGGTAATTGAGTCTTAGCGTGAAACCCACCCCGTCCCCCCTCCCTCAAAAATAAAGTCATATCAATAATATTCCGGTCCCGATCAAGCATATTTGTGCATTGACTTTTATATAATAATTTTTTGAGACGTGCTGGGTAAGCTGGACTTGGACTATATGGGGCTAATTTACAAGTTCTTGAAACAAATAGATGTATTCGTTTGATCCTCTCTTAGCTGTCGCTTTAACATGTCCACCTCGTCCCCTCCCCCGTAATACCGCTTCTATTGTATCGTTACAGCTTAACGCAATGCAACATCTACGCCAGACCTACAGCAACAATAGTGCATCGCCAATCTGCTGTTGAAAGCTTTTTTTTAAGATTCCTACTTCCCCATTCCTTCCTGAATCATTGTAATCCCTAACCTCGACCAAGCCGCGAGTTTTTCGGCTTTCCAAAACTAACCTAGTAAGTAAGTTATTATCGTTGTAAAAATGAA
This sequence comes from Aedes koreicus, assembly GCA_024533555.2. Taxonomy (NCBI): domain Eukaryota; kingdom Metazoa; phylum Arthropoda; class Insecta; order Diptera; family Culicidae; genus Aedes; species Aedes koreicus. The sequence continues at coordinate 129,623 of JAHHFK020004949.1, read as the reverse complement.
TTGGAACTCGGCTCCGTTATGCCTAAGGCACTTGAGCCTTATAAATAAACAATCAAGTTAAAAAAAAAAAAAAAGATCGAAGAATAATGGAAGCTTCAATTAAACAGAATTGATGATCTAATCAGAGCATGATATAGGGTTGAATCAACCATATTATGCTAACATCAACAATATTCATTGTTGATGATTTGACAGCTCTCTGATTCTCATGATAAATTCAATAATTTTTATGTTTAATTTGACCTTATTTTGAGGGTTGAGCTAATGGTATCGGATGGTTGGTTTAAGCATACACAGAGATTCGTTCAAATGATGTTATGGTTGGTTCCAAAAATCAAAAAAATCGTTAAATTTACGATAAAAGTTCCTATAATGGTGGTATTTTAGTGCAATATGTTCTAATTGGAACATTTTGCACTAAAATACCACCATTATAGGAACGTTTACTCAATTAGCACATATTCTTTGGATATTACGAAATTAAACAACATATAACAATGTTTGAAAATTGGAAATATCATTCTTATCAACGCGGTTCGGTCTGCTAGGGTGGAGGAAGAAGCGCTTCGACTTCTTCACGCTCGATTAATTGTAGCGCATCAATGTCGTACCCGTTAGCTGAAATCAAAATTCATTAAAACTACTTTAAAGAATAGTTACAATTTGCTTACATACCTACAAACTCTTCGATGCCCGCCGCGGATAATCTAAACGATTTCAATAATTCTACCTCTTCTTCGTCAACATAAAACTCTTCAACCAGGTCGTCGTCCAAGTCAACCGAGTGATCTGCCGCCGCCATGATATTTTTTTTCCTTCGCTTTGTCGTTGAGTGCGGATGGCAGCCACGAGGCTCAGTAGAGCTGCTATATGCCCTATTTAACCTTCCAGTATGAGTGATTCAACGATAAACACGGATTCAAATAATGACATGTATGCTTGATTTAAGCATTTAATGGTTGATGTTCAATAACGTTGATTCAAATGAAATATATGCTTGATGTAAACATCAAATCATTTTCAAACAACGATTTAAATTAACTATGTCAAGAATATCTTCGAAGCTTGGGATAACTATGGCAAAAATTATATCAATCATGCATCATTTCTGTCCGTGTACTTTCTATGTGTACAAATAACCACTATGTGTGGTCACACATACTTTTCATTTGCCACATAAACTTCATATGTGTTTCTCAGAGGGCTATGTTTATGTGTGAACAAATGAATATTATGTGGAATTTTACATGGATTTCTGCCAATAAATATGTATGGATTTTTACCCGTGTAGGTAAACATTTTGGCTTCCCACACTTAACTACTCCGTTGGGTACTTTTTTCTTAGCGGGTGGACACAAAATGCACGGCTGTTGAAATTAGCAACACTTTGTCAAACTCAAATGTCAAATCGGTGCAACTGAAGTAATGAGTGTGTTGCAAAGTTGATCAATAGTTTTAAATCAGGAAGTACTAGCACACCAGTCCCAAGCTTAATGATTCGCCCCTAAGACCATAACTCACACCAATACACTCTCAAATATTCTCTCAAAATAACATAGCGAATTAAAATAAAAACAAAGATACTTGTACCAAAAGGTCTGGGGGTGCGACACATCTAAATTAAGATTCAAGATGATCGAAAAATCCCACGCTAGCGAATCAATCTTTGAAAAATCTTGTTTCAGCTTGTGAATCTTAATCCATCAACTTGCATCGTGCTGCATCTTTTTGGAGTAAATCTTCATCAATCTTCTTTCTATCTACTAAGCGTGCGCACACCGCACAAAAGCAAAATAAAAAAAAATCCTGCATCTGAGATAGTGTCGCACCCTCTGCAAAAGGTGCTGAAAAGCGCAAGATTGCATGGCAAGGTGCAGACTGCAAGGAGTACTTCGGAACTAGGGGTTCTACAACAGTGAACCAATTTCAAATCACTAGTTGCACATTGATTGTTGAGTCAAACATTGTTACGTCGATATTACCATGAGGTCTGTCAAAACTCTACCATAAACGTAGTAAATTTGACTGAAATTTCATGGTAGTTCTGACAATAGGTTAAGTGGTAGTTTTTACTGCAAGACTTTTTTCAGTGTAGGTATAAAAAAATTAAAAATATCGATATGTCACACTCAGAAAAAAATCGTTATTCGCCTCTAAATCGTTATTCGCCTGGTTGACGCTTAGCTTCGTATAAACGGCTTAGTATAAACTTGAAATATAAGGGGCGTAGTATAATGTTGAACTATATGTGCTTAATTTAAGGGAAATTTATTTGAAACTCAGAATAAAAAAAATTCCCGCCCCGGATTTCTTTTTGTTTTGTCGAGTTCTAACCTACAAACTAATGACACCGAAATTTCTTAAATCTGTCGGTGTGAATAAAAACCGATTGACTGGGTTGATTGGATTATTCGAGGATATTTTTCGGTTTGGAAATGTGGTGCTTGGCATATACTAACGTTGAGCATGCCACATGCAGACATAGAGTATCATTATTTTTTCTGATTTGAATAACCGATGTAATCCAGTTGGCTTGATAAAGTGCTGTTGTTAGCTGTTGTAAGCTTAAACTTTATGCAACGTTAGTATAGTATTTATACTATGCGTCTTTTAAACTCCGTGAATGATAGAAATGATTTTTTTTTAAATTATCGACGAATAGAAAAATCTCAGAGTGCACATGGGACAGTTACACTGATAAAAAAAAGCAATGATTATATCTATGAGTTCCACGCACGATTTTTTGCAATTTTATCAACAAATGTTATCTATTTGTAACCACACATACTTCCTATGTGTACAACTAACCACTTTGTGTGGCCACACATACTTTTCATTTACCACATAAACATTATATGTGTTTTTCAGAGAAAAACACGTAATATTCACTGTTTATGACTGAACAAATGAATGTTACGTGAAATTTTACATGGATTTTTACCCGTGCATGCTTCCAACGGCAGTATGGAACTTTTATGCATTGGTTCATAGTACGTCCGCAGAACAATTAATGTTTAATAATGTAGATTTTTATGACGACAGCACTAATTTTGATCTTCATGAGAAGCAATGCGGGTCCTCCCTTAGCTCAGTCGGTAAAGGCGCAGCTACAAAGCAACACCATGCTGGAGGTGGCTGGGTTCGATTCCCGGTCTGGTCTAGGAATTTTTCGTTAAGGAAAATTTCTCGACTTCCTAGGCATAGCGTATGATTGTACTTGCCACACAATCATACTAATGCAAAAATGGTACTTGGCATCGAAAGCTCTCAATTAATAACTGTGGAAGTGCACTAAGTTGAGAGCAAGCAATAAGCTAATTGTGAAAGCAATAAGCTTGAAATGCTAAAGAAGAAGAGAAACAATGCGCGTCAAAATGCGCCTATAAGTTCCCACGCAATAAATCTCATACACATACGAAGCGGTTTATTAAATTGATAAGAATGACATGAGAAAATCATGACGATTATCTGAGAAACCCATAAAGGCCAGTATGGACTTAAAAAGTAAAGAGGTTACGGAATTTTGTTCAATATTACCAAGCGGAATTTTGACAATTGATCTGTATGGAACGAAATGTCACCTTCACTTACGGAATAATCGAGCGGAATATTTTTCCGAAAGTAAAAATGACAGCTGCCATTAGTTTGCATGGAAACCTTACAAATTCCAATTTTATTTTTTGTTCTTTTCAGGTGCATGGATACTGCTGCAGAAATTTCTTTTCGATTCTTTACTTTTCCGTTTCAGTAAACGGAATTTAACATGGGTTTGGGATAGAAAAAGAAATTTCTTTCGAACACGATACCGACCTTAAGTCGATACTGGACTGATCGGCAGGCTGACAGAATGAAATGTGCACTCAAAAAAAAATATTTTGCTAAAACAAAAAATTAACCATTTCAATTTTTAAATAAATGTGATTATTACTAATCAAATATTATTTAAATAAATATAACACAACAGTGATTACTTTAAATAACTTTTGTAATTTGATTTGAATGAAATGTTGAATTGATTTGGAACTGTTTTATGAATTGAAACAAATAGAAACCTTGTATTGAATAGCAACACCACATTTTGTTGATTCAAAACAGAGTGATTACTTAGGGCACCTCCAATCCTGATGGGAAACTGGTATAGATCTAAATAAATAGATCTGAAGTGTTCTAAATTCTTGCACCGCGGGGTTCTATATTGGCTTTTATACCACACTCTGATTTAAAGTTTTGCATCTTCCAAGAAAATTGATCCAAATGATGCATGTTTTGGATCACTTTTTTGCCATGATCTATTTTCTGAGTATAGTGCTGGCAACATTCTAAGAGAAAAAAAAGAATCGGATTTATCTGTCAATTAAAAAACATCACTAACAAAATAATACTTACTCGTTGATGGTGCTGCTGCATTCAAAAAATTTCCCAAAGGATTGTCCCAATATGAAGGCTGCAGTGGAGACTTTAGTTTCCGGGTTTACCGATGAGATTCAAACAGAGCAGAAAGAGGAAAGACAGTGAGATTTAAAGGCGTATCAGTACATGGAACAGCCGGATTTCGAGGTATTCGCATCGGAGGTGCTGCAGAATTTGCAGCAAAAGACCAAAGCCAAAGACGATCGCTTGTTTGGATACCATGGAAATGCTTCATCTGTCCGACGTTCGAACCAATAAAGAACTGGAATCAATTGACCTGTCCAACGTTGGGTTGATGTACAATTCCGCTCAGTTCAAGGGATTAGCCACCGGGAGCAACGTGTCTCCTGCTCTTGCTTTGGCTGGCGGATCGGCTTGCTACAATACGGTCGTCTCGCAAGGTAGTCAGTTGTATTTGCTTGCCGGAAAGTGTCTGCATGGAGTCAGTGCAAGGGCCTGGAGCGATCGGAATTCCTATCTGACGTCGATGCAGCGCTGGGAAGAAGCCATCGAACTAGCTGTAGATGGCTATCGGGCAGCAGCCGGTCGTCATCGCCGGCTTGCAGTGGCCAAGGAGCGAATACTGCGAATGTTCGACGAATACCTGAATGCTACCAGGAAGACACCGGAACTGTGCCTCCAAGCGATGGTGGCCTGCCTGATCGAGATCAATGAGAAGTAAGTATGAGTAATGTACTTTCTTATAGTCACTGGACATTTAAGATTCCGCAAAAATGAGGCTGATACTTTTAAACGAACTTGTTTAAAAATACATAACTTATTCCACGTCCTTTTCTCCAGGAACCTCCTTTGGCAAGAGCTGTACAACCGCCTTCCCAACACGGATCACTCCATGACTATCACTGCGCGGCACATCGAGAACGACGATTTGAGTTCGATTGCCCCCTCGGCGGCACAGGTTCTTTGTGATTATTTTCTCCGTAAACGGGACATTAACCGGCTGGAAAACGTCATCCTCTGGATTGGCAGTGCTTGGATCTCCACCAGGTCCTCATCATCTGTCGGAAGGAGAAGCTCTATCGGGCGCAGATGTATCTCAATACCAAAGTGTAGTATCCTGCTCGTAGTTGGTTTTCGGATGTACGATGAAGAGGAAAGCCGAACACATGTCTGATCTCGTTGTCGGTATAAATGTAACTGCCCGTTCTTTATTCACTATGTCTTGTCCAACGGATATACATTTCAAGGTATGATTGTACTAATGTAACCAAGGTGAATAAGGAACAACATTAAAGGTGAACTTGTTAATATATAATTTATTTAGACACTACATTCCTCCCTTTGTTTAAATTAAATCACTTAATTGATCTTGTAGGTAGGATGGAGGCTTGGTGATGTGATGAAATCGTTTTTGTGGTTCTTTTATTGTTTGATCCAGGATTTGATCCGAGGGCTGATCCGAGGGCTGCTTCGAGGGCTGCTCCGAGGGCTGCTCCGAGGGCTGATCCGAGGGGCGATCCTGGTTGTTGAATGATGGCAATTCAACGTCCGTCTGGGTGTTAGGCGATAAGCTTTCTTGTTGTGAATCTTCGATGAGAAGCCTCTTAAGATGGGAAGTATTCCTGTGTATCAATCGATCGGAATCTTTTGATTTTAACACTGCTTATGAGCCTTTTCTTTCCAGAATCACAAACTCTTCTGGATTGAATGGAGTTGATAGTTTGTTATCTTTTTGAATCCGTTTTGTGATAACAGTATCGCCAACCTTCAAGCTGCTGGCTTGGGCATTTCTTCTTTCGTTCGCATACTCTGTCCCTTTTTGTTTATTAACGCGATCACGATCGTGGATCTCCTCAAGAGTGTCACTCTTTTTTATCATCAATCCTGGAAGCTTGTCTCGTAATATTCGCCCGAACATCAATGAAGATGGTGCAACTCCTGTAGTCGAATGTGGAGTTGAGTTATGCATCAGAACGAATGTTCTCAAGTCCCATTGCCAATCAGAACCTTCTGTTTCCTGGCTTATCTTTAATCTTTTTCCTATCGATCGGTTGATTCGTTCGACCTCCCCGTTTGCTTGGGGCCAATACGGTGTAGTTTTTCTATGTTCTATTCTAAACTGTTTGCAGAACTGTTGCAGCTCTCCACTGATAAATTGGGGTCCATTATCTGTTTTCAGCGATTTGGGGATCCCAAAACGACAAAATGTTTTGTGCAATGCTCTCACAGTCAATGTGGCCGTAATCTGTTTCATAATTATTAATTCGGTGAATCGGCTGTAATAGTCTATGAGAACAAGCAAATTGTGACCACTTGGCAACAGTCCAACGAAATCTGCCGCTATGTCAACTCATGGATGTTGAGGCATCTCAGTCCGTTGCAGAGGCTCTGGATGATCGGAGCTGAGACAAGAGCACAGGCTTTGCATTTCCTTACAAATGATTCAACTTCGGAATCCATTTTTGGCCACCAGACTTTTTGACGCAATTTTCTTTTCATTGTTACAATTCCAGGGTGAGATTCATGAGCAATTTCAAGAGTCTGGTGGAGCAATGCTTGTGGCAGTACCAGGCGATCATCTCGCAATAAAAGATTCCCTGACTGACAAAGTTGAGTGTCAAATGCTTTGAAGTCCTTGGTTTTATCGTCCCATATTTTCAGACTAGTAATAACTTTTTGTAGCGTCTCATCTTTTATTGTTTCTGTTTCAACTTGTTCCAAGCTGATTTTCTCTGGTATACTTGCTCGGACCACTTGGTATATGCAAGCTTCACCCGCTACATCGAAGTCAATCGGTTGAGCAATAGACAATCTCGAAATAGCATCTGCCAAGTTTTTAGCCCCAGGCTCATAAACGACATCAAAACTATAAGCTTGAAGTCGCAGCACCCACCTTTCAACTCTCGCATTTGATTTTGTTCGATCCTTAAACAAAAACTGTAATGGTTTACAGTCCGTTATAAGTCTGAAACGTTTAACAAGCAAATACAATTGGAATTTGTCAACTGCCCAAACTAACGCCAAGGCTTCTTTTTCAGTTTGAAAGTACTTTTTCTCAACATCGGTAAGGGCTTTGCTGGCAAAAGTGATTATTCTCGTTTTGTACGACCTATCCTGCTGCAAAAGAACCGCTCCTACTCCTGTGGGGCTTGCGTCAGCAATTACTATACACAAGTCTTTTGGATTGAAATAGCCTAGAAAGTCTGTTTGACAAACGGCGGATTTGATTTTATCAAAAGCACCTTGGTGTTTTTCCGTCCACTTAAACACGTTTCCTACACGCAAAAGTTCTCTTAGAGGTTCTGTTTTATCAGCCAAATGTGGTATGAATCGCCCAATGTATGTTATTAAACCAAGGTAACTGCGAAGCTCTGAAACGTTGGTAGGTTCTCTGAAGCTTCTGATAGCATCGATTTTGCTTTCAGTTGGACGAATACCTTCACTAGAAAGCTCATGTCCTAAGAACTCTACTCTTGAGGCGTTAAAGATACATATCTGTTGGTTGAGAAGAATACCATATTGTTCGAATCGTTTGAGTAAATTTTCCAACCTACGGTCATGCTCTTCTTGCGATCTTCCAACGACCATTATGTCGTCTAAGTAGACTACTACTCCATCAAGGCCAGCAACGATCGACTCCATAACTTTCTGAAATATCTCTGGCGCGCAACATATTCCGAACATTAAACGTTTATATCTAATAAATTTTTCAGGTGAGTTGTTTGAAAATATGAAAGAAAAATAATAAATCAGTCAGTTAGTAGGTTTTTATTATTGTTATTATTAATTTAATAGCAACAAACATCATTGTGTATCTTATCGGCGACCATTTTACCTGAATAATCCTTGTTTTGTTACGAACGTCGTTATGTCCCTGGATCGCTCTGCTATTTCGATTTGATGATAGGCGTCTTTAACATCCAATTTGGAAAATCGAGTAGCTCCGTCTATTCCGCTGAACAATTCCTCAACTATTGGAAGAGGGTGGATTTCCCTCAGCACAGCATTGTTGGCCCTTCTCATGTCCACGCATAAACGAACTTCTCCGGAGTCCTTGATTACCGGAACGATCGGTGAAACCCAGGCCGATGGCTGCTCAACACGTTCTATTATATCTTGTTCTAAACAGATAACGCAGCTTTTCCGCTATTTTGTCTTCAAGTGCAAAAGGCACTCGGCGATATGGTTGCTGTACAGGCTTTATGTTCAGGTCCACTGGAATTTCTGTCGGATGCACCGCAGTACTCTATACTATTCAAGATGTTTGTTCGATCGTTTCAGTATTACTTTGGATATAACTGCTGTTTGTGTGATTATGGCCTGGTAAAGTAGGCTGATTGGTTGGAAGCCATTTCTGGAAGAGTAGAAATGAAACACTCCAACGATGAAGACAGAAAAATCTATTCAATCACATTTTCGCAAAACAAGTACAGATATAGTTAAGCATTTTACTGACAGTGTGTCGGGGATTCTCATGAGTTAAATACATAATTTCCAAAAAAAAAACAGGTACGAATATCAAATTCAACCTTGTGTATATTCATATGTTCGACACTATCAAAGCTCTCCCGCATCTCTTTCATATCATTGCCTGATCGTTTCACGATTGAAACATCCTCCTTTTCGGCTTTGATCTTATGTTGTTTGTCTCTGCCTAATGGACTCGAAGAAAGAACGTATGCCAGTCAGTGATTTTTTGAGGAGCTACCTAAAGAGAATTTGAATGAAAAGCAAATGTTCAACATGCAACATGCTATAAGAATTGATAAGGAAATAGATAAGGAAAAACAAACTCACGATGATACCTTTGATGAAATCTATATCTACTCTTTCAAATTATACAAGTTTTCAAACAGAAGAGCCCGATCAATCTGTTTGATCTGAAGCAGGTTCCTAAATTTTTGGTTTCATCCTGTTTTGAGTCTGGATATCCTAATATTTCCGCGTTTCCGAATATTTTCACCACCAACACCTTTTTCCATGAGCGAGCTAATCTTGAACTTAACCCTGACTGCACCCTGGGTGAGGCTTGCTTCGGTAGCGTAGAAAATTCCACACGGCCGCACAAGGATCGGTTTCATAATTGAAGAGTAGCATACCAAAAACGAACTGAATTGATGCAAATGCTTCAACACACGTTCATAACATGATTAGGTGAGACATTTTCTAGAATGTTAGTCAAATACACAATACATATCCAAAAGCAGGACTTGTGGAAGTTGCTTTGCGAACTTCCTATTTTTATTCAGGGTTTTGATTCTTTCGATGCCACCAATATAACTTATGATAACATTTCCCAAATGAAGTACAAAAAGTTGAACAACTCCGTTGAATATTGCTGGACCTTTTTAGTAGTTCCAGGGTTTTTTTTCTGCACTCCAGAAGTTGCAGTTTCTTCTTTTTCCTCGTCCAAAGCATATCCATCACTACTTGAAACTTCCAGTTTATCGGCAATTCATGGATTTCTCCTTCTCCGTCCTGATTTGCATCTTCATCGTCGTCCGGTAAATTATTATAATCTTCCTCATTATCTCCCCATGAGAGCACCTTGAGAAGTTTCTTATCGTTTCCTTGCCCTGATACAAAGTGTTAAACTAACAGGATTATCGTACTGAATAAAATTACCAATTACCAATTACCAATCGTCAACTCCGGCTGAGTTTCTTTTAGTTTAGCTAACGCTTACTGGTGTTCCTTGGCGACGTCATTCTTGCAGCACCTTTGTCAGCAACTGCAGTTTGAACCTGATTTTTTTTTCTCATCATCTCATCAGGTCCGCATCTTAGTTATCCAGAAAATTATCCAAAGATATATTTTGCGCATCCGCTTTTTTCTTGCTGCCCGTCGATTTAATATTGCTTATTTTATTTACTGACGGCTTTGACACATCAACACGATTCTTTTTATTTTCTATAACATTGTTGCCAGCACTACTACAGAAAATAGATCAAGGTAAAAAAGTGATCCAAAACATGCATTATTTGGATCAGTTTTCTTGGGAGATGTAAAAATTTAAATCAGATTGTGGTATAAAAGCCAATATAGAACGCCGCGGTGCAAGCATTTAGATCACTTAAGATCTAAATATTTAGATCTATACCGGTACACAGCCATCGGTCAGGTATACTCCATTCTCAATCAACATCTGCAAATTTATATTCTAAATGTTCTCACAGTATGCAGTTTGCTAAATAGGACTACTCCAATCTCCGTAACTAGTTTCCTCATTCTCATCAGTATTTGTTATTGCTGATGGTTTTGTTTCTTGTCTAGCAAACATTTTGATTTCAGACTCAAAATTCACTGTTTCTTTTTTTCTCTCCGATGATTATCCTTCACACACATTATGCTCAACCGTTTCACATTTTCGTTTCGTCACACACACTTTACACGCAATTCGATTAGTTCGACTCTCTCCAACACACACATGAAGCTCCTCAACATTCATCATACATGCAGAACTTTTCTTTAATACACTTTGGTTGTCCTCCATGATGAAATCTTTGGATTATTACGAAGCACACTAACACTGCTTTAATAATCTCACTGCTGTATACACACGTTTATCTTCCATCGTTTTATAAAAATTACCGTGCACTGTTAACCGATTTTTCTCTATTAAAACTTATTTTAATCCGATAATCCAGGAATCAAAAAACACGGTCTACATTTTTTCCTTTTTACCTCTCACTTACCACCGATTAAAATATATTATCCCATTCTTATGAAAAATAATTGCAACAACTTCGCAATTTTGTTTTTTCTTTCTTCACTACCAAATTGATGAACAAATGATTTTTTCCCTTTATTTTTCTTTCCTTCTCCTTTGCCATGAAAGAAATGGATATCTTTTTTCTAATGATTTTCATGATACCGCACTCCACTTATTTTCGCTACTTACTCGTTTTCACTAGTAACCCGAAACAATATCTTGTAACCCGAAGTAATTACTTGTAAACCGATTTTTTTCTCCGACGTCGCCAATGTAGTATCCTGCTCGTAGTTGGTTTTCGGATGTACGATGAAGAGGAAAGTTGAACACATGTCTGATCTCGTTGTCGGTATAAATGTAACTGCCCGTTCTTTATTCACTATGTCTTGTCCAACGGATATACATTTCAAGGTATGATTGTACTAATATAACCAAGGTGAATAAGGAACAACATTAAAGGTGCACTTGTTAATATATAATTGGTTTAGACACCACACAAAGCACTGTCAGACTACACCGATTCCGATCATTCACGAACGTGATGATCCCCATCTCGGTAATTGCTTGCTTGTGTACGTTTCCAGTTGCCTCACCGGTCGGGGTTATCCAACCGGAGACATTGTACCGGAGATGATTGCCACCGTAAAGCATGAAGTGCTGCAGCTGCCTGACCGTGATTCATTCGAAAAACGCTCCCGAAGGTGAACTGCCCTACCCATATCTGAGAACCGCTTTTGGAGTTTGATACCTGCGAAACCTTGAAACGCGATTTCACTTAGCATTCCACGAGAAGGAGTTCAACGGAGAACTGGGATTGTCGCAACGTCAGCGGATAATCAACATTCTACTGGAAATACTCACTCCGGAGCATGCCAGTTGGTCTCAGATTGGATGCCTTTTGAACTTTATCGCTCAGCAGATTGCCTCCTGCCAATTGCCAGGGAATGCTGCTTTTTATTAGTTGCTGTTCAGTGTTAAAATCTTTCAGGTTCCAACTGATTTTCTACAGTGTACTTAAAAATAGATTTGGTTCATTATGTCTTCTTTTCTTAAATAAATATTTATAATTACATAATTTTGTACTCCTACACGGCAAATAATCCATACATATTTATTGGCAAAAATCCATATAAAATTCCACATAATATTCATTTATTCACACATACACAGAACCTTCTGAGAAACACATATAAAGTTTATGTAGAAAATGAAATGTATGTGTGGCCACACATAGTGGGCATGTGTACATATAGAAAGTATGTGTGGTTATAAATAGATATCATTTGTTGATTATATTGCAAAAAATCATAGATGGACACATAGATATTATCATTGCTTTTTCACCTAAAACGAAACTGTTCACCGACTTCGTCATTTTTCCGTGGGTATATTTCCAACACACCGGTGAACGGGAACGGAAAACACCCGTAGGCGAATTTTGTTCCAAGCATTTCTACTCCCGAGTGGAACACTACCCATTCCTTCGAGGTTGTAAACTCATTGATCCAGTAGATCATAGTAATGAGGAAGTAGTGAAAAACTTTTAATAAGAATTCGTTCGTTTTCCCCGAAACGATGTGATCAAATACAGCAATGAAAAACTAAACAAATAGATGACGTTTCGTTCGACCGGGTTGCTATTTATCTGTTTTGAAATAGATCAAAAGTGAGTAAATCAGCGGTGTAATATTCCTTATTTTGATTTAAATTAAGAAGAAACCGATTGATTTTAGATAAAAAATATCCATCAGAATTACATTACAGATTGATTTGTTAAAACAATAAATTAATCATTCGAGTTTAAAAAAAGAAATGTGATTGCTATAATTCAAATATTATTGAAATTAATATCACAAGGTAGTGATTTTTTCAAAAAATTTTATTGGTTTGATTTGAATAAAACTTTGAATTGTTCTGGAACTTTTTTATGATGTCTAAAATCAAAAGAAACCTTGTATTGAATAGCAACAAAATATTTTTGTTGATTCAAAGCAGTGATTTTTTTTGCGTGACGTTGGAGTAGTCTTTTATAGCATGATCATAGTCAATAATACCACGAACGTGGTGAATTCGTCAATTTTCATGGTTATTGTAACCATTAAGGGCGCAATAGTCATCTAGACTATGATTAAATTGTTGGAATAACGATAGAATTTTTCACAGAATAGGAGTCCCCTGAGGACTACAGAACTGACAGTATGAACTCAATATTTTTTTTGCCAGCATCATTGGATAACACCATCGTAAATTCCTACCCCTCTATTTAATGCGAAATGCGAAAACATGGTGTAATGTCAATTGCTGCCAAACTTTGTGCTCGCCTCGCTTCGGTGTTTATAAGCGAAATAAGCAAAAAAATATCCAAGCAAATTATTCGAATACGGTTGTCGTGATAATCGTATTAATTATTCGCAAAACTATTTGAAAATCTACCAAATAGGTGCGAGTGATAAACATCAAACATGAAGCTAGTGCGGTAAGTTTCACCATTGAATCATTTTCAACGTTTAGTTGCGATTTTGCAATAAGACGCTTCCCTGGTCCCGTTTCTAACCTCAAAGCTTACAAGATGAAATTTTTCTGACCGGTTCGACTCGATTGTTATTGTAGGTTTTTGATGAAAACTCATCACGAAACTGTGACGATTGAACTGAAAAATGGCACTCAAGTGCACGGAACGATCACTGGTGCTGACGTCATGTTGCGATGAATACCCACCTGAAGGCTGTCAAAATGACCATTAAGAATCGCGATCCTGTGCAGTTGGATTCACTCAGTATTCGTGGTAATAACATCCGCTACTACATCCTTCCGGACAGCTTGCCCTTGGAAACGTTGCTAATCGATGATGCTCCCAAGACGAGAGCGAAGAAACGTGAAGCAAATCGTGGTGGTTAGCAGGACGAGGCAGAGGCACTCGAGGTAATTACTTTCTGTTCCAAGGGGATTTCTACTTGGGGTTTACTAACAAATATTATTTATTTTAGGTGGTCGTGGTGGCCCGCGTGGAGGACGTGGTGGTCCTCGGGGTCGTGGTAGGCGCTAAGAATCGTAGAGCTTAAGAATCACCTACTGCTGTCATAACTATCCCCATCACTCCCAGAATTACAATAAGGATTTGTGAACCACTAGACTACAACTTCCTCGGCTTATGTTTTGTGAATTAATTCCACGAAATAAAATGAACTAAAATCAGAATTACATTATGTTATAAGGTAAGAATAATCACGAACGTGTATTTATTTTAAAAAAAATCAAGGCTCAATAATTGAAGTATTGTGAAGTATTCTAAAAATCGTTACGATCCTTTTAATAGAACGTAAATGCCATAAACTAGGAAACACGCAAAAAACAGACAGGCGGCAATCGCGAAGGATTTGGAATTTTCACGGTGCAGCTTTTGCAACATTTCCTCGTTCGTTTCCAACATTTTCTTGATTTCCAGTATTTCTGTTTCAACTTCCTTCCGACGTTCTTCAGGCATCTCCGGGTCGCCAAGCCGCCGTTCCATTTTCCGTATCCGCTCGCGAAGATCAGCAATGATTTCATTGGAATTCTCAATCTAGAAAAATGAATAAATGAAAAAGCCGGTAGTAGTGAAGGGTAAATTGATGAGGACGTGTTTGTTGAGTCAAACCTGTTTTTGAATCGCACAAGGCTTGGACATTGTATTGGATAGGACTTTTAAATATTTGATTATTTTTTTTTTTTTTTTTTAGTACAAGATATAAAGTTATAAAATGAAAAATAAAAAGAAAATATTTTTTTACTTCTTTAATTTTTTTCTCCTCCATATTGTTTTGTTTATGATTTGAGGTGAGGGTGGCCAGCCTACTCCGATTTATATCCACACGACCTGTGACAACAAATTACACCCCAACTCTTTCCCCAATATGCGGGGAGACTACTCATATACGCGAAAAGTACACAGAAAATCTTGTAGTAAAAACTACCATTTTACCCAGGGGCCTGGCAACCCTATCCGAGTTACTAGCGTTTGACAGTATGCAACATATCACGGGCTTTATTTGAATAAGGCCCGTCTGACGTTTGTTACTGCGGGTACGAACACCTGCATTGTTTACAAACAATGAATCTTTTGAGGTTTGGATGTTCGAGATGTTGGCTACAGGAAAATGGCTGCCAGTCAGGTCCTTGATTTTACCCAACCCGGGAACACCTTGACACTTCTAGTACATTATCACTGAAACTCAAAAATTTGGTCCGGTGGTACAGTCAACAATCAATATGCAACTAGCGATTTGAAATTGGTTCACTGTTGTAGAACCCCTTGGTCCGAAGTACACCTTGAAGCCAGCACCTAACTATACATATTTGCGCCTTTGTTTTCATTTGCTGTGTTATTTTGACAGAATTTTTGAGAGTGTGTTCGTGTGAGTTCATTATTAGGGGCGTATTATTAAGCTTGGGACCGATGTGCTAATACCATAGACTAACTCTAAGACCAGTAGGTCCCGAACAAATACGATTTTTTTCTTGGCTCAGTCAGTACTAGCACATCGGTCCCAAGCTCGGTCCCAAGCTTAATAATACGCCCCTCATAATGAACTCACACGAACACACTCTCAAATATTCTGTCAAAATAACACTGCAAATCAAAACATAGGCGCAAATATGTATAGTAAGGTGCTGGCTTCAAGGTGTACTTCGGACCAAGGGGTTCTACAACAGTGAACCAATTTCAAATCGCTAGTTGCATATTGATTGTTGCTAATACTGACTGAGCTAAGAAAAAAATCGTATTTGTTCGGGACCTACTGGTTAGTCTATGATAGTATACTCTGAGAATATTTCCATTGTTGTACCGACATTTAAATCATGGTCAAGCTGACTATTGCATGTAATGGCTACAATTGTCGTAAACGGGGGTCTTACTCGCCATCTTGACGAACTTTTATCGGCCCGAATAATCAGACCTCGTATGTTGACACACTTTGATGAGTGATACTCTCACGCGGGAAGTAGTCGGCAACGAGGTTTTTTTTCCGGTTGAAGCGGCTGCTAACACAGTAGAGCGGCACTGTAGTGAGAGAAAACTCTTTAAAACTCTCACTACTGTGGCCGATGGGTGGCTGGCTGTAGTTTGGGAGGTTTCTTTCTTCGCTTCGTTGTCTCAAACTTTTGTGGACTACTTCCTTTTTTTTAACTACCACAACATGAAACAAATTTCCATCATTATCACCGTGACGAACAAAATAGTTTGAAGTGTTGGTAAAAGTGAAAAAAAAGTATGAAAAAAGAAAATAGTCAACTCATTATAATCCGTTTGTAAAGAACGGCGTCAAATACAATCTCCATTTTTAATAACAAAAAAAAAGCAACCTAACCATACAAGAAATGGTCCACACAAAATAATCCTTTTTATAAAAGTAAAACATCGTCTGTTACAATCTTCATAAATGACTAAAAAAATCGATTACTGTTTAGCATACAGTTCTAACCAGGGGGCTAGTCACTCTGCCACGTTGTGTTTGTGTTTCAGTGTGTGGGAGGGTGTTTGTGTGTTTCAACTTATATGTCAATACTAGAATCGAAAATGTATGCGTATTGGCAACCATGAAACTTTTTGGCGGTTAATTCACGCACACTTATGCATTTTTAAATCACATCAGTGTAAGCGAGAGGGAAAAAAACAGTGAGAAAACAAACAATCGATTCGTGCAAGTGGTGCCAGATATGAATTTTCATGTGGTGGCGAGTGTGTTTGAAGTTTGGCGGGTTGTGTTTTTAAGGTGATAACACAAGGTGGCTCCCCCTGGTTCTAACGTATGCAACACATAGTCTTTCAAACTCTGAATGTGCTGGCGCTCGTCCAATACCTGCGACAGACATAAAAACTACAAAGTACAGCCCAATGGGGTCGTGCGCAAAGATGACGTAGGACTACGGAGCAATGTGCAGATAGCACGTCATCTACGTCATCCTACGTCATCTAGATAAGATGGCTTGATTGTTTAAAGAGTGGCCGAAATTGGTTTCGTTCCAAATCTAATTCCCATACACTTTCCAGAGACGTCAGGGTCACTCCAATTGATTAAAGTCAGTCGGGAAGCTACACCTTCAATCCACTCGGAAATGTCATTGACGAAGCTGTTCATAATGCTTATTGCTTTGGGGGGAAACGACAGTATCGGGTTAAAATGCTTCAGCACCCGGTAGATGTGGTGCTATACGTTTTCTTCTTCCGAACTTTACTGTTCAATTCAATCGACCACCTGCAGATCATTATCCTTATTGCGTTGTAGATGGTTGTGGTCTGTTTGGGAATTCAAAGTCTATTATTGCCGATAGACGTCTAGGTCGAAAAAGTGCTAATGGAACGTTAGACCAGCATAAGGAAGTAAATATGTAAGAAAATTCTATTGTAAACACTTTAGATAGCATTTGGTGACCCTAAAAATAGCCAAGAAAATTCTATTGTACACTCTTTAGAAAGCATTTGGCGGCTCCTAATGATGATACGGCCCCGGTTGTATTTTCTACGATAGTTATGGATCTGTTGGTTCGTTGGTTGTTCAACGCGCTTTGCCATTTACTCCGGGACGTGGCGTTTAAAGCAATGCCATGTTCAACCGGGGTGCGGTAATGGAAATTTCAAACAACACAAGAGAAAAATTCAACCAAACAAACTCTTTAGTTGGCAAACTTATTTGGTCATCCTTGAAAAGGACGGATTTAGTTGACGGGGGAGAAACATGGTTCGCGATTGAACTTGGGCTTTCTTCTGGGTTCGGCTCCTCGTCGTTGCTGGTGGTCATCTGCAGGTGAGGGATGATTCTTTTTAGTTTCTTGATTATCGAGATTTTCAGCAGCGGGCTGGTTCATCTCCCGTCGTAGTCACTCATACACCGGTTTTGGGCATTTTCGTAACTTGTCCGGGGGTGAGATTCGAACTCGTGACTTTGACGTTATGGTATGGATGTTAACCACTACGCCGGGATCGCCCTCGGGATAATTCTTGTCTCAACATCATCATCATCATTATGTACCACTCATTCACCACTCACTCACTCACCCCTCACTCAACACTCACTCACCACTCACTCACCACTCACTCACTCACTCACTCACCACTCACTCCCCACTCAGTCACTCACTACTCACTAACTCACTCACTCACTCACTCAATCACTCACCAATCACTCACCAATCACTCACTAACTAACTCACTTACTCACTCACTCACTCACTCACTCACTCACTCACTCACCACTCACTCAATCAATCACTCACTCACTCACTCACTCACTCACTCACTCACTCACCACTCAGTCACTCACTACTCACTCACCACTCACTCACTCCCTACTCACTCACTCACTCACTCACTCACTCACTCACTCACTCACTCACTCACTCACTCACTCACTCAGGGTCAGTTAGTGAGTGAGTGAGTTAGTGAGTGATTGAGTGAGTGAGTGAGTGAGTAATTGGTGAGTGAGTGAGTGGTGAGTGAATGAGTGGCTGAATGAGTGAGTGGTGAGAGAGTGAGTGAGTGAGTGGGAGTGAGTGAGTTAGTGAGTGAGTGAGTGAGTGAGTGGTGAGTGATTGGTGAGTGAGTGAGTGGGTGAATGGGTGAGTGAGTGAGTGAGTGAGTTAGGGAGTGAGTGAGTGGTGAGTGAGTATTGAGTGACTGAGTGGTGATTGAGTCAGTTCGTGAGTGAGTGCTAAGTGAGTGAGTGAGTGAGTGAGTGGTGAGAGAGTGGTGAGTGACGCACTCACTCACTCACCACTCACTCAACACTCACTCACTCACTCACTCACTCACCACTCACTTACCACTCAGTCAGTCAAATTAGTGAGTGGTGAGTGATTGGTGAGTCAGTGAGTTAGTGAGTGATCGAGTGAGTGATTGAGTGAGTGAATGAGTGAGTGAGTGAGTAAGGGAGTGAGAGAGTGATTGAGTGATTGATTGATTGAGTGAGTGGTGAGTGATTGAGTGAGTGAGTGAGTTAGTGAGTGAGTGAGTAGTTTTTGAGTGAGTGGTGAGTGAGTGATTTAGTGTGTGAGTGAGTGAGTGGGTGAGTGAGTGAGTGAGTGAGACATTTAGTGAGTGATTGTGTGAGTGAGTGATTGAGTAAGTGAATGAGTGAGTGAGTGAGTGCTTCTTATCGACTTATCTAAAGCCTTTGATAGGGTCTCACATTTAAAACTTCTAAATAAATTATCACATAAATTTAACCTTCATCGTGATGCAGCAACAATGATAAAGTCCTATCTTAGCTCACGCAGGCAAGTGGTGGAGGCAAATGGTATTTGGTCCAGCCCTATCGGTATTCTTTCGGGTGTACTCCAAGGGTCCGTTTTAGGTCCACTACTATTTTCATAATTTATAAACGATCTCCTCACGGTTTTGACGATGTGCAGCTTTACTTCTGTCCTACAAGCACCAATTTTAATAATTTGGCACAGTTAATCAACTCCGATCTTGAACGTGTTCAAAAGTGGAAAATAATCTTCTTCCCATGAATTCATCTAAAACCAAAGCAATGTTTATTTCAAGACAACAAACTCGTCCAATTTTGCCAAATTTGTTTATTAATGATGAGGTCATCCAATCTGTGGAGAAAGTATTTAATCTAGGTATTATTTTCCAAAGCAAACTCCAGGTAATCATATCCATACTGCGCACAAAACTGGACGACGAGTCTTCGTTTGATATATTGGTTCTCACAGAAACCTGGCTGGATGACGCTATCGTATCCCGGATGCTGTTTGATGAGATCTACACGGTCTATCGATGTGACCGTAATAACAGTTTATCATCGTCGACACTGGAGGTAAATGATCATACCATTGAACATGTTTGGGTCACTGTTAAGCTCAGCCATTGCTCGTTTATTGTCGGTGGTATCTATATACCTCCAGATATGGCGAGTGATCATTTGATTTTACGCCGTCATGCTGCTTGTGTGGAGGAAATCTCGATGGCAACTGCGGACGGTGACAAACTCGCTATATTGGGGGTCTTCAATCTACCTAGTTTACGATGGACACGACTTGATGAGCCGTTTTGTATTGTTGAACGTTCTAATTCAACTTTATCTCGATCATGCACTACCTTGTTGGATTGCATGTATTCGAACGGCTTAGAACAAGTCAACGATATCAAGAATCATGCAGGAAACACGCTTGACCTCGTTCTTGTTAATGATTCGTTTGGGAGATCCTCCCCATATTTTGATCGTTCAAAGCGATATTGAAACAAGTATGATCTACAACAAGTATGATAACAACAGATATGATCTTACTGCCTTTGACTTCAAAAATGCTATTTATGATGTCATGAGCCAACGATTGATGAAAATCGATTGGTTAGCTGTCTGTCTCTGCGCTGAGGTCGATGATTGGGTGGGCAAATTTTCACAGATTCTTCATCAAGTTTTCAACGGTTGTGTGCCTCTCCAACGTCCGCCGTTGAAACCTCCATGGTCGAGTCGTGAACTTCGAGTTTGTAAAACGGAACGAAATATTGCTCGTCGAACATACTGTTCTCATCCATCATCTTTAAACAAGTTTTCCTATAAATGTTGTAGCCAACGGTATAAAAAACTAAACAACTGGCTCTATCTAAGTTACGCAAGAAAAACTGAGCGTGATATGAAGCGAAAACCTAAGCGATTTTGGAACTTTGTTTTTTTTTTCAAGCGTAAAGATACCGGATTGCCTTCTGTAATTCACTTGGACCATCGCTCGGCAAATACACAGGAAGAAAAATCCTCTTTGCTGGCTGAATTTTTTCAATCAGTCTCCGAGGACCCGCGAGATGACTGCAATATTTCAGATGCGCTGGGGTATGTATCGTGTGATGTCATTGATGCTGATACCTTCACTGTATCTGCAGACAATTTGACCAAGGCACTGTCTAAACTGAAAACGTCGTAACAACCTGGACCGGATGGAGTTCCTGCCTGTGTTCTGAAGAAATGCTCTGCGAGTCTGATTGTTCCTCTACTGCACATCTTCATCTTGTCAATGCAGCAATGCATCTTTCCAACTCTCTGGAAGACTTCTTTCATGTTTCCGGTTCATAAAAAAAATGCGAAAAATAATGTAAGGCACTACCGAGGGATTACATCCTTATGCGCGTGTTCTAAATTACTGGAAATAGTTGTATCTAACTACCTGTGTTTTCGTGTGAAACAATACATCAGCCCTAGGCAGCATGGATTCTTTCCTGGACGAAGCGTAACCACTAATCTCGTGGAATTTTCATCGTTATGTATTCAAAACGTTGGACGTGGGATGCAGATTGATGCCGTTTACACCGATTTGAAAGCAGCAGTTGATCGAGTTAGTCACGCGATTCTATTAGCGAAACTAGAAAAGCTTGGAGTTTCCACTCAGCTCGCCTGGCTTAGGTCTTACCAGTGTGGTAGAAAACTGGCAGTTAAAATTGGCTCTGCTATCTCTGACTGGTTCACTAACGGCTCTGGCGTCCCACAGGGAAGCAACTTGGGTCCGTTGCTATTCTCGCTTTTCTTCAATGATGTCGCCTTGCACCTTGGTGAAGATTTCTGCATACTATATAGCTATGCCGATGATAAGAAAATGTACATGATTGTTGAAAAATTTTCGGACTGTATCGAATTGCAAAATCTTCTTGATCGGCTTAGTGCCTGGTGTCGTGCAAATAGTATGACGCTCAGTGTCCCGAAGTGTTCGGTAATTAGTTTTCAACGAAAAAAACGACCTCTCATTTACAACTATGTTGTCGGCGATGAAACACTTGCAAGGGTGGATTCTGTACGGGATCTCGGGATCAATTTGGACAAATTGATACGCCATACGCTTAAATCGCTGCATGTTTCATTAATTCGGCCCATCTTGAAAACGTCATCTGTCGTGTGGGACCCTTGCCATATAACAGTAGTCGACCGAATTGAAGCTGTACAACGGAAGTTCATTAGATTCGCCTTACGCGTCCTTCCGTGGAATGACCCACTGAATCTCCCACCGTACGAAGCCAGATGCCAGCTGCTAGGCTTGAATTCATTGAAGCACCGTAGAAAAACTGCTAAAGCTGTGTTCGTTTTCAAAATGTTGCCTGGTGAATTTGACGCTCCGAATCTACTGGCTATGTTGGACGTGAACGTACCTGGGTACACACTTCGTTCTAGTGATTTTTTTTCGCTTGCCTCGAACAGATATTCCAGAGTGACGCATTTACAGCGACAACTTTTAGTATGTTGACTTTTTGAAATTACGTTGCTTTGTAACATTACTCCAAATCATTCATCAAGGACCGCAATATCTCATTGATAAGCTACAACCTTTCAGAAGCAACCGTGTACAAAACTTTATTTGATTGCAGCATTGCTCATCACAATACCTTTTTCGTATGTGCACTCATCTTAAGAAATCAACTTCCGAACATACTAGAAAATGTGCGTTCTGCAGCAATTTTCCGTCGTGAATGTTTGATTTGGCTTAATGGAAAAAACTAGGGAGCGTGGGGCAGTTAGTCAACAAGTCAATAAGTCAGTATTTAGTTTTTATGTAAGTTTTTTGTATTTTGTTTTTTTTTCATAATGTTTTTTGGATAGCAACATTGAAAACCGATTGTTCTATTTTGATAAGGGACAACCCTGAAGCTACAATTATTTACGTGAAATATATAAATAAATAAATATTATTTGTCATTTTAAAGCTGTTCATTTCCTTAACTTATTAGACATCATGACTTCACTTGTTAAGCTGAACAGATTATCTCCACGATCTTCGATTCTTTGAATGGAAATGTAAGAGTTTCGGATGTTTATTTTTCAAATAACTCATCTAATCATAAACTATAGGAACAAAATCTGTGTGGATTAAATTTAAATGTTTTCTTTAATGAGTGGCCGAAAAATCATATGTTAAAATCATTTAAGTGTTTTGAATCAGTTTCATTTAAGTTATTCTTTGTGAAATTTTGTGTCGGGTGGAGCAAATAAAGCTGACAATGCCTTAAATCAGAAAATCAGTCTGCTTGCTCCCACGAACAAAATAGCACCAGAAACAAATAGAGGGAGCTATTACCTTCCCGTCGGTAGTGGATATAGATGTTAGCAACCTGGCATTTCCAGGAAATTTACTTTTTAAATCATTGTTTACAATTGTTACTTTCGACCTTTTGACGATTTTGTCTAGATCTGTAAAATAAATACAAATATTCAGTAATATTTTCATACAAATTGCTGAAAACTCGTAGTTTTTTGACGGATATCTATAAATTGAAGAAATTTTACAGATCATTCAGTAAAAATTTGACTGATCAAAACCCGAATCAAAACCGTACATTTTTTTTTACTGAGTATCAAAATTAGGATTAGTTGTATACAGCTTAGATACTATATGATTTATAATAAAACATGTATCCGATCGTTGCATATTAGGCTTACACACATACCCTAGTTTAGTAGGTGACAAAACAAAAACAAATCTGGGTCGGGAAAACATTTTGTTCTTGATTTTCAATGAATCTCCATGAAACTGAGCACAAACATTTGAACTCGTTCCTTATATTTCAAGTTTATACTAAGCGAGCATAGTTGTCGTTTATGCGTAGCGATTTGTCAACCATGCGAATATCGTTTTAGTGTAAACAATAAACTAGTTAGCTTAGATTTTTTTGAGTGTATGATGAAAATTCGTACTTTTTTTTACCCAAAATAGGTACCCGAAATTTCCAGTATTTTCCGTGAGGAGCGTCCTCTCTTCTTTATCGATCTTCGTGGAACTGTCAAAATTTAATGTCAAGCCAAAACCCAAAAAAGTGCAATAAAATAAGTGAACCAAACCGCTTCGTTTAGAGGAAAGTTTTTTTTTCCAAGGTTTGAGGGTAGAGTTTAGCAAATTTCAGTCTAAATTGTGCTTCAATCGAAAGTCGATTCCAGTGCCCATACGTGGAGTGTCAAATATTCCAGTAGGGAGCAGACTTTCCGTCACTAAACGACAAAATCACAACTGCTGGCTTCTGTGAGTGAAAATTAAAGATGGCTACCCAATCCATAAACAAAACCGGCTCCGGTTGGCCAAAGCGCACCAGCCAGGGCACGATGAACGACATCAGCAAACCGCTGACCAACCAGTCCATGACGCTGAACAGGACGATTAATTTGTAAGTACCACTTGTGCATGAACTTTCAACGTCGTTTTTATTTTTCTTGATCGTTTTGTTTATTCCGTAGGTATCCGCTGACAAATTACACATTCGGCACAAAAGAACCGTTATTTGAGAAAGATCCTTCCGTACCGGCGCGGTTTCAACGGATGCGTGATGAGTTTGATAAAATTGGAATGCGACGTTCGGTGGAAGGAGTGCTGCTGGTATGTGATAGCGGTTTGGAATTAAGATTTTCCGAGATGATAGATAAGTTACATTATTTCCATTATGTAGGTTCATGAACACGGCCTTCCACACGTTCTACTACTACAGTTGGGAACAACATTTTTTAAACTACCCGGAGGTGAACTCAGTGCCGGAGAGGACGAAGTTGAAGGACTCAAACGATTACTGACAGAGGTAAGTCGAAATGTTTGAACTCTTATTTCCTTTCGTTTTTCTTTATGAGAAATCCAGGAGATAGTTGTAAGAGAAGATTGTATCAACTATCACTTAAGATGAAAGTTGTAAGAGAATTGTAACTTTCCCACTGGAACAAGAGAAGAATGTACGACTAGTTACCTCGGAAACGATTATACAGAAAATTGTAAGAACTGTTTTGTGAATTGTTAACTGTATAATCCAGCTTAGTAACTTTTGTCCGGGAAGAAACACACTTATGGAATTGTCAATGATTTAGTCATATCCTGTAAGTGGATAATTTTTATGTGATACACGATTTGACTAAATCATTTTCTTCAACATTGTGCACTGAATTGTTAACATTTTTATTCTTTATCCTATTATTGTTCTCCCGCGTATATCAAACGAAACAAATTGTAACTAACCTACACGAAAAAAAATCAATCAAAAATCCTCCAACAAACAAACCGAACACACCATTCTTTCCGTCTCTCTCTATTATTCATAAACTGTGTGAAACTACGAACCTATGTGTCATGTTGTGTATCATCATCGATTAGACTCTAGGCCGGCAGGATGGCGTCAAGCAGGACTGGATCGTCGAGGACACTATCGGCAACTGGTGGCGGCCGAACTTTGAGCCACCACAGTACCCGTACATTCCGCCGCACATCACGAAGCCGAAGGAGCACAAGCGGCTGTTTCTGGTACAACTGCACGAGAAGGGTAATGTTTTAAATGAAATGCTTTTATATAATCCCAGTAAACTTTAAATCGTAGGAACTATATAAGGTTATGTACTTTGATATTTTGTTTTGTTTTGTGTTTCGAGAACCGATTCACCGCGTGGGCACCATGATCTGAACAACTGCAATCGAATTGAATTGAATGAAATTGTTGGTAGTTTACTGATGTAGTTTGGTATAAGATTAGGTAGGCACATTAATTGTAAATTTTGACGACCGCTGATGGTTGCCAATTACTGTCTAGAAGAAAGAACATCAGTTTATAGTTTCGCATCTGTGAAATAGCCCATACCTGGACTGGTGGTGGACAGGGATTTAATTAGGTGTTTATGAATTTTAGGAGAGGTAGGTTTCCTCAAATTTAAGAATATGAGGACTTTGTCCTAATCAAGATTGCTAAGCGATTCTAGAATGAAGGAAAACAAAACTTGCATTGGTGCATGGATGATTCTAGACACCGACATTAGTTAAAGTAACTTATTTTAAATATGCTAACCGTTACTAGTCCAACGGCAACTTTGTAACTATGTTTAGCTACACACCTAGATGATAATCCCTGGTTTTCATTTATCTAGTTACTCATGGGACAGACAATCCATTGAGCAAATGATAAAAATTGTCTTCGCATAGAATAACGGGAGATGTTAAAATCGAAAACGGACGAAACGCGGTTAAACGCACGCTGCAATTCAATGACTAAAGAGCAGCATAGACTGTTCGACGGAATGGAATCCTGAGCAGTGAGTCAGCGACAACAGGAGTTTTCGACGGCTCGTTAGGGTGTTCATGCGAATTAACTGACACCGGTTGGCATACGTAAAAGATTTCGTCAAGGTTGTCGTCGCTCGACTCCATGATGAAAATGGGGGTTTCAGACTGAGGAAGCATATTACAATAAGTAGCGCACCAAAGAACAGTACAAGGGTTTTATTAATTAGATGTCTCGAAACTTCTTCGCTGCACGGAAAATTTATCCTAAATTTCGCGATGCTTTTGACACTATGTAGGACATATGTGGCTTGTACGTGAGCTTACTGTCAAGAATTACTCCCAAGATCCTTCACTTGATTCTCCCGAGGTAAAAACGCATTCTACAAGGAGTAGTTGAAGTTGATAGAAGAAGCCTTTCTTGAAAATCTAACTATCGTACATTTGCTTGAACTCAGCATCATGCAATTCATCTCACAAAATATTTGGACGGTTTGCAGGTCTTCTTGGAAAACCAGTACATCAGATTCAGTTGATGTGGAGGTAGATTTCCAAATATCTGGCAAAAAATAGACGATGAGTTTTCAGCGAAAAAACTCAGATAATAAAAATACGATCCAGCTGGGAACGAAACTGATACCCGCTCACCAATCTTGCTCCTATGTCCACACAAAAGTGACCTAAACCAATCCAATAATGAACCGCTGTGCAATCGCAAAGTCGTGATTGATACTATCGAAGAAAGCAGAGAAATTTATATAGATAGCGTCCGTTTGATAACTCGAAGAGAATCCAGCCATGATAGAGGTCTGTTTTGATTGAATTGAGGATCCAATTGTGGAAGAAGCTTGAAGATGTGAAGATGCTTCTTGTTCAAGAGATTCTGTGGAAGTACATAGAGGAAGCTGTCTGATGCTTGGAAGAAAGGTGACCAGAAGACTCGAGCGACAATAGCGTAACTCATCAGAACGAACCATACAGCGTAACGCAGGAAACATTTCTGCACCCTCTCAATTTTCAATGACTGTGCTACGGAGCCCACACCGGAACGGCATATTCCAGTGTACTTCGCATAAGCGAGCGGTACAAAGCCTTGAGTGAGAAATGTGAATGCTTTGGCGGTAGTCTGTGCTATGTGCTCGTTGAACTTCAGCTTGCTGTCTATTAAAACGCCCAAGTCACGGATAGAGTTGACACGGTCAAGAAGGTCCGAGTTACTTCGATAGTCGAACTGGATGAATAACTGTCGGCGAGTAAATGAAATTACCTTCGTCTCCGCAATATTTATCTCCATGCCGTTATTGCAACACCAGCGCAACAACTCGTTCAAGTCAGCTTGAAGAGCGCAACAGTCGAGGGCTGAAGTAATAGTTCTGTATATCTTGAGATCATCTGCGAACAATAGTAGTTTTGATCGCAGTCGTAGGCACAAGTCGTTTACAAATAGAACGAAGAGAAGAGGTCCCAAAATACTTGTCTGTAGTACGCCGGAAGCGATGCTAAATTCCTGGGACTGCGTTGATCCAAGTTTGGCGCAGCGATTAGTTAAATATGATCCAATCCACTCGGTCACCCAAGAGGGAAATCCCATTCGATGCATCTTGGCAACGAATAATTTATGCGGAACTCTATCAACGGCTTCATAGATGGAGTCAACTTGACCACGTTTCTCCATAGTCTAGTTGATTTCATGCGTATAACACATCAAGTTAGATGTCGTGGAGCCTTTCTTGTCAAATCCATGCTGAAATTCGCTTATGAATGGCTGCGATTTCCTCAGGTGTAGCCCATGAATAATCCTTTCAAACATTTTCCCAAGGCAACACAGAATGGAAATGCCACGGTAGTTTTCAATTTTGTTGATGCTCCCGGATTTATGAATCGGAACTATTGCAGCGATTTTCCACGCATCAGGGAATGTTTTGCTCTGCAGTGATCGGTTGAATAGCAAGGCGATAGGAAATGCTAGAGAATCAGCACCAGTAGACCATCGTCACCGGAACCTCTAGTGGTATCAAGACCTCTAAGTACATCAAGCACATCATGCCGGTAATTGTCATCGGTGGTAAATGCGTTTCAACTGGTTGAATGTTTCTGACGCTTTCAGATACACTTACAGAGGATGCGGTACAATACACGTTCTGTAAGAACTCTACAAACAGATCAGCTGCCTCGTTCACTGTGTTCGCAGTGCATCCGTTGTACTGAACATTTAACGGAATCGAGTTCTGCTTCTTCCGGTTTTTCACAAAAGACCAGAAACCTTTTGGATCTTCCTTCAAGTTAGCTTGCACACGATTGTTTGGCATTCCCCGTAGAGTACTTCCATGTCACGTAGAAGTATTCGGTTTTCTTCTGATCTGCATCGACAGTATTTGCGAGTCTTCCGCAAACGATTGCGCAAACGGCGAAGCTCAGCAGTCCACCATGGTTGTGTGAAGCTCTGATGCGTACTCCTCCTTTTATGTGGAACTTTGCCGCGGATAATTTAAAACAGTCGATTGTAGAAACCGTCAACAGCCCCGTTCAATGATGCACTTTGAAATAATCGAATCCAATCAATGTTAACCAGTTCTGCATTCAATGCGTTGAAATCACATAGTCTAAAGTCGAAATACATGTCTAAGCTACGTCCTTCGATCGGTAAATTTATGTGACAGCTTGAATCTACCCGTAGTACAAACGGCTTATGATGGGAGTCAATTTTGAGAATAGAGGATGATGGTTCGAAAATAGCGTAATAGAGGATGACGGTTCGAAAATTAATGGCGCCAATAGAGTCGAATCTGTACAACGCAGGTTTTTACGCTTCGCTTTGAGAAGGTTGCCGAGGAGAGACCCGTTTTCCGTATGCCGAGTTAGGAGAGTCGTTGCCGATTGATCGATCTTGCACCACTTCGGTTTCGTCGTGACACATCCAAGGCTCTCTTAGTTGCAGACATTTTACAAGGCCGAATCGACTGCCTGGACATCCTGGAGCAGATTAATATAAACGTTATACCACGGGCATTGCGCAATAGCGTAATGTTGAGGATGCCAATTCGCGGAAACAATTATAGTATGAACGGTGCGATCGGAGGACTACACCGAGTGTTTAATAGAGTCTCGACAATGTTAAACTACCATGTCCCTTGGCAAACTCTGCGCTGACGCTTCACGTCATATTTTTCTGGGCAGTAGACCATTATAAATAAGTCGACAAAGATTTTTCATTAGGGCCTAACTGACGAACGTTAACAATGGCTTTTTCCGCGAATTTCTCGGCATTGTAAACTAGCCTAGTCAATCCACCCCGGTTATTTCGAAGAGAAAGAATTCACATATCCGATAGAATTGAAGGCTTACATGGGTAGCCTTTGTGCCAATGAATTAACGGAAAAAGCCATTGTTTACGTTTGTCAGTTAGGCCCTAATGAAAAATCTTTGTCGAAGTGTGCTGTGGTTTGTTGATTTTAGTTCATTGTATACGTCATATTTTTAATACCACCATTGGGGCTTAACTAAGCCTATTGCTGCTGACTAAATAAATAAAGATATTTTTCCGTTCATGACTCCTGGAGTCCCAGATTATGCTTCAGAATGTTCAGAATTCAGACGACTGACCGCTGAGATTTTCGCCGGATCCGTTCCCGAGGTCGGCTAGATCCATCCCATGAAGAAAAATCACGGATCGTTCAATAAACGAAATCGCGTTTCTCACGTAGGTCACCGGATGCTCACCTTTCTAAAATTGTTTAATCACCCCTTCACTAAATAGCTCCATACTCAGCGAAAAAAAAATTACTGGTTGTTGAATGAAAACTAGCAAACATAGAACGTATTTATTTGCACAAGCCAAGAGAAGAACTAAACCAATTCGTTCGCAATATCTCTGGCGTGGTTGGACGACAACATCGAAAAGGAAATGAGACTAATTGGAGAACACTAAGTTGAGAGCCAGAAATAAGCAAATTGTGGAAGTAATACGTTTGATTGCTAAGACAGAAAGAAGAACAAGAAACAGCAATGTCGTCGACTGAATCAGAGGAAACAGTTGAATACAAAGAAAGATCGCAAACCGTTCAAACCGAAGCAAATTATTTTTCAATGAGATGACGCCTTGAACAAACGTTACCGATGGTGATGTTTACTTTGTTGAAATTAAAGCCAAAAGCACATAAGGATCTACGAAGGAAATGCTGGTGCTAAGAAGCAATAAGCCTGTTGGAAGTAATACTGTCTAGAATCAAACTTCAAGTCCGTTAGCAAGTTGACCGGAAAGGTAGCAGAAGTAAAGTTAGTTGACAAAGACATCGTAATTCCGCAAAAAAGGTATCCATGCAGCTACAGCCGTGAAGTATGGTAAATTATATAATCCAAAATATGCGAAACCGACGACAACAGCAAACATGTGTTCCTAATACTATCCGTTCAAAGGTCAAGCTGGTCAATAAGCTGGTCAATTGATGCGCAACTGGGATATTAGTATTGAGCGGAAGCAGTAAGTAGTCTACCTGTTCAGTGCAAAAAACGCCATATGAGAATCAGAATAGAGGGGTATCTGACCAGAACACTCTTTCATGTTTTTCGGATGTCGGATGTTGATTTTCGGATGTTGATGTGCCGGATCAAGAACGCACCAAGTGCGCACCGAAAGTTAAATTGATGACTATCTTCGTTTTCTCGGATAGTCACAAGGCGCATAACTTGAATCAGGATAGCATGGGCATGATTGACCACCTTTTTGTCAGATCAACAACGGTGAATGCACAGAGAACAGACAGGCGTTTAGGATCAATGGCTGGCCCACAGTAGATACGTTGCGGATGCGTTTGCATGAATTTGACAGTATTCCCATAGGTTTTGTGTCAAATATACGTCAACGGAACGCAAACGTATCTATTGTGGGTGACCCTTAACTCCTCGATGTGTAAAAATTGGTGAACCTACAATTGCAATCTTTTACAACGCCGACTCCGTCCGAAAACAGGTTAAATAAGGAATTGGTAGGATTGTTTTGATGTAGTACCCGATCAATTGGAAGCCGAGAAATCTTCTGCAATTCTATGAGAAATTACTATGATGTTGGATAAGTGGGTTGGGTTAGCAGGATTCATTTTAACAAACGAATGAGTAATCAAAATGCTCAGTGTGGAAAAGTGTTTATCTAGGCTAACAGATCACTCTCAATTTATTCGGTTTTAAGGAGATTCACAACAGAAATATTGGAATGTTATTACCGATTCAAACCAACAGTTTTGATTTTGGAATAGGCGTTGCAAAATCCGAAGCTCTGCCGAAATCTTCCAGCTATCAAACTGTTGTTGAAAGTTTCAGGGCCAGACGCAAATCACTGTTCTAACGGACTCTTCCAGTTCTTTACCTTGCTGGCATCCAGGGAAACGTTATAGCTGACCGTTTTGCGTGTGAAGCGAGGAACGACGTTCCAAGTGACATTCAAATCAAAGTTAATTCATTTATTAGAGAAATCGCTTAAGTCAAAGCATCCATCGTAAAATAAATCATTGGAATATGTTTTTCCGGTTCAACTCATTTAGGTTATCAGATCTTAAACTAGGTTAGTAGAAGCTTTGCGAATGTTCAGATAATGGTGTTGGCGCGGTGCTGAAAAAGTAGTAGAATGATGTTTTGTTCGATGTCAAAGGGGGAAACGTTCACGCAACCAATTTTGTCTCTCTATTTATCTTGCTGTTGTATTTCTTACTAATTTTGTGCATTGGTTTGGCAGAACGTTTCCGTTTCAATGTAAAGGAAATACATATTACGATCAAATTGCAGTTTCGATAATGTATTTTTTAATTAATTTTATTCGGAAAGCTATCCAATTAGTCACATCAAAATTAAATTGTTATCTGTCTATCAGAACCGAAGGAAAATTGTTCAAAATGTTTGTCAAAAAATGGTGCCATTGAAAAAATTCTATTATCCTGCCATTTGTTAGGAATGAAAGTATTGTAATTTTGAAATCATCTCAAAACTAGCCGATTGTAAAGCTTTTTCTTCAACTAATGTTTCTATTTGATTAAGCTAACCCCTTTCCATCATTTGTCGCATTCTGGATCTCTTTTGTCAATAAGTAGATTTTACTGAAAAAGCATAAGAAGAGAACTGTAACTGGAATGTAACAAGAATTTCTATATCGGCACATACTTTACATGAAACATACGATATTGAGGAAAATAGTTGTGTAATGAGATTGTACTCCAGCTAGGATATTATCAATTAACGTTCTTCTATATTTTATACGACTGTGATTATAAAACGATAATCATGGGAGCAGCAAAATTTGTACCCATTGCTTTGTAAATCGTTGTAAGAAAATTTCTACCAAATTGTACGTTCACGTAGCTTTTATAGAGAAAGCCTGTACAAAAAAAATGTATAGTAACATCGCTGAAAGAACGCCCTTTTTTTCTTAAGAAATTAGACATTTAAGATTTTTTGACTGGCTTTTATGCGATATTAATCTCCTTTATCATTTTCCCCAAAATAGCGCTATTTGCCGTTCCGAAGAACTACAAGCTAGTGGCAGCTCCGCTATTTGAACTCTATGACAATTCGCAAGGATATGGACCGATAATATCCTCCTTGCCACAGGCCCTGTGCCGGTAAGTTGTTTATTTTCCAAATGCTCTATCAGCTGATCATAACGAAACCAATTCCCCTCCCCCCCAACAGGTTCAACTTCATCTACATGTAAAGATCTTCGAAGCAGCGAAGAGTCAGATGAAATCTTTCGGAAACCTGGATTCTCACGACTAACTTCAGTCCTCCCTCTTTCCCGCTGCGCCCCGTCAAAGTGAAGCAATTTCTGGGATGTGTAGCGAAGGTAGGATCCATCTCTTGTGTATGCGTGTGTTGACAGTGTTAGTAGTAGAGTGCTGAATGATGCGTTGATTTTTAAGTTATTTAACCAGAACAATCTGTCACCCGATTGGTCAACGTTGTCGACAAATTGGATAAACAGCGTTTGATAGTACGATCATAAAATAAAGTCAAGAGAAATTGTACGCCTAGCAAAATGGAGGTTCTTCTTCGGAACGAAATGTATAGAGAAAGCATTGGATAATCCACCTAACTTGGTTCTGCATAAACTTGTTTATTCATTAAATTCATTTTAATCGCACGACTACTACATGCTTTGCAAGTAAAGTTCTTCTGTTGCACAAGTACAGTACTCGTCCATATACTCGTACAGCGTGGGTGTGCTGATTCTCGCCTCTTTCGCGATTCTGTTTCCCTTCTCGTTGTTGTGACACGCATAGCTGGTCGATTCATCGCACCGGCAGTAACAGAGATTTCTTACTCCACGTGGTCTCAACAGGCCAGCTCTCAGCTGCTCATCCAGCTTCAACCGTGTCCGCAACAAACTGCAGGTATTTTGACTCAATCGAACGGATAATGCGTCCAACATCTCACCGTGACTTAACTGACGATTTTGCTTTAGCGCTTCCTTCAGCACATATATGTAGTTTCTCGCCAACCGCAGCGTTTCAATTTTCGAAAGCTTCTGCGGCACCGTGTGGTCACACTTTGCGGATGCATTGAATAGCTGTGGTAACGGGACGCACCGACGTAGACGATCCAATGCATCGTTTAGGCCATGCATCCGATTCCGTTCCCGTTGGTTGGCCTTGGTTCGCTTGATAGCTTCCTTAGCCGAGGAAGACCTCTTGGGTGTTGTGGTACTCGATTGATAGGTTTTCATGGTTGAACTAAACTCATTTTCCGCTTTTGTATATATCGATTGTCGGTGGCATTTTCCGTCTAATCTAATTTTCCGCCCTTTATCAGTCCTGTGTACAAGATTGGCACTCGAGCTCAGTGATAAGAGCTTATTGATGGTTGATTTGCATAATTGGGTGTTATAAAAAACGATAAGCGGAATAAGTGCCGAACGTACCCCACTTTCAGTGCCCATGTAACGGTTACACACTTTCCTCAATTCCTTGACCATTTTCCAGAAGCTTTATCGCGCATGCCCGGACACATTCCCGCCAAATCGAACTTGTACCTAAAACCACCAGCAAACTTGATTGTGTTGGGAAACTTCACGGTCAACGGTTGCTATGGCCATACTTCTTTGTTTATTACCGACAAATAATTTGACACTCGTCCTCCGTAGATTTCTGCAACTTTCTAGTGCCACTCAATCCATTGCGGATTAAACTTGTCCCTCTCGGTGTCCTTCCGGTCCAGCCATACGATCTTCCAATAATGTCCATTATCAACATCTATCATCATAACGAAAACATCTACAATGTGGAGAAGAAACCCCCGGAACGTCCTCCGAAACCACCGTTATATCACTCCCGCTTCGAGCACCAGGTTCGTCGGGAAACCAAGTCCAGCAAGGATGCTCATCGGACGATGGGTCATGCCAAAATTCCTCTGCAAAAACCGGACGAATTTCTTAAAAAGAACTGCGGTATCCGCTTTCGGGCTACAAAATCGGCACCGGTTAGGCTCTGTGCCGGTCATAAGCCTCCTGTTCCAAAGAAAGATGAGCTTGCGGCCTCCCAGCAGCAGGCGATGCAGTGCGTTGACTTCAAGGTCGAAAATATCAAGAAGGTAGTTTGCTCAAACCCCAAGAAGGTTCGACCGCGATATGCGGACACCCGGAAGGGAGATTTTCACGATTTGGAAAAATCGGGTCTGGTACCGGTTTACATGTGTCAACCGAAGTACGGCAAGATCCCACAATATCTCCACCGCCGCAAGAAGGATCTGGAAGCGCAGAAGCAATGCGTGCTGGACAAGATGGCTGAACAGAAGCCTGCCTGTACGGCGATATCCCAAGAGGAGCGATTGGAACTGTTGAAGGTTGGTTGGGTGAACTCCGTGCGGTTGGTAAGGGATTATCATTTTCTTCATTCTAGGGCTTGAAGAAAAACTGGGAAAACCTACAGAGGGAATACCAAAGTCTTCCGCTGTTGATTGACACTGTGCCGAAAATGATCCGTAAAGCCAAATTGGAGAAAGCTCTGAAGGAACTGGAGAAGGACATTCTGATGATGGAGAACAATCCGTACATCTACATTTACAACGATGCCGAGGAGGGCAAGCGTCAGCAAAAGTAACGCGATGATGCGCTGTGTTATCCCGGATGTGTTCTATTTTCGAGAATCTTGATAAGAACTTTGTCTTTTTTTCACTTTTGAACTTTACATAGTGTGTGTTTTCGAGTGCTTTCAATTTTAGGAGTAGTATGTGAATTGTGCAATAAATTTGATAAAATCCTTCGTATCCTAAGTAGTGCTGTTTTGATAATAAGATCATTTTTTTCGTTTAATCTGCACAGGAAGATTTCTCATCTGAAACGATTTAGTATCAATAGAATGGCTGAATGGGGCTTTCAAATTGAATTTTCGAAATCATTTCTCGTCATAAGAAAAAAATGTTTCAGAGTTCGCGAGTTGATAATTTATGATATGGATCCTGAAATCATTAGGCGGTTGAGAGTTCTTCGCAATATTACCTGATGTGTGGTTGGACACATTTGGTTTTAAATCCCCACGGCTACCCGAGTAGATTCTGAGATCAAATAGAAAACTGAGTATGATGTTGTTGATAATGATTACTCAGGTTGCTGTCGTTTTGGTCATTCAACAGTTAAAAGATCAAAATTGATAGCAAAACTTTATTCCTTTGACATCAAATTAGCCAGAGCAAATTGAAAAGTCCTTTTGCTATACATTTTTTCCTGTTAGCAAAATGAGTATTCCACTTGACGCTCTGTCAAGACAACGAAAACCAACACTTCTTTTCTCAAAGAAAAGTGAACTCAAGATAACAGCAAGATGAAAATTAAATTTTATACCAAACTATATGAACCCGGTGCGAGCGCTGCTACGCTTGCAACTAAATGAATGAAAATTTAATAGAAGTGGCACGTTTATGGTTGT
Organism: Aedes koreicus; assembly: GCA_024533555.2. Classification (NCBI taxonomy): domain Eukaryota; kingdom Metazoa; phylum Arthropoda; class Insecta; order Diptera; family Culicidae; genus Aedes; species Aedes koreicus. The sequence goes on along the minus strand of JAHHFK020004949.1, from coordinate 93,650 downwards.
TTTTCGGAATGAGTTTTTTTTATTGACTAAGAAGGGGTTCAGAACTTCTATCAGAATATACTTCTTACCCGGGAAATACACATTTTGTGTTTGAGTCACCTGGATAATTCTCATGTTTGGTTGAAATTTGTGTTTCATTTGTATGAGAGCCCCTCTTTCCAGAGCGGGGAGGAGTTTCAAACGACCCTACAATCATTGCCTTCAAAATCCCCCGCATGCCAAATTTGATTCTATTTGCTTCATTAGTTCTGGAGTTATGTAGACATTTTAGTTTTAATTGTATGAGAGCCCCCCCCCCCTTCTCAAACAATCATAAGAACCTTCCACAGCCCCAAAAACCCCAAATTTTCACGCCGATCAGTTTTGTAGTTTCCGAGTCTATAAGGATCAGATAGACAGACAGAAATGTATAGAAATTCTGCCTCCAAAAACTCCCACATGCCAAATATGGTTTCATTTGCTTGAATATTTCTCAAGTTATGCAAAAATTACTAACATAGTAACATTAGTAACATTTCTTGCCTCCAAAAATTTCCACATGCCAAATTTGGTTTTATTTGCTTGATTAGTTCTCGAGTTATGCAAACAATTGTGTTTCATTTGTATGGGAGCCCCCCCTTTCAGAGGGCGTAGGGGTTTCAATCCACCATAAGACTCTTGCCTTCAAAAACCTCCACCTGCCAACTTTGTTTCTATTTGCTTGATAAGTTCTAGCATTATGCAGGAATTTGTGTTCGATTTAAAAGGGAGCCCACCTCTTCCAAAGGGCGGATGGGTCTCAAACTACCATAGCAACATTTCTTGCCTTCAAAAACCACCACTTGCCGAATTTGGTTCCACTTGCTTGATTAGTTCTCGAGTTATGCAGAAATTTGTGTTTCATTTGTATTGTAGCCCCCCTTCCAGCATAAGGGACCCCAAAAACCCCTGCATACAAAATTTCACGCCGATCGGTTCAGTAGTTTTTGAATCTATAAGGTTCAGACAGACAGACAGACAGAAATTCATTCGATTTCACAATTGCGAAGTGCAACCAAATTTTGATTTAAATTTTATGTTGATATAAAAATAAGTTTTGGAATTGATCTTTATGATGTTATTAGACTTTACCCGCGATTCTTCTACAATGGGTACAGCTTATTGATTTTTCAATTTGCTCTGACTGATAGCAGGACCAGTTTTAAATTTGACGTCACAAGAATAAATGTTTCCTATCAATTTTGATCGTTCGCCGTTAAAATGATCAAAACGACAACAACCTGAACAGCAAACCAAAAATTCAAGTCAGTATAAGTTCTGCTAGTGCTCGAGCAGCAATACTGGCTCGTGACTTGCAGCGTCTCGACGAGAAGATGACATCGCTGAAGGAATTAAGACGTGAGAGAATCGAAAGATAACGGGCTCTAAATGAACGGGAGCTTCGAGAATAAAGAGAGCGTGAAAAGCAGTTCATTGCTCGGAAAAATGAACTGCTGTTGTAGAACCCCTAGTTCCGAAATACACCTTGCAGTCTGCACCTTGCTTTTACCTTTTGGTACAAGTATCTTTGTTTTTGTTTTGATTCGCTATGTTATTTTGACTCGGTCTTAGGGGCGAATCATTTAGCATGGGACCGAGCTTGGGGCCGGTGTGCTATAGTACTTCCCGAGCCAAAAATAAAATATTCGTTTTATTCATGACTATCCACCCCTTGATCCACCCGCTGGGAGAAGTGTGCGCAGTATGTGGAGAAGCCGTAGGATTTCGCAACGGATGGAAAATTGGGTAAAGCTGACAGTCAGGGAAGCTATCGATTTTGTATCGACGTCCGTGAATGCAGAAGATACAAGCAACAATCAATGTGCAAGTAGTGATTTGAAATTGGTTCACTGTTGTAGAACCCCTAGTTCCAAAGCACACCTTGCAGTCTGCACCTTGTCATGCAATCTTGCCCTTTTCAGCACCTTTTGATACAAGTATCTTTGTTTTTGTTTTGATTCGCTATGTTATTTTGACAGAATATTTGAGAGTGTTGGTGTGAGTTACGGTCTTAGGGGTGAATCATTCAGCTTGGGACCATAGACTTACTCTAAGACCAGTAGGTCCCGAACAAATACGATTTTTTTCTTGGCTCAGTCAGTACTAGCACATCGGTCCCAAGCTCGGTCCCAAGCTAAATAATACGCCCCTAATAATGAACTCGAACGAACACACTCTCAAATATTCTGTCAAAATAACACAGCAAATCAAAACAAAGGCCCAAATATGTATAGTTAGGTGCTGGCTTCAAGGTGTACTTCGGACCAAGGGGTTCTACAACAGTGAACCTATTTTAAATCGCTAGTTGCATATTGATTGTTGTTGGGACCGAGCTTGGAACCGGTGTGTTTTTTGAGTGTGTCAATTGATTTACCTTCTACAAATAGCTTGGCTCATTCGTGTAGTGTGTAGCATTGCGTGTTCTAACGTCTAATCACTTTTCTCAAGCGCATAGAAAGTAAAGGACTTGCTGTCAGGCAAACGTTTCCCTATGAAAACAAAATATTTTTGCCCTATGCGTTTGAAAGAAAGGGGATTAGACATCAGAAAACCTAATAATAATTATTAATATCTCTCGTTCACTTTTTCGCTTTTTTGGTGATATTGAGCTCATATTCGTCGCCCAATTTCAACAATTTTACTTGCGAAATAACACTCATCGTATTTCGACAGCCGTTTTTGTTTTTAATTATAAGAAGCGCGATACCAGTGGAGCATTACCACAATAACCGAAAACGGCTTTAAATCAAATAGTACAACTGATTTGTTGCCAAATAGCGTTGTTCCGAACGGCGAGAAACCAGCACCCCGCTTCGAAAGGGTCACCCGATCACAAAGCAAGCGTTTGTAGATGACAACTGCCAAACGAAATGTATTGTGCCGAACGTCATTAAAATGTATTGAATTAGTTTCCTACCTAGATACATGAAAACAACACAAGTTAAAAGTAGCTTATCACTAGAACATTTAATTTCGTGAAATCTATCTTAAGACTAGTTAAAATCCTTTAAATCTAGGTACAATTTGTTGGACAGTGCACAATTAATGACTAGACATGTAAGTGAAAAACAATGTAAAACACAAATTGGTCACAAATCGAATTAAATAAATTGCAGCTAAAAAGCTGACTCATATAAACCACATGAAACGAGTCGTGCTACAAGATCGTCCGAATAAATTTGCATTGCTGTGCCAACAAGCGTATTTAGCTATCTTGTTGGAATTCTCCTTTCTTGTTGTTTGGTACAAGCAAGGATGTTTCGAAATTTCTTCGCAAAGCGCAAGTTTCCTCCTCCTTTTCTTTTTTTTTTTTTTCGTTTCTTTTTTTTTTTTTTTTTTTTTTTTTTTTTTGCCCTGTTTTTTTTTTTTTTTTTTTTTTTTCCTCCCTCTGTTCTTTATTTATACCCACTCACACCCAAAACAACCACTCCCACCCCACCACAACAAAAAAAAAATTTTTTAGAACTCCTCTCTTTTTTTTCTTTTTTTTTTTTTTTAAATTTAATTTTACAAACCCCCCCCCACCAAAAAAAAAATTTTTTTTTCCCCCCCAAAAAAAAAACAAAAAAAAATCCAAAAAAAATTTTAAAAATGTTTTTCTTTTGTAGAACCCCCCCGCCCCAAAAATACCTCGCACTCTCCCCCCTGCAATAATTCTTGCGCTTTTCGGTACCATCCGCTACTAGTATCTTGGTTGTTGTTTTGATTCACTACACTGAACCCAAACATCCTCCTTTTATCGGATGAATCCTCCGTCGGTTGATATCGAAACATTGAAATCGCATTTTCGAATGATAGATGCAGGCGGAGGACGATTTTCTAGAAACCAGATGATTATCCTTCTAATGTTGAACAACTAATAATACGCGAAGTGAATTGACCTCCCGTTAAAATTCTGATGAACGCTGTACGAAAAATCGTCATCCCAAAGTTCAATGCGTATTGCATTGGAAAAGCCCTATGACGCAAATCATTTGAAATGAGGATGACAAACATTCCATTTTACATCATTCGGTAAAAACCTCTCAATCGCTATCAGAACTGGTACCGTCACGAATAAAGGATCGAAACCCGACCGCTTCCTACGGAGTCGTGGAAAAATATTTCCTGACTCCTTCAATTTTTGTACTCCCGTTGCAGTCTTTGCTCAACGATTGAGGAAGTGAAAAGTGAAATAAATTTATGTCGTGAAATTGTTTTAAATTATTCATAGATCGCTAATAAATCTACACACTTTTGAAACAAACACCATATTGAATTTGGTTGAGTGTCATACGAAACATGGATGATCGTCATACGGATCTAACCATAAGACAATCATCCGATTTCCGAATGCTTTTCGTTAAAGGGCGCAATCGAATTACTTTTCGATACGATTTCGAGATGATGTTTGGGTTCAGTGTATGTTATTTTGACACAACATTTGAGAATGTGTTGGTGTGAGCTACGTTGTTAGGGGCGAATTATTGAGCTTGGGACCGATGTGCTAGTACTGACTGAGCCAAGAAAAATATCGTATTTGTTCGGGACCTACTGGTCTTGAAGTTAGTCTATGGAAGTAGTGTGTAGAGATGAATTTTATTTCCCAGAGTAAATCCCGCGGTTGGGTTTACACTTCAAGAGAACCGTAAGCTTTGTGTAGACTTAATTCCCGCCTCGGGAATTCATATCCTGGGCTCCATTTAAAACACACAGGCGCACAAATCCCGTGATGCTTTTCCTGACCTGGAAACCAGTCTTAAACCGGGAAATTTGACGTCTGGTCCGAGAAAACCGGGAAAAAACCGGGAATTTGAAAATGAAAATTGAGTGGTCTCCCTGATGCAGAAGGTACATCCTTCTTCAACGCCACTTAAGATTGTGGATGCCATTGCCACTTCGGCCGTTGATGATGACGTCTAAGATACAGAATCAGAGGTAAAATCTACCCTATAAACTTTGAGAAGCTCGACTCTTGAAGACGTTTTAGAGGGACTGATTGAAGGTGTTAGCCATATTTAGATTTATTGAATTATTAAACATGAAAGCAATTCCGGAGCAATTTGCGAACATGCAGAATGTAAACAAAAGGGGATTGTGATTGTAATATTGCAAGAAGAATTTCAAATCGTAATTTATATATTAACGTATAAATTCAAATACAATCTAGCATACAGGCAGAGAACAAAGCTAGCTTCTGATTTATTTATAATACAGATGGAAATTCGTTCGTTTTTCGTTGACATTTTACTCATTTTTAATGTTCGCCTGTCAATGCTAGTATGTTTGATTACGCCATTTTCAATGTTAGCCTCACAAGTACTGAAACAAACGTATCGCGCTACACTGAAAAAATATTTCACTTAGTTACTACTGGAAACACATGTAGATATTTTGCAATACTAAAATAAGTGTCTTTTAAGGTCTGTATCCGCAATAATCCGGACACCTCAAAACATGAATAAAACATAAATTTCGCAAGTAACCACAAGCATTATATTATTGCACTTATTCAACCCAAAATCAACATCATTAATGTGGGATCGCATTTTTTCGACATCATTAATGCGGGATCGCATTAATTCAACAATTGTCAAGTAATGAAGCGTTAGACTAGCATTAAGAAAGCAGTGATGCATTACCAATGCAATAATGCTACTTTAGCAATGTGTTATGGCATTGCAAAAGATATAGCATTAGTTCGATCTTACTGGGGCCCTTTTCTGCATTAATCCAACTTCTATGATACACTAGACGTAATGCATATGCCCTATATATGCCTGCTATTATAGCCTCGTGGTTACTTGGGTTCGCATTATATTTCCGTCGTAGTTGTTTATTTCAGATTCATGGGATGTGTTTTAACAATTCGTGAAGACAAAACATAGTTATTCGGTATTTGCATAACATTTTCGAACTTTGCGCTTAACTCCGTCCATTAGGGTTTGTACAGACTCTTCAGAAATCGTAGAAGCCGTCTTTGTCCAAATTTGCTGGAAGTGTTTGATGTCTTTGATTCCTTGCTTCTTTCCAGAAAGCTTCCGCTTCATCAGAGCCCAATATCTCTCGATTGGTCGTAGCTCTGGGCAATTTGGCGGGTTTGAGGTTTTTGGTACAATGTTCACTTGATTTGCTTGGTACCACTCCATCACAGTTTTCGCATAGTGGCATGATGCCAAATCGGGCCAGAACAAAGGTTTTTCTTTGTGATTTTTGATGAAGGGTAGCAATCGCTTCTGCAGACACTTTTTCTGACAGATCTCCTTGTTGATTGTGCCTGTAGTGACGAAAGATTTACTCTTTTTGCCACACGTGCAAATTGCTTGTCACACAAGGTATTTTTTGAGAAAATGCTGAAATGCATCAGTTGTAGCATTTCTGGCCATAGCAAAATAAAAAGCCAGCCCTGGAAGCTGCTTGAAATCCTCCAGGACATAAGTTTCATCGTCCATAACAACGCATGAAAACTTCGTCAAATATTCGCAGTACAAACGTCGAGCCCGTGATTTTGCTGCCAAGTTCTGTTTGTCGTTGCGATTTGGAACTGTTTTTATTTTATACGACTTAAGCCCAAACTATGTTTTAATTTTTGGACAAAACCAGGCGACATCCCTATTTTATGAGCCACCGTTCGAATGAAGAGATTTGGGTTTTTCGTTAATATCCTTTTCACCTTTCGGTCCATGACAGGATCAGGGCGTCCAATGTTTTTGTCACTTCTCGGTTTCCAGTCCACCGTCAAACGTTCCGAAAATGATTTGAGCACATCGTGAACAGTGGATTTAGGCAAATCCAATGTTTTTGCAAGGTCCCGTATTTACAAGTCAGGATTTGCCGTACGCCCGTATACAATTCGCTCGCGCACTTGTTTTTCTTTCGTCGCCATCTTGAATACTAAACATGAAATGTAAACATCAATCATAGTCTTTTTCATCATAGACTCTCCGCTATACCACAGTGAATTTTTTCATTCCTACGTGCAATATTTCAAAAGTTACAATGATTTGAAGGTGTCCGGATTAATGTGGATACAGACCTTACATGAACATCACATAGAAAAAAAAATTCTACTGGACTAATAATTTACATTTCACTGGACACATAAAATTCACTTGATTTTGCAAAGCATTTTCCACTTCCTGAATCACATGAAAGTTAAGTGAATTTCTAGTGGATATTTTCCACTGATTATGTGAATATATTTTGGGTGTATACTATTCGCCTTTTATTGACATTTTCATAGCTTTCGCCTTCCACTGTTCGCCGTTGTTTTGATTGCTTTGTCACTATCACCTTTTACTTTACGCCAAGTTTATGTTTTGATTTAAATTCCGCCTTTCACTTTGTCAACATTCAATATGACGAAAATCGCACAGTAAATTAACACTACGCCCTTTGCGGAAGCAATATTTAATGAATACATTACTAATTATGTTTTTATTGCGTAAAGTGCAATAATTAAGAGCTGCCGAACGCTATCGGAACTATCAATACTTTCTCTTCACACCTTTCGTTCTAGCAGAAATTGCTGTCCACTACTGGGATCCCATGATGATGTGAAGATATTTCCAATTTCAAAATATTATTAATATTTAATGAATAAAATTAAAGCACAATAACATTTTGTTCAAAACTTTTAATTTAGTGGAAATAATTATACATTTGTGTGGAAATAATTATGCATTATGCACAAATTGTTCCAGAATTTTTATATCTTAACAACTTTATATACAACTGCTGAACGGAGTATTGATCAACTTGCTATAGCTTTGATTTCCAAATATGTGAGCTCTATAGAATAAAAATATATTATATAAATTCGGATCTGTGAAAAATTAACTTACTTTCGGTTAAAATTCAACAACTGTATCGGTATTCATTTTGCATGAACATTGATGAAATGTCAAATTCCTGACTTTGTTTTGTTTTCGTCATCAGCTGATTCGGGCAGAAGAAAATCCGATTTTTGCGATTCTTGTATTTTCTACCGATATTTGTGAATTTTCCGCGGAATTGACGCCGGTTGTTTGACCTTGGAATGGATAAAAGTCCCGTTTAGTTACGACGAAAATGTTCGACTTGGTGAACTTCCTGAAGAATTTAGTTTACAACATGTTGGCAATATTTTCTTTCGGACGCAAAAAGCTCTCCAATACGTTGAGCATCTATGTGAAAACCAATACGGGAAATACGCTCTCGGTGGATCTGGAACCGCATATGGACATCAAAGATGTGAAGGAGATGGTTGCTCCCCAGCTGGGGCTGGCCCCGGACGAGTTGAAGATTATCTTTGCTGGAAAGGAACTGTCCGATACGATTACCATTAGCGTACGTACGAAACAATGAATGAAAGTGTAGAGTTGCGTCATATTCTGATGTCCTTTTAGGAATGCGATTTAGGGCAACAATCGATAATCCATGTCGTCAAGGCTAGGGCGATGCCTAAGAACGTTGGCAAACAAATGCTGGAAACTCCCATTTCAGAAGAAAGCCCAGAGGAATTCGTTTCTACAAAGCCTCTATGTGAAACTTTGACCGACCTTCAAATGACAGAAGTTGACGAAAAATCAGCGCAACCTGTGAGAGAACGTAGAAAGGCGCATTTTTTCGTGTATTGTTCTCAGTGCGAAAAGGTATGTACTGGCAAACTGCGAGTACGGTGTGGAATCTGCAAGAGCGGCGCTTTCACGGTCCATCGGGATCCGGCCTGTTGGGATGATGTTTTGAAAAAGAAGCGCATTACGGGACACTGCGAAAACTTCGATATTCCTTGTGTGGAAAACGAACAGGGAGATCCTCCGTTTACAGAGTTCTATTTCAAATGTTCAGAGCACTCCTCCGGTGGTGAAAAGGACTTTGCTGCTCCGCTATACTTGATAAAGACAAACCATAAAGATATTCCCTGTATTGCATGTACGGATACGAGGTAGTAAACCTCAACTTAACAATAATGTGAGTTATATTGCGAAGTTGTAAATTTGAACTCGTTTCAGCGACACCGTCTTAGTGTTTCCCTGTGAAGTGGGTCACGTCACTTGCCTGGACTGTTTCCGCCAGTACTGTATATCTCGATTGCTGGAACGTCAATTTCTGGAACATCCTAACGGTGGATATACGCTACAGTGTCCTGTAGGGTGTGCCAACTCTTACATCGAAGATGTACATCACTTCAAGTTACTGTCGAAAGAACAGTATGAGCGTTATCAACGCTTTGCTACTGAGGAATATGTTCTTAAGAATGGAGGAGTACTATGTCCTCAACCTGGCTGTGGAATGGGTCTTATCGTTGACGCGGAATGTAAACGAGTGCAATGTCAAAATGGCTGTGGTGTACGTCCCTAAACACAATTATGAGCGTTTTCGAATTGTACTAATGTGATCCGTTTCAGTTCGTTTTTTGTCGAGATTGTTTGCAGGGCTACCACATAGGAGCATGTTTAGAAACGCCCCAACCAAATTCGGGTACCGCCCTAAATTATATCATCGATCCACTGCGAGCGTCCGAAGCGCGATGGGATGAAGCTTCCAAAATTGCAATCAAAGTTACCACCAAACCGTGTCCCCAGTGTCGAACGGCGACGGAACGAGACGGCGGATGTATGCACATGGTTTGTACTCGCTCCGGATGTGGCTACGAATGGTGCTGGGTCTGCCAGACCACCTGGACGAGGGATTGCATGGCAGCGCACTGGTTTGGCTAGAGCGGTGAGGTGTAATGATCTAGGAACAAATTTAAGCGTTGGAAATGTTTTTTTTTTACGAGTTATATGAAAGACATTGAGATTATCAAAATCAAGCGAGTGGTAGAGAGTTATATTTTTTGAATAAATATTTTGTTATGCGATATTAAAATGCTTTTTACTGGTCACTCTTTACTGGTTTTCGAATGCTAATGATAAACTTATAACAATTCTAAATTTGATTTTTCGTAGTCTTTTTCACCCGTATTCTCGTTTTCGTTCGAAACGTACCTATGTTGCTTATAAAAATAACTTTTTTGTTTGGCAACTACAGCTCGAACAAAAACGAGAAAAAAGCTGTTTATTTGGCAACAAATCAAATCAATATACATTCTTGTTTAAAGCTAGTTGCTCCTGTCTTCCGTAGGTCAAACTTGTCCCATTGTCGAAAGTAGGATGGCTTAATTCATGCTGTAAGACTGCATGGGAGACTTAAAATGTGACCAGTATCACAAACTCGGCACTTTTATTTCTCTGCCACGTCTTCTTCCTGGCTTTTTTACGCTCATTAAACGAGCTTTTGCCTGCTTCTCCACTTAGTGTTCTAAGCGCACTTCCACAGTTATTAATTGAGATCTTTCTTTGCCAACACCAATGCATGAATTTGTATATTGTGTGGCCAGCACAATTCTCGAGTAATTCATATTAAGGGCCTTAAATCCATTTGTAAACAATGCCTTTAAATGTCGATTTCTCTTGAGTCTTAAATCACTCTCGTGAAATGAAAGCAGCATCTGGTAGAAGAATGTTAGTTCTACCAGCTAGCTAAATAAAGCAGGATTCTCGTGATTCGTGAGAGATAAACGTTTAAAGTAATTGTTTACAAATGGCTTTTAGGCCCTAATCATGAATCACTCGAGAATTATACTCTATGCCCAGGGAAGTCGAGAAATGTTCTAACCCGAAAAAATCCGGTCGGGAATTGAACCCACCGCCTCCGGCTTGGTAGACCGTGCGTTTTACTACGCTATCCGAGGCCCCTTTCTTCATAAACTTGGATGAATAAATAAGCAAAATACCTGTTTTGCTAATGGTATAATAATTGAATGTAATTGCAGCATACGTGCAAGTCTTTTTTGTAATGAGAGACGAATCAGCCACCGGCTGAAAGTCTCTTTAATAAAGACATCTAATCTAATCTAATCTTTTTTGTAATCCTTCCCATGGATTTTTCAGAAATGTTGGTTTCCTGATTGAACGTACCGGGTTACGAGCAATCTTTGCACGGACCGATTTGATCACGTTTAGCGGTCATGCAATCCGCTGACCTACGCTTCCCGGCTTCTGTTGCTTAGGTCCATCCTGTAGATGCGATAAAGTGTACCCAAATCAAATTGGAAATCTCCCTTATGGCTGGCCCACAATTGATACGTTGCGGATGCGTTTGCGTTAATTTGAATGTTTTCCCATGAGTTTTCTGTCAAATTTATGTCAACGGAACGCAAACGTATCTATTGTGGGCAAGCCTTTAGCGTCTTGTGTGCGTGCAGCAACTCGTCATCACTTTCTTGGCGTACATTTTCACAAATTTGCAATAAAATAATTTAGATGTTCTGATGCAGCACTTGAAAGTAAACATGAACAAATACACTGTCAAAAGAAATAAGTCATTAGTTAAACAAATTAATCCAATATTAAACATGTTCACATATTTTTCCTACCGCACCATCCACATTTTAGAAATATTCATTAGAAGGGTTAACAAAAGACAGTAAACAAAATGCTTGCTTTCACCATAATAATTGCCATGAAAACTTCAGGTGGCATTCAGGGTGTCCTAGAAAGTCTAAGCACGATTGTGATGCGCCACTATTGCCTCCAGATGTCGTGATCATTACTGTGTATCATTGTTTACATTTCAATCTATAATGACTGGCCCACATTTGATACGTTGCGGACGCGTTTGCGTGAATTTGACAGTTTTCCCATAGGTTTTCTGTCAAATTTACGTCAACGCATCCGCAACGTATCAATTGTGGGTGACCCTTAACTCTGTGAGTTTCAAGTGCCGGTGCATTTACTTTTCATGAAAATGCGAAGCTTTCCCCGGAAAAAAAAACCGCAAACAGATCGTGCACAAATGGTGCACTTTTCGCAACGTTTCGCTGAGTCAGTTGGCGAAAATGGAAGGTGTGAGCATCGGAGCAGCTCGCAACGCGATTCGGAAGTATTCGGAGGAGTCTTCCTTCCAGGACAAGATAAAATCTGGACATAAACCGGGCCCTGTGGACCAAAACCTGGACCGGAAAATCACGCATGCTTTCGCCCGTAAAAAAGGTACTTCCGTTCGAGATGTGACCAAAAAGCTGGGAACTTCGAAGAGTAACGTCGACCGAGCAAAGATACGAAATGGACTAAGGACTTTCAAGAAGCAGAAGAAGCCAAAACGAAGTGAAAAACAAAAAAACTAAACCACACAAAAATAAATAAAAAAATTTTTAAAAAAAAAATAAACCACAAACCAAACCAAACAAACAAAAAAAAAAAAAAACCAAAATTATCCACAAAAAAAAAAAAAAAAAAAAAAAAAAAAAATAAAAAATCCCTAAAAAAAAAATAAAAAAAAAAAAAAAAAAAAAAAAATAAAAAACAAAGCAGCATTTGTCAAACCAAAAAAACTTGTTGAAAATCGGCATGCAGAATTATTAGGGACCTGGCAACCCTATCCAATTAACTAGTTTTTAATAGTATGCAACATATCGCGGGCTTTATTTGAATAAGGCTCATCTGACGTTTGTTACTACTGGTACAAACCCCAGTATTGTTTACAAACAATACATTTTTTGACGATTGGTTGTTAGAGATGTTAGCTAAAGGAAAATGACAGCCCGCCAGGTCCCTGGTAATTATGGATGATGAATCCTGTGTAAAATTTGATTATAAAACGCTTCTGTGTGACCAGTTCTACATGGTCCGTGCTGGTCAAACTATTGACATTGCCGATATAAATTCGGTAAAAAAGCAATGGTTTGGCAAGCAACTTGTGAGTGTGGAATGCTTTCAAATCCGTTTGTAACAACCAATACGATGAGTGCTGAAGCTGATGTTTACTTTCGAGGATGCTTGAAGCGGCGGCTGCTCCCATGATCCGGAAACAGAATAATCCAGTACTGTTTTGGCCGGGTTTGGCATTAGTGCATTTCGTGAATGACACGGTAGCTTGGTACAAAGCCAACGGAGTCGAATTCGTACCCAAGGAGATGAATCCTCCAAACTGTCCTCAGGCAAGACAAACCGAAACTTTTTGGGCTCTGACGAAGGCATATTAGCGCAAACATGTTAAGGAAGCGGATTCCATCAAATTTTTTGAAAGAGACTAGTAAAAAGTATCAAAAATCATTGGCTAACAGTCTGTGCTGAAGCTGGATGACCAGTGTTAGATCAAAAGTCCGCTCTTTGGCGAATGATTAAATGGATCTCGGAAATGTCCCGTTGAACTGTATAAGAATATTGCAGAGAACATAAAAGTGTAATAAAAACTCAATTTACTAAAAAACCGAGCTCGTATTGTTATTTACAAATCCTGCTTAGACTTACTGGGACACCCTGTATGCATTGTAAATTTCTAATCAAATGTGCTCAAATGTGCTAGAGGAGAGAATATTGAAATGTGCATCATAGTGATAATTCACCAGGCTCTTCGATAGATCGATGTGAAAAAGTTAAATAATAATGGTCACTAGCATAAGAATTATAGCTTCTGAAAATTGCACATTTCTGCATCTTAACCGTTTGCTATGTGATGCCTATACAATAACAACAACCTTTTGCTTGTTTGATCGGATGCATTGATTATTTCTTCATTGAGGCAACACAACACATCCCAAGTAACCAGAAGCATTATATTATTGCACTTATTCAACCCAAAATCAACATCATTGATGCGGGATGGCATCAATTCAACAGTTGTCAAGTAATGAAGCGTAAGATTAGCTTTACGAATATAGTGATGCATTACCGATGCAATAATGCTACTTTAGCAATGTCTTATAGCATAATAAAAGATATGGCATAAGTTCGATCTTAGTGGGGCCTTTTCAACTCTAATCCAACTTCAATGATGCACTAGATGTAATGCATATGCCCTAAATATGCATGCTATTATAGCCTTGTGGTTACTTGGGATTCTGTTTTCATTATGTTGTGGATTTGCCTTTACACCGTGTCCAATATATTCTCATACACTTTTTCCTTGCATTGGTGTCGTGCAACTACTCAACATGCTTCACGTATGTGTTGGTGTAGTTTTGCACTATATTTATACAAACGCTTTTAGGTTATGTCCGATTGTTTTCATTCGGTGTTTATCTTTTACCAACGATGAAGGAGTTTCGTGCTGTATTAATAAAAAAGTTTTCGAAAGGTGAGCGCCCGGGCGCTATTTTCAGAAATTTGAAAAACCTCGGATTAAAGCGGGATTTTGTGTACCGAACCATCCGAAGGTACCGTGACACCTGCTCGTTGGATGACCGGAAGAGATCCGGTCGTACTCGTACGGTGCGGACTGCACGAGTTGTTAAAGTGGTCAAGGAACGGATTAGACGAAAATCACAGCGCTCTGTACGTAAAATCAGCGGGTGGATAGTCATGAAGAAAACGAATATTTTTTTTGGCTCAGGAAGTACTAGCACATCCGTCCCAAGCTCGGTCCCAAGCTTTATGATTCACCCCTAAGGCCGTAACTCACACCAATACACTCTAAAATATTCTGTCAAAATAACAAAAACAAAGATACTTGTACCAAAAGATACTGAAAAGCGCAAGAATGCATGGTAAGGTGCAGACTGCAAGGTGTACTTCAGAACAAGGGGTTCTACAACAGTGAACCAATTTCAAATCACTAGTTGCACATTGATTGTTGGTAAAATGGCCGCAGATCTGAATGTTTCGAGATCGTCAATGCACAATATACTGCAAAATGACCTCGGATTCCAAGCTTTCAAGAAACGTAAGGTTCACGGAGTTTCGGAACCTTCCAAGCATAAACGACTCGAAAGAGCAAGTCTGCTTTTGTCGCGGCACGGTGGGGTAGAATTTATCTTTTCCGACGAAAAGTTATTTGTCTTGCAACAATCCCACAGCGTCCAGAACGACAGATTGTGGGCTTTCTCTTCGAGAACTGTTCCAGAGAGTGATAGGAATATTTCACGGTTTCAAAGTGCTGCGTCAGTGATGGTTTGGGGAGGAATTTGCAAGCGAGGCAAAGTGTTACAGTTAAAGTGAATGCCGTATATTATAAAACTGAAGTTTAGGAGAAAGTTGTCAAGCCATATGTACAAGAGGTGTTTGGAGATGATCACTATGTGTTTCAGCAGGACGGAGCGCCATCGCATACTGCAAATCTCGTTCAGGGCTGGTGCTGATAAAATTTGACCGACTTTTTGAACAAGAATGAATGGCCTCCCAGTTCATCAGATCTGAATCCCTTGGATTATTTGGTATGGTCATACATATTGGCGAAGGTAAATGACCACATGCCGT
The DNA here is from genome assembly GCA_024533555.2 of Aedes koreicus. Taxonomy (NCBI): domain Eukaryota; kingdom Metazoa; phylum Arthropoda; class Insecta; order Diptera; family Culicidae; genus Aedes; species Aedes koreicus. The sequence goes on along the minus strand of JAHHFK020004949.1, from coordinate 78,432 downwards.
CTAATATGAACCAATTCAAAACCGTAATCAAACGAATTTGGGACGAAATGCCGATGGAAGTCGTGCGTGTCGCCTGTGACGGTTTCGAAAAACGTCTGGAGCTGGTCAAGAAGGTTTAAGGCGGTGTTATTCCAAAACATATGCTGTAGTTGATCAGTATTATATTGGAATATCATGGGTAAAGTTATCAATAAAATCTGGAATGAAAGTCGATGCGTATAATTCTCGGCCGGTTCAATGTTTGGAGTCGCCGTTCCACGTGACGGTTGATTACTGCAAACTAAGTGAAACAAATGGTGATGCCGAAAGGTACATCCGTTAATCCCGAATTGGCTGGCATTCCGGCAACTTCGTCTTCTATGTGCATTTAAGTAGCTACGGCAGAGTCCGTACCCAAACACGATGGTCACGTCCTTGACAAACGCAACACGACTTCTCCTCATCCTTCATTTGCTCCACCTTGTAATTATGTGCGTTGATTGTCCCCTTGTTCTCCGTTCTGAGTGTCTCCACTAAGGCACCTTTCCCGACTGCTCCTGTGTACTGGGTTACCTTGCTTGCTGACACCACCACGCCATTTATGAAGTCCTCGAAGGTCTTAAAATTTACCTCCGGATACCGTTGCATGAAGTTTGCCCACTTCATCTTCACATGCGCGGGCAACCTTTCCACCAACTGCATCAATAGACACGGGTTTGTTAGGTGAGATTGTTGACCCACTGCTTCCAGGTGGTCACACACGCGGCGGTTGTGTTCCTGAACACGCTAATGAAGATCGGCCAGTTCGCGTTGTAACCGGCTAAAGGGGAGAGGTAGCGAGGCATTATCTGTCGGGCGGCTAACTGCGAGAAAAAAGTACCACAGTCGGGCATTCTTGGTTCCGGGAAAAAATATTTGTCTGAACTGGATGTTTGATAGTTGAATTGATACGCGGAAAAACTACCAATCAATTGATGTAAACATCTTGAAAATATATCGAGCATTTATTAATTTATTAGAGTTTAATTTGTAACGATATTTCGTGACGGTCGCTTATTTTTAGATTTTCATTTGACACCCTACCCTTGCCGTAAGACGTAGTCTACGTCAAAAAGTGGTGGCTTACCTGGTAAGGGGGGTGCTGAGGGAATACAATCTCATCTTGTCACACGATCATCGACCTGGTGACTTAAAGCCGTTTTGGGAATCGCGCTGGAGCTCTGCTGCTGATTCCCCCCCCCAATATTTCTCCAAATCTCATTTTACTGATGATGACCACCGGTCATCAAACCCGTCGCATTGGGCGAATACATCATAAGATACGCGGCGCGAGCAGTTGACGCAGCCCCCCGTTTGGTCCATTTCTAGCCTTTGTAGTGGCTCCCTATTTCCGTTTCGCTTCGTACCTGTTTCATTCGCACTCACGACGATTTTTGAAGGTGAGTCATAGTGAAAGGAAAAATAGTCACCGGGTTCTCAGCAGCACTTCTTAAAACAACTTTCACGGTTTAGTGTAGTTTCAAATTCGCTCGTTCCAAACATCTGAACTCTTGTTGCTTTTGTCCTCTCGTTTCGTCGTTGTCCGCCGTTGTAGCGTCAGTCGTCCGTTGATAGCCGTGGTTGGAGTTCAGCTTGGACGTGAATGTAGAACTCTAACCTTGAGCAGTGTGCCCAGCGGCCACACATATAATATTACTGTAACTCGATGGTCTAATTGTCTTGCGACTGACCTCAAATAAATGAATAGACCAATAAATAAGTTCGTAACACTTGCAAGAATCTGAAGGAGATGTTCACACGAAGAAAAAGAAACCAGTCTGATGTATTTAATGGACGATTTGTGATATCCACCGACTGCAATTAGTCCAGCCTGTGTGCGCTCTCTTAGTGTTTGTGTATAATTATTTTATTTATTGAATACTTAGACATCTCAAAAAGTTACAAAACAAATAAACAAGAATCAGTTTTCCTCGGTTTCTTCCTCATGACCGTCATCATGTTCTTCATCGTCATCATCTTGATCATAATCATTGTTTTCATTTTCTTCTTATTCTTGATCTGAATTTTCAACGGGTGTTTTTTGGTTGCTTGCTCTTTTCTATTTTCTTACTTCCACCGTGTCATCTGACTGCGACGTAACCTTCGCTTGGCAGTCACAACTCCACATCACGTGATGAGGTTTCCTTTTTCGTATCCAGCAACTGTCACTTGAACATCGATCTTGAAATTTTGCTTCATTCAGCTTTATTTTCTTAATTGGCACAATTTTGTGTTTCTTTCATTATACTCTTTCGTTTTGCATAGGGTTGATCCTATTTGTTAGTGTGTTTGTGTGTAGTTGTGTATGTTGTGGGAATGTCTTCATTCTTAAGGATAAGCGTGTATGTGTGTTTGTGTAGTAACGAAAAACGGGGAAAGGGGGTGTGTTTCATCGATTGATAATTTTTCAATTTTTTTTTCTCTCTTAAGTAGTGAGTGGCTATACGTGTCTAGTTTTCTTTTTAGTTTTTCTTTGTTGTTTTAGTTAAATTTTTAATCGTGTAATTGTAGTTAGGTGTTTATGTGTACGTGTGATTTTTCTTCTTCATCTTATCGCGAAAAAGAAGGTTTGCTGAAGGTGACTTTATGAAGATCCTTGCTTTGCTTGTCGTTTCTAGTTGTTTTTTTTTCACTTTTTGAATGTGTTTGTGTTTTTTCTTCATACAAAGAACCACTGAATTAATTATAGTTTATTCTTGTTTATAATTTTTTTTCTGTGTATGATAACCATAGATTATTGATTGGGTAACAATTTTTTTTCTCTGTAATTTGTCATTTTCCTTCGTTTTTCTTATAAGAAAGTTTTTCGATCATTGTGTTAGTCCTAGCGCAATTTTCGGCTGCATGCTTGATTTGCTTCACATTCGAAAGACGAAGGTGAGGAAAATCAGCAGTCAGGTTCGTTTGCAGGGGGGAGGGGGTGTATGTGTGTGTGTTTGTGAGTGTGTGTACATAATGTGATTGGGTTTGGTTCTCTTTGGGAGAAAGGTTTTACTAAAAATAAAGTCAATCGAAAATAGAGAAGGTTTTTCTTCAAGTGACCGCTTTTAGATTGTTTATCCTTTTATTTGTTATCTTCGAAAAGTAAATAAGTAGATAAAATTAGGAATTGCTAGAACATAAACTATCGTTGAAATTTTCAATTGCATAGTTCTAATACGCATCATTTTCTTTCGGTTTAAACGTTACTGCTGCTGCTGCTGCTTACTTTTTCTTTAAAAGATGGTTGTCGAGGAATTTTTTCTCAATTGTTTTTGTCGATTTTTCATTTGAGTTTTTCTTATTAAATTTTAATAATGTTTCAAGTTGTTTTGTATGTATATTTTTATAAATACTTCTGTGAGGGAAAGAACGCGTGCAGTTGTCTGTTTTTGTTACTTGTTTTAGTTTACTTTTTATGTAAAAGGAAATATAAGTGTTTTTAACTATAGTTTATGATGTTTTTCTTCTGCGGATTGCAAGACGTTTCCTAAATTTTTACTTTTAAGTGATTTGCTTTGTGTTTATGTTTACTTAAACTCTTTTTTTTTTTACTTTTTGAGCCATGTGCTGTCACCCTTGGCCTGGTGTGATTGGAAAGTAGTTTGACCTTTTGTATTTAAGTGTAGAGATTTGGTTAGAGATTAAAAATTTCAAATAAAATTTTGAAATTTTCGCCAGGGGAACTCTAGTTCTCTGCTGTTAAAGGTATACTTGTTTTGTTTTCGTTTGCTCTTACTTTCAATTGTATCTAAAATCACTAGGTTTATAGAAAAATTCGTGAACCAATTTAATAATACCTTTAATTAACTAGTTTAATTGATAGTGATTATCGAACTTTCTACTTTCCTCATTTTCGATCAAGAGTGGCAACACAAAAATTGGTTGGTTTGACTTTTCACTAAACTTAAATTTTTTTGGCCACTTTAGGAGATAGCCAAACTCGTTAAATGGGCTCAAACGTGTCCAATTGATTATACAATATATAAATTCAATTCCCTTTCATGTAGGTTTTAAGTTATTACTTATAACTGCATTCATTTATTTTTCTAACGATTTGCACGACTCTCAAAATCAAAGGTGTAGGCATTCACAATCAAATGGTGACATCTGTCATCGTCATTCTTAACATTAGCGGTAAAAGTTCGGTTACTGCTAATATAGCTGCAATTACTTCTTGTTTTTCTTTTCTGAATGTTTAAAAAGTATCAGAAATACAAAGTAAAATAAACAGTGTCATCTCGCTCTCATTGTCAGATCCGTCTCTCGAGAATACAATTGATAACTGACATGTACGAAACATTATGCTACGATTTTTGTCATTGTGTGAGTGTGTCTGTGGTTATTATTATCTGTCATCGGTTTTCTTTTTCGTGTAATAAGAAGTATAATAGTAATAATCATAAACTTGTTCATCCTTAACTACCTCTTGCAATAAGAAACTATCACTAAGTTTTGCTCTGCTCTCATAAAAATTCACTTTTGTTTGGCTAATATCATCCATAGAATTTGTTTTATTTTTTACTTGGTTTACTAGAATTTGAAATTTTCCACATGTTTGTTTTGTTACGCTCCGTTCCGCTCAGTCATATGATGCGAAAAATTTCATATAACAATAAACAATTGTCTCTATTCCGTTTGGCCGGCGCACCGGCATCGGGTTTTTTTGAAATGCTCAGAAACAGTTGTGTAAAGAGTGAGTAAAATTTCGAAACAGATTTTCCCTCGAACTTGGTACGATAAATCCCCAGAGAGTGTGCGCAGCAAGTTTCAGAACACTCCCACATAGCCAGACAAAAGGCCCCGCCCTCCTTGGTCGGTTGCGACCATGGATTGTTTATTTTTCCGGTACCAACTCTGCCGCGTCGCCCTTTCTCTGCCTACTTTGTGTGTAGGTGTGAGTGTGTGTATTTTTTTTAAAGTTTGTTTACATACATATATGTCGTTTGCTTGCTTGTGCTTAAATCTGTTTACTTGTTTGAATCATCTTTACGTGCGGTCGAAGTCGACTGGGCATCACCTAAACTAATCATGTCTCTAGGCTTCCACACCGGGGATCCTACAATTAAACAAGAAAAAAGTAAAAATGGCCAGATTTAATCAATTTGCTTCGGTGGAATAGTCCAATCGGATGAAGAAAGAGAGAAAGAGAGAATAACGGTGAAAGGGTAAACGCAAGAGGAGGATCAAAAAGGACAGGAAAGATGGAAGAAAAAGGATCGTATAGAGGACCTGAAGAATCGAAAATAATAGGGAGTAGGAAAGTAAAAAAGAAAAAGAACCTTAATCAACGGAGAACAAAACCAGAATCAGGTGAGTTTAACAAACGATAAAATAAAACCAAACGAGAAAGATTATTTTATTTTAAGTATAAAAATTATGAAATTGTGCTTATTTAACTACTTAGTTCCATACCAATTATATTTTGCCAATTGTGTTTTCAATTTTATTGTTGAAGTTGTGTACTTTTTTTTTCGATTCGATTGCATAAAAAAATGTTCTGCTGTTGTCTATTGCTCAATTCTTCCATTTTTGTTAGTTTCGTTGTTTTTTTTTTGAATGATCAAACGGTGCAACACACGTTAGTTAAAAAATCATAATTAAATAAGTCTATGAAGTATACTACAAAGTTTAAAGTTTTAACTATTGATTGTCTAACTAGTGTAAAATTTGCAATACATAACAACCTACACTTCTTAATGTTGAAAACTTTCTAAATTAACTATCTATCATAAAGTTTTATTTAGTTTTTAATTTGAAGCATTGTTAAAGTTCAAGATGTCCTACAAATATTTAACGAATGTAATGATCTTTGATATGCTGAGTGATTGTTTTATATAAGTACAGGTCTACAATAATCTAAACATCAAAAAGCAGTTGTTAACTGCATGAAAGGTTCAGTCTACAGTTCATGCCTCATAGCTTGAGAATTCATGTTTGCCTAAAACCTTTCCGAAAGACATTGTCAACAGCAGACACCTAGCGAGCTCGAGAATTGTATTCCTAATATTTGCAATCAACGTTTCATAATTCTACGATCGAGCATCGTCGCATATTAATTAACTGACGCTAATGATGAATGTCACTCGTTGTAGGTAGACAGCAAGCGAATTTCATCACTAACATTCGATGCTCACTGGCAAAACATCCAAAAATAGGAAGACTACTCAAGTGCAAGCAAGTTTTAGTGCAAGTAGAACAGCGGCGTGAAGTACAGCTCCCTCATGAAATTCCCGAAGAAGGTCTTTGTTGGATTTGTCTGAACCTCTTAAGAGAAAGGCGTTGAGATTAGTTTGCCGTATACAATTGACTTAAATGTGGAAACCATGCCTGTTACAAAACAAAATATTCTTCGCTGCGTAATGCGCTTCTTCGACCCATAAGGTCTTATATAGCACGTCCTTATCCACGGAAAACTGATTATTCAGGAGGTGTGGTGCGAACAACTATTCTGGGATGAGGAGGTCTCCGAGAAGACTTGGCAGAAGTGGATTGCTATGCTGCAAGGACTGAGCCAGGTTCGCATAAATCCGATTGAACTTCATGTCTTCGGGTTTGTTCATAAACCACGTAGAATCAATTTTGAAAATATCCCCCCTCCTAGACTTTTCTCTATACATTTTTTGAAATTTTGTATCGAGCGTAGACTTTGGTCAGATCCCCCCTCCCACAGAAAAGTCTACGTGGTTTATGAATAGCACCTTCACGGATGCAAGCGAGACTGCGTACGCTTGCGAAGTGTATTTCAAAGCAGTAATGTTTGTTGGTGATAGCCAAGGCGAAAATCGCTTCTTTGAAGGCACTATCGGTGCCAGGCTTGGAGCTTCAAGGAAGACTCGTGGAAACGAGGCAGGTGGAATCCGTCCGTGAAACGGTGAAACGTGCCGGTTTCTACGTCTACAAGATCAGGAAACAAAACACGGAAGAAAAACCCGCGCCAGGAAGCTGTACCGAGAGTGGCTGACGAAAATTGCGTCAAGGCGGACCGAAAGCAATTGCCGGGGCAGGAGTTTTACGTTGGCCGTTCACGGTTGGCCGTTCCTGAGAAGGTAAGGAAGTAGAAGGCGGACAAATTCGCCAACAAATTCTTGGTTTGGCAGGCCTTCTGTGGGTATGGAGAGATAAGCCAGCCATACAACACGACGGGTACCATGAATGGGAAAATCTACGGAGACGAGAGCCTCTAGAAGCGCTTGCTGCCCTTCGAGCGGTCAATCTATCAATCAATCTATCAATCTGTTTCGAAAATGTTGAACTGAGCCTCATTGAGTTGATGATGTTGAACTGAGTTAAAAGTAATTTTTAATAAGCTACAACTTTGCTAGAGATTACGTTTTGAATAAAGGTGAGGAACAAATATTATCAACCATTAAAGTCGACATTGTTTTATAAACAACCTCAATCAAATGCTCTGCAGGCAACATCACTAATATTACTAGTACATAACGAATGCATAACAAAATGGACTGATTTTAGCGTTATCCTGTCACCTGATTTTGAATCCACCTATTCATCACCAATCGTAGCAATCCTGTTGTTTACAGAAGAAATACCGTATCGTTTTTTTATGGGTACAATTTGAAGCTGCTTTGCGAAAAAGACTATGACTTAATTTGACAGCTGTTCATAATACGCGTGTTTTCGGCATAGTAAACAAGTGAATTACGCAGCTGATTTTTTTTCACCCAAGTGCAACAATCAGATTTGACAGAAGAAAATCGTGAAACGATGGTGACCAAATACTCCACGGAATCTGGTTTATCGATAAAGAAATTGGTATAGGGCCCCCGGTTGGTACCAAATGAATAAGCTTAGGTATCAATAGAATCAATATCAGTTACTAATGCTATGATGGGCCACCAATCAGAGGGCGGCCCAACTTGTCTTATCTCTATTTGCAGGATATCTACAGAAAATAGGGTATGCCGCTGCTCATGCCTAACTAACTATTACCTACACAGGGTTCGATGTTCTGTTGCTTGAAGGAGCGTTCCCATGCTTTTGGCGGATAGTGCTAGTTACATACTTTCAGCGTATCGTCAACCAAAACGAACCCTGCTGCTGACTTTTTCCCAACTATGCAACAACCCAGTGATTTCTCGTGGAAGTGCAGAGGATTTCTCGGCTTCCTTCAAAGCGAGTATCACGTCAACACGTTCCTTCCCATTCCCTACTTGACCAGTATTCGGGCACGGCCGGCGCCGGTATTGCTTCATAATAGGTCACCAGTTTTTGCACATTGAGGATGTATGTTGGTCCCAAACATCATCTATTGGTTCTTTGTGTAACTACAGCTGATCTGGCAATAACGGAGTTCAATCATGCTCATGCTCATAATGGATTACGAGATCTACTTGACGCTGGACGGCAACGACTGGAAGGTGAGCGGGTACTTAACGTTCCCCATCAAGGAGGTAAGCGTTGACTTCAAATGTCCCACATCAAGTTACCGAAGAAGGTCTTTTTGTGGCTTACGAGAAGGGAATGTCCAAGCTGCTGTTCTTTCCTTCGAGGCTTGCAGTGAACGGGGATATGTATAGTACGAAGTACCGGCTGAATGTTGTCGCCTTCAACAAGAAGTATCACGTGAAGGATGTTGTAGTCTTTTGGCCGGACTTGACCGCGGCCTATTATGCCAAGAAATCACTGGAGGAGACAGACCGGCTGAAGATAAACGCTGTACCGAAGACCGCTTATCCTTCCAACGTCTCCCAGCTGCGACTGATTGAACATTTTTGGGCGCACCTCAAACGGAGGATCTAGTCCAATAATTCGAGGCCTAAACGAAGGAGCTGAAGAAGATGCTGACATCCATCTTTTCTGTGATCATGGATATGGTTCCGATTTACTACCGTAACGACATCGAAATCTTTTGTTAGAAAGCTTAATAAACGTAGTATTTCAGCAAAATTTGTCCCATTGAATTATCTCAATTTGTTTTTCTATTTCTATATCTTTTTTTTTCTGAAAAATCTAGACAAAGTTGGAAGAGAGAAAATTTCCTACAATAATATTATTGAATATTATTGAACTTGTCGCCAAGAGGACTGGGAAAACAGCTTGTAGTAATTTCCATGTAAACATCAAATGGTTTCTGCGTTGTCAGTTTTTAAGCAATCCAATTCCAATTTTAGGAGGATGCGAAATGCAATAGCTTGAGTTCTGTGGAGCAAACAATTCAACATTTGCATCAGTCTTACAGTGACGAGCAATACAATAAGACCAATTTTTAAAGTAGTCATGTTTGGAGGCTCGTCTTTGCTGAAATTGCTGAAATTTTTGTTACAGGCTAGAAGTAACTTAAATTTTCTTCTGTATTTCATTCATAATTCTTCATTCACCGCTTTAATAGTTACAAACACCGCTGACGACAAAAAATTTAACCACTTTTTGATTTCTATATAGATTGGTCAAATTTGAACAACTATGAATCAAATACTGATGAAAATCCAGAATACTTCTAGGCTACAATCCAAATTTCAAATCAATTGATTCACTGGAGAATGAACGACCAGCCTTCGAACATGACCATTTTGTATGAAAATCGTTGTTTTGGATTTATTGTATTGTCCGTCCGTTCAGGCATACAGGTACAGTACGATAGTGGTTGAAGATTCCTTGTATAAACTCCTAGCGAACTCGAAATTATTGATAACTGCTTCGAGTAAGCCTATAGCTTAGAAGGGCTCCCATAAACTCATGAAATTATTCATTAATCTATGAATTAAAGACAGCCCCAGACAGTATGGACACAGTCAGAAAACGCAGCCATTTTGCCATAATTGATAACACGTTTGAAGATAAACCGAAATCGTGTCCAAAAAAAGGTACTGCTAACCCTCCTTTGGATAGAAGTCTAACGAAGGCATTCGAGCACAAGAAGTAGGTTTCAGAGCGGGATGTGGCCAAAAAAGTTCGCACTCTGAAGTCCAATGTTCACGGTACCAAAGAACGTTTGAATTATCGAGCCTATAAGAAGCAGAAGCAAAATGGAGTCCGTGACAAGAAGCATCGATCAGGCCCAGAGTGCGAAAGTTGTACGTAAAATTTGACTACAAGTTCCTGCCGAGTCCACAATATTACACGGTGCGTGAAGGGGAAGTATTGCACCAGCCTGAGGCATCCATTCAAGTCGAAAAGTTTGGTAAGAAAGCTATGGTCTGGCAAGGTATTTGTGGCTGTGGTAAGATTTCGAAAACCTCAAATCACAACCGCCTCGATACTTAGCGAAGAAAGTCTCAATACTTGTCGCTAAGAAGTCTGTGCTGAATCTTATGAGAACGTTCGTAGTATTTTTACTGAAACCTTGGTGCATCTATACTTTCTGGGGCAGTCTTTAACAGGTTCAAACAGTACTGTCAAAAAATATTTTCAAAAGCTTATTAAGAAGTTAATATGCAGTAAATGGAAAGTAGATTATCTAAATCTTCATGAACTACAAACTCCAATGTACTGTTCTTAAAGTTCTTGAACAAACAGCTTCACAGCTTTCTAAATTCTTTCTCAAGGTATCTTTAAAGAGTTCAAACTTGCCCGTCGTGACAACGGATAGATCCCATCAGTTCAAGATTTAAAAAGCACAAATAATGAACACCGTTGCGACTTCTCTCACGCAGATGCTACTCTCTATTAGCTGCACTTTATCAAACCTGAAGTGGTCATTCCCTATCGCAACGGTGCCCGAGATTTCTGTTCCATAGAAATCCTTCGGATTTCTATGGGTTTCTATAGGTTCGGAAACGTATCAGCTATCGAATCCCTAAATTTGGTCTTTATTTTGGTTGTTTTGCCGTAACTAAAAAACAGCGCTTCTTCATGTGTTTCATGCAATCTTTTATTTTTGTTTCTGATCCAGTGTCACTTATATACATGTTCTGTTTTTTTAGGTGTAGATTTTTGTTTGTTTACTTCTTTTTTTGTAAAGCACTCTTTCAATCAACTACTAACACAAAAATCAAAATGTTCTGCTTTTTCAACGGTTTTTCAAACTAAAAACGGTAGGTTTCAATTTATTTAGCGGGGCAATTTAGTACAAAGAAAAAAACATACAGCTACATCGATAAGTGTTTGGGGAAAACCATAACCTATGGAAGGAACACTATAAAAGCAATATAACACGACCAATATTGGGTACCTGGAGTTTACTGTCCTGGTAATTCTAACTAAACTGGGAATACGAACTAAAAGGCACACAAAAGGCTGGGAGCAACCAAATCACACAAACAGTTGTTTTGACTAAAGAGTAACACTAGTGAAAACTGAAAACCGGAAAAAATGGTGTGTTAACCATTCGACACTTTTCGCTTTGCCGGATAAGCCCATTTCGAGGAGATTTCGACTGAATGAAATGACTTGGGTCGATGGCCCGAGCTGTTGAATTTATCTGTTTTCTATTTTAGTACATAAAGTGATATTAGTTATAAGAGAGCATTTGCGGTGTTATTCAAACTATTCGAAACAACTCAATCAAATAACTGTCCCGAAACGGTACTCTGTCTGCTTGCGTCAACTGATGGGGTGTATGAATATCATACGTTAAACATTAATGGTTTCCGATTCAACTACGACTAAATTTAAACAACATGCTGTACAAATTACTTGTTAAGTACGATTTTTTTTAAACGGTTGGATTAAAACGCGGAAACGTACAAAAAAGTTTTACTATTTAATTCAATAAAGTGCACGTTTTTGCTTTATCATTTAATTTTGCCTTACCCGCGTTTTCGATTTAAAATGGAAGAATTTCTCTAAAAAAATAGTTCGAAGATTGATTTAGCTAGCTTTATCTCGATTTGTTTAAATAGGTTTTAAATTTTACTTTAAGTATCGGTAGAAAAGTTACATTCCCTTCTGGCATCTTTCAACAGCATCCATCGTTAAAAATAACCTTCTGATCTCTTCACTAATATCACCAAATTAAGGATTGTTTACGGATAAAGTTTGAAATATTTTTTTTTCCTTCCACTCCATTTTAAACGTTACTATTCTGCTTCTTTTTGGTATAAACAACGAGTTTGGTTTTGATATCGACTTGTCCTTGCTGGTTTAGTAAATTCAATATTTATCTATAATTAGTGTTTATTAAAATCGTTAATATAATTTCAATACTAGTAATATAATTACGTCGCTTACAAGATAATTGGCACAAAATCACAACTTTTATATAAAATATTGTTTTTGTATGACATTTTCTTTCCCCTTGGCTATGTGTCGTTCGTTTAAAATATGGTACAGCTAATCGTTATGTACGCTTCTCGTTTCTGTTGGAATGCGAAACGCAAAAGAAAATCATAACATGCTTCTAACAGTCAGGTGTCTTTCGCCGTTTTTTTTTTTGCTATATGGTTGTCCGCCTCGAGCAGTGTCAGTAACAAAGTAAAAACGCATTAATCACAAAAAAACGTTACTAAGTCTACCTTAAGGATAAATGGTAAAAACAAACACGCAGGGGTTGGGAGTCTTTGTGTTGTTTCTTTCTTTATATGCTACGTGGTTAACGTTCACCTCTATGACACCTGTATTGGTTTGGTATTGTTGTTCGTTTTTATTTACGCCTAAAACGTTAAGCGAAAGGCAGTTGCCTTCCGTGTTTTTTTTTGTTCACTATAAATGCTGTATATTTTCTGTCTGAGTAATTGTTTGTATTTGCTGTTTGTTGTTCTATATGTATATTTCATTGACTAGTTGTTTTCTGCTCTACTGTTGTTAAAATGTTCATATAAGACATTCATACATGGTTGCGTTTTGGTTTTAGGTTGGTTAATGTTGGTTGGTATAAATGTGTTGGGGTATGTATATTACGTCTACGCTCTAGAAGTATTGTTTACTGATCGCTTCTATGTTTGTATGCGTGTCACTATGATTCTTAACTCGCGCCTTGTAGCGTTTTATTTTAAATTTAGTTTTATAGCTTTTGTATGCACTGCAAGGATGCATTGAAAATCTTTCGAACAAATCCCAGTTTCAATCAGTCAATAAACTATTTTTACATGAGGAACTTAGAGGCCCACTTGTTTGAAGTTTGGAGTTGAAGGACATCTCTTAAATGTTCTTTGCGTTTCAACGCGCTGAATTTGTCCAATCTGTCAAGGTTTTCGGTTGCCACTCCAGGAGCCCGGACAAACTTGTTTGCCTGTTGAGGATCCATGGCAACTGTTGACTCCTTTTGATTCAATGTGAAATCAAAAGTAAATCAATAGCTGAATATCTCAGCAAGAGCAATTCTTAAAAAAAGCAAAATCATGTCAGAAATAAATTTCAATTAATTGAAGTAACAATTAAGTTGTAAAAATTTACGTACTTCATAGACCATTATAAATTTTCAGCACCTTGTTGCGTCTATTGCACAGGAACTCCATCCTTATTCGTTGGGGTCTGTTGCATATTCGATGTCCTTTATGATCAGCAGAAAGCGCAACAGTTGAACCGCAGATAGACATTCAAGCTCGAACAAAACAATTCAAATTGGTTGTGTAAAATTTCAAATATAACTACGTTGGAATCATCTTGCACAGTAGCGCCACCAAGTCAACTTATTGCTACATTAATTCTGACAGTTTGACTGGCAAGCCATTTTTCCCATACCAATAGATCATTGCACGATGGCGCCATCAAGGCAGTTTTGACAGTTCAGGGAACTTGTTTACGTGAACTTAGAATATTTTCGGTAAGATCGGTTTGAGAATTTATTACGATTGAAGTAAAATTGCCGGAAAACAGACACCAGTGCTTAGTTTTACAACATTTCCTGAATCTAATCGTACATAATCCGGAAAAAGCCAATGAAAAATTTCGGTTGAGCGGTTCAAATTCTAACACCTTGTGAACAAGCTCCCTGAACTGTCAAAAAAGTGAGGTTAATACAACTAATAATCTAAATCAAAATTTTTGTTTGTTGTTTGTCAAAAATAATAATAGATGCAATGATCTATAAACATAAATCTGTGGCGCCATCTGTTAGGTTATTGCTACTTAGGATTGCCATGTTTTTACACATTTAAATAAGATGAAGCCGAACGTCTGTCTGCGGTTGAACGTTATGAGAACGGGTGATTGCGATTTATGCTGACCACAGCGGAAAGCTTCACATAGGCATCGACCGCAGTCCGTAAATTTTTGAATAAAACACAGGTTTTTGGATATTTTTTTATTTTTCAACATTTTTTCTTTTGAGTTCTATACACTTCATCCCTTCCGAAAAGTAAGTCGAGGTCATCAAAATAGTTAAGGCTTGCTTCATTTAGAATTGGAACAAACTTTTGCTCATATTGTGGCGCTCCTGGTGGACGGATTTGGAAGTTCTTGGCGCCCACGTGTCGGGAATTTTGTCAGCTTCACGTATGTATTTTTGACATTCCGCAAATCTACTGTACTTTGTAAACAAGCAACATGGAAGCCAAAAGAAGGGAAAAAATTGTGCACAGTTATTTGGAAAATCCATTGTGGTCTGCATCTAGGCTAGCTAAACAGCTGAAATTGCCCAGAAATACCGTATGGCGCGTTATCAAACGGTATAAGGAAACATTGACGACGATTCGGAAGCCTCAAGCCAATCGTCGGAGTGGAACTGTCGACCGGAAACTACGTGGTAAGATTTTGAAGACGATTAAGAGGAATCCCAATCTGTCGGACCGTGATTTGGCCAGAAAATTCGGTGCTGCCCATAGTACCGTGAGGAGAACTCGACTCCGGGAAGGAATCAAGTCGTAGCTCGATACGCCATAAACAGCCAAATCGGACCATAAAACAGAATAGTGTGGCCAAAATCCGTGCTCGGAAGCTATACGACCAGGTGCTGACCAAGTTCGACGGGTGTCTTCTGATGGACGATGAAACCTATGTCAAGGCTGACTTCGGGCAAATCCCAGGTCAAAAATTTTACTTGGCAACGGCTCGGGGGGATGTTCCAGCCAAATTTAAATTTGTTTTTGCCGACGAAAATTCATGATTTGGCAGGGCATTTGCAGCTGTGGCAAAAAAACGAAAGTTTTCGTTACAAATAACACAATGACGTCGGAACTATACCAACAATCAATATGCAACTAGCGATTTGAAATTGGTTCACTGCTGTAGAACCCCTTGGTCCGAAGTACACCTTGAAGCCAGCACCTTGCTATACATATTTGCGCCTTTGTTTTGATTTACTGTGTTATTTTGACAGAATATTTGAGAGTGTGTTCGTGTGAGTTCATTATAAGGGGCGCATTATTAAGCTTGGGACCGAGCTTGGGACCGATGTTCTAGTACTGACTGAGCCAAGAAAAAAATCGTATTTGTTCGGGACCTACTGGTCTTAGAGTTAGTCTATGACTATACCAAAAAGACTGTCTCCAAAAACGAATTTTGCCGTTCATTCGATCCCACGACCATCCCGTAATGTTTTGGCCAGATTTGGCAAGCTGTCATTACAGCAAAGTCGTTCAAGAATGGTATGCAGAGAAAGGGGTCCAGGTTGTTCCGAAAAACCTTAACCCACCCAACTGCCCCCAGTTCCGCCCTATTGAGAAATACTGGGCAATCATGAAGAGGAGACTCAAGGCAAAGGGAAAGGTTGTCAAAGACATCAATCAGATGAAGACCTGGTGGAATAAGATAGCTAAAACGATGGACGAAGAAGGTGTGCGCCGCCTAATGAGACGTGTTAAAGGAAAAATTCGAGAATTCCTTCAAAACCGTGACGAATAATTTTATCCGTATTTTTTCTTAAAAGTATGAAGAAAACGCTACATTTGTATAAAAAAAGATCTTGAATTAAATAATAAATAACTGAAATACAGGCAATTGTTTTTGTTCCAATTCTATCTGAAGCAAGCTTTATTTGTTTGTGAGATGATTTCATCATAGAAGTCAAATCTCTTTCCGCCGAGCCATTTCTTCAGGGTTGGGAACAAGAAATAGTCACTCTGGGCTGCATCCGGAGAATAGGGTGGACGAGAGAGCAATTCGTAGCCGAATTCATGGATTTTTTTCCATGGAAACTGCAATGGTCCTGTTGAAAAAGGAACCTTTTTTCTTGGCCAAATGTGGTAGTTTATTTCTTCAAATTCTCAATAAATCGACCTATGTTATTCAATAATACTATTCGCCATTGATTGCTCTCCATTTTTGAAGGAAGTCAATGTACCGCGTGTATACCAAAAAACGGTTGCCATGACCATTGATGGTAAATGTACATTTTTCGCAAAATAGTCGCCTACTGCGAAATGTTGATTCGGCACATCACCGTTATAGGTAGGGTTAAAGCGAACGCATCTTCTTCTATATATATAAAAATGGATTTCTGTCTGTCTGTCTGTCTGTGCCTAATAGGCGCGGAGATTACTGAACCGATCAGCGTGAAAATTTGCATGCAGGGGTTTTTGGGGCCGGGGAAGGTTCTTAAGATAGTAAGAGACCCCTCCCTCTTCTGAAAGGGGGGGCTCCCATACAAATGAAACACATATTTCTACACAACTCGAGAACTAATCAAGCAAAAGAAACCAAATTTAGCATGTGTGAGTTTTTGAAAGCAAAAAAGGTTTTTATGGTAGCTTGAGACCCCTCCCCTCTCTAGAAAGGGAGGCTCCCATACAAATGAAACACATATTTCTGTATAACTCGAGAACTGATCAAGCAAAGAAACCCAAATTTAGCATGCGGAAGTTTTTGAAGGCAAAAAATGTTTTTATGGTAGTTTGAGATCCCTCCCCTCTCTATAAAGGGAGGCTCCCATACAAATGAAATACATATTTCTGTATAACTCGAGAACTGATCAAGCAAAGAAACCCAAATTTAGCATGCGGAAGTTTTTGGAGGCAAGAAATGTTTTAATGGTAGTTTGAGACCCCTCCCCTCCCTAGAAAGGGAGGCTCCCATACAAATGACATACATATTTCTGTATAACTCGAGAACTGATCAAGCAAAGAAACCCAAATTTAGCATGCGGAAGTTTTTGGAGGCAAAAAATGTTTTTATGGTAGTTTGAGACCCCTCCCCTCTCTAGAAAGGGAGGCTCCCATACAAATGAAATACATATTTCTGTATAACTCGAGAACTGATCAAGCAAAGAAACCCAAATTTAGCAAGCGGAAGTTTTTGGAGGCAAGAAATGTTTTTATGTTAGTTTGAGACCCCTCCCCTCTCTATAAAGGGAGGCTCCCATACAAATGAAACACAAGTTTCTGCATAACTCGAGAACTAATCAAGTTAATGGAACCAAATTTGGCAGGTAGAGGTTTTTGAAGGCAAGAAATGTTTCTAAGGTAACTCAAGACCCCTCCACCCGCTGTAAGAGGGGGGCTCTCATACTAATGAAACACAAATTTGTGCATAACTCGAGAACTAATCAAGCATATGGAACCAAATTTGGCATGTGGAGGTTTTTGGAGGAGAGAAATGTTTCTATGGAAGTTTGAGACTGCTCCGCCATCTGGAAGGGGGAGGAAGGGGAGTTTACAAACAAATCCAACACAAGTTTCTGCATAACTCTAGAACTAATCAAGTAAATGGAACCAAATTTGGCAGGTGGGGGTTTTCGAAGGCAAAAAATAATTCTATTGTGGTTTTAGACTCCTCCGCTCACTGAAAGAGGGGTCTCTCATACAAATGAAACACGAATTTCTGCATAGCTCGATAAAAATTAAAGCAAATGGAACCGAATTTGGCATGTGGAGGTTTTTGAGAGAAATAAATGTTTATAATGTGGTTTGAGACCCCTCCGCCTTCTGGAAGGGGAGACTCCAATAAAAATGAAACATAAGTTTTAGCATAACTCGAGAGCCAATGAAGCAGGGCTTCAAATGGTGAGTTGACAACTTCGAAGGAGGGTGCAACCGACCTCCGGTCCTCACAAGTTCCTACCTCACGCCTCCACGAGTCATATGATCACAAAAGACTGCCAGCTGAAACATGGAGACGCTGGTTGGCGTAGCCTGGGCAATGTTGTCAATCTGACAATAGCGAAGTGAGGGGGTGCGACCGAAGATCTTATACTTTTAAATCATATTCTATATTTTCTATTCTCATTTTACTAATAATTTCAGCACGCTTTGGAATCATCTTTGCATTCCAAAACTATGTAAGAGCCGGGAGCAACATGCCAGGCATCAAAGGCGGAATTTGTATCTCAGCATTTCAGCATACCATTTTATTTAAAATTGCACTTCTGAACTTCAACTATTATATTCATAAAAGGCTGGCATGTGCTTATACGTAATGTAGGATTATATTTTAATGTTGTGTTTGTGGTATTATGGTAAGATAAGCCATTTCTTTCAGAAATTATCCCACCGGACTCTTCGTTCACTCTATCTTTGAAATGTTGCTAGAACAGTATAAAGAAAAATATTACAAATATTACTATGTTTTATAAAATAATATCTGTTATTGAAATTTTATCTTTTATATTTCGAATGATCTATTCTGTTTTCAGCTTTCCCAGGACTAGTAGGATATTGATACATATCTAACTTTTATTTATTTTTCAGTAACAATCCATTCAAGTTTGAAATTTGAATAAATTAGCATTTTTGTCTATAATGGTATCTTAATTTGTTGTGTACAAAATATAATATATATTAAATAACATAGGTATAACGGGGAAAGGGAGGGACCATCAGGGCACCCAAGTAAAACGATTTGGATAGGGAGCATGGGACTGCCTCCTCCCTATTGTTAACATTTCGTGGAACGAGGGCGGGCTCTTCGACCCCATCTATTGGGTTTATTCTGTCAATCGAGGGCTCGATTCTAGTGCTGTGAGTGTGAACTTGCTTTTGGAAGGAGATTCTCTTCCCTATATTCGCGGGTTTCGCGTAAGTGTCTCTGCTTACGGGCCCGCCCAAACGTTTTTGGCCCTTCATACAGGAGCTTGATGATCACAAACAATAATAGAATCCTGATCAAATCGTTTTTCAGATTATTCCACTGCTATGGAAAGTTTCCTTGCTGCAATAGATGGTAGTATTACATCATCATCATCATCATGCACCGGGTTCAGCGAGTAGGATATAAAACAGAAAGAGAAAACGTTGCCCTATTTTTGATACCTGGAGTAAAATGTAATCTCCCTGCTCTTCGGTTCAGAAATGGGTACGGGTGCGTTCTGCTGACTTGGCCGAGGCAGATTTCATGTGTGAAGAGGCTGCCACATCAACGTTCAAAAGAGACTGAACCAAATGGACAGCTTGTAATGATCACTTGAAGATGCGATGGGAGATCGTAGTCCTGCTATTTCCAAATGTAGCTCGTAGTAAAATGTCTCCAGTCTTCCATAAATAAACGTGATGAAATTGAGTAAACGCGTGGAAACTCATCGGGAATGATCTCTCATATGCATTCGTCGAATCATTCTGAACGGCCGTTGTGAGAATGATGACATGACATGACATGAATATCTACCATGCGCATTCTTTCCTTTCTCAGTTCTCCTACTTTCTTACCTATCCCATAACCGCGAGCAATACCATGTGTCACAAACAATGTGGGACTGGATTTGCATCACTGACTTAAGCTTTTCAAAAGCAGAAACACCCGGTTTTCAGACACTTGAGAGGTGGTAAGAGCTCTCAAAAATGGGGAGCAAAACAGGTAATTGCTATCCATTTTGTCCCTTAATCCCTATATTTTGACCCTACATCAAAATAAAATTTAATCAATAAATAAATAACGGTATATAACCCAAAACCAATATTTCTTTCAGCAAAATTTTCTTAAACAAGACAATCAAAGACCATGCCAAAATATACAAAATATTCATTATATAACATATAACGGGGACAGGGAGGGACCATCAGGGCACCCAAGTGAAACGATTTGGATAAGGAGCATGGGATTGTCTCCTCCCTATTGGATCATTGCGCGAAACGAGGGTGGTCTCATCGACTCTATCTATTGGGTTTATTTTGTTAATCGAGAGCTCTGGCGTCCAGAATGTTCCGCATCTTCCGTGCTTGCACGGCCACAACGAAATTCTGTAAACCACTTCTTAACCATTGTAATTGATGGTCTTCAAAGAATTTATCAAGCTTAGCCTAGGTTTGAGTGATGGTATTTTCCGCAAAAATGAGAACACGAAGTTGACTTTTTACTATTTTCTTCACAAACAACGCAGTAGTCTGCTATCAATGGCTGTCAAACACAAACTGATTGACACTACGTGTTCAAATTTTGACAGAAGAAAATTAACAGTTGCTTGTTGACCAGGAGTGAAAAGTCAGGTAAAATATTATTTCCTGAGCACCAAAAACATCGTCCCCGGCGAGAACTGGCACTTGAACCTAGCTATTTAACCCGTTGCTTCCGGGAAAGTAAGCGCTAGTCCTCCGGGAAGTAGGGGGTTGGTGTGAGCCCCTTGTGAGCAAAGTCGTAAAAAAATCTCGCAACTCAAAGTCAACAAGGGAATATGGAACGGAAAAATTGGCAAAGACCACAACGACGAAAAAGGACTTGCGAGTGGAAACTCGGTACATGGAATTTTAAATCTCCCAACTTCATCGGAAGCACATGCTTGGAATCCATGGTGATGGTAATCATACCCTCTACCAGTGCTGCGGCACCACACGGGAGCTGGTAAAAGCTTTCATCGTGATGGCCACGACGTCAGGATCATCATAAGAGACCTGAGGTATCATATCAGCCTCCCAGATTGTCCTTTATCTCCAACAAAAATGGCGAAACGACCAACGGCAGGTCGCAGGGACCACCTAACTACTAAAGCCCTAAGTAGTTAGACATAGTGGGTGCTTAACAAGCACAATAGCCCCCTCCCCGAAGTAATACCGAAAGGTGGTCCCGGGGAGGGTCCAGGGCTTAAGTCACGGGTGGGTTTTCATTGGGTCAAGGAGTTGGCACCCTCATTCCCACACCCTGAGTTCTTCAGGAGTTTGTTTGTAGATTATCCATCCCGTCTAAAAAAGAAAAAGGGACCTGAGGTGAGTTCAGACCGACAATTGTAAAGTTTTGCGCTCACCAGCTGACAAACGACAACAATCTACGATTCATTAATTTTGCCGTCTCCAAGAACATGGCCATTCGTAGTACCTACTTCCAGTACAGCCTCGACCACGTTTTCATTGATGGATGGTACTTCTCCGATATTATCGACAACAAAACCTATCGTGGCGCTAACATCGACTCTGATCACTACCTGGTGATGGTTAAACTGCGCCCAAAACTCCCCGTCATCAAAAATGTATGGTACCGACGGCCGCCTTGGTACCTATAGCGACTGAAACATCCGAATGTCGCCACTGCGTATGTGCAGCATCTTGAGGCAGGGCTCCCGGACGAGGGTGAGCTCGATGGGGTTTCTCTTGAGGACTGCCAAAGCAGCCATACACAACGCAGCTGACAACATCCTCGGGCACGTAGAACGGAGTCGACGCACTGATTGGTTTGTTGAGGAGTGTAGAAATAATTGAAGGAGAAGGACGCAGAGCGGGCGGTAATGCTGCAGCAAGGGACTCGACAGAACGTGGAACGCTACAAATGAAAGCGGAAACAGCAGACCCTTCATTTCCAGGAGATGAAACGACGCCTGGAAGAAGTGGAGTATGAGGAGATGGAGCAGCTGTGCCGTTCCCAAGGAACATGAAACAACGTCTCCCGCAAAGGCTTTGTGTCGCGAGCTGAAATGTGCTGGGATAAGGATGGAAGCATCTTGACGACCGGATGTGAGGTGATTGAAAGGTGGAGGCAGCACTTCAACGAACACCTGAATGGCCCGGAGAACGTAGACAGCGAGGGCAGTGGAAGCAATGACTACATCATGCAGAGGAGGGCAAGGAACCCGCTCCCACGCTGAGGGTGTTAGGGATGCCATCCAACAGCTCAAGAACAAAAAGGCAGCTGGTAGGCATACCCAACAAATATCAATGCTGAATAACTGTTTGTTCAAACAAATTTGGAGAAGTTGTTCAGCTTTTTCTTCTAGAAAGCTTAATAACTTCCCAAATTTGTTTGAACAAGCGGTTATTCGACATTGATGTTTGTTGGGTACGATCGGAGCTGAACTCATCAAGATGGGCTCGGAAAAGTTGACCATTTGTCTGCACCGGCTTTAATCATAATCTGGTAGACAGAACAGCTACTGAAGGAGTGGAAGGAAGGGGTAATATGCCCCATCCAAAAGAAAGGCGATAAGTTGGGGTGTGAAAACTTCCGCGCGATCATCATTCTGAATGCCGCCTACAAAGTGCTATCGCAGATCATATTCCGTCGTCTATCACGTATCACGAATGAGTTCGTGAGAAGTTATCAAGTCGGCTTCGTCAACGGCCGCTCGACAACGGACCACATCAAATCCTCCAGCAATGCAGTGAATTTCAGGTCCCGCACAACCTGTTCATCGATTTTAAGGCGCCGTACAACAGTATCGACCGTATAGCTCACAAGAACGATTAGAGCAACGGTAGACGGTGTGCAAAGCTGCGTGAATATTTCAGGCGAACAATCAAGTCCCGCCAGGGACTTCGACAAGGTGATGGAATTTTCTGCCTTCTGTTCAATATCGCCCTAGAAGAAGTCATGCGACGAGCCAGGTTCAACAGACTGGGTACGATTTTCACGAGATCCAACCAATTTTTTGGTTTGCGGATGATATGGACATTGTTGGCCGAACATTTGGAACGGTTGCAGAACTGTTGACCCACCTGAAACGTGAAGTAAGAAAAGTCGAACTGGTGGTGAATGCGTCGAAAACGAAGTACAAGCTAATAAGCGCGACAGGGCTCGTCTTGAAAGCAGTGTTAAGATAGACTGGGATTCTTTCGAGGCGGTGGATGAATTCGCCTACCTCGAATCCTTGTTAACGGCATACAACAATGTTAGTCGTGGAATACGATGGCTCCAGAACAAACTGCGGTCAAAAAAGATTCACCCTCGTGCCAAATGAACCATGCACAAAACGCTTATAAGACCGGTGGTTGTCTACGGACATGATACTTGGACCATGCTCGAAGAAAACTTGCAAGTACTTGGTGTATTCGAGCGACGCGTGCTTAGGACCATCTTAGGCGTTGTTCAGGAGATGGGTGTGACGCTCAATCCTTTGGCGAACCAATTATTCTGAAGGTGGCAAAAACTGGAAGGATACGCTGGGCAGGGCATGTTGCGCGAATGCCGGAAAACAACCCTGCAAAGACGGCGTTCGCTTCAAATTTGGATGGTACAAGAAGGCGTGGAGCGCAACGGGTTGGATGGGCAGTCCAGGTACTCAACGAGCTGGTGAGTTTTAGGCGAAGCTACGGATGGAGAGATGCAGCCGCGAATCGAGTGTTGCGGTGTAAAATTGTGGATACAGTTCTCGGTGTATAGATGTTAACCAAATAAATAATAAACTTAATTATTGTATATAATTGTCGAAAGGAGCAGTGTTCCCTTTTAGTTATAAGGCAGGAAATATAAAAGTCACGGACTCTGGAACCGACCATATTCGACTGAAGTAGTTATAGTCAAGAGACAAAATATGGTGAATCCTGCCTGTTCAAATCAAAGTTCTAAGTGCTAAGTTCTAAGAACAGTAAGAATGCTTCCACACTCGAAAATTGTGAAATAGGAGTAACTTCGTGATATGAGAAAGCGAATTATCTGCTTGCTATAACTGACAAAATACTTAAATTTCGTGTTATGCAAATCAATAAATGACTGAATTTTACGTGTTAGTGAAAGCAGTATATGTAAACACAATATGATGCGAAATATTTGTTATACAATATCACATCAAGAGCGAGAGAATAGGTCATGGGATTTAATTTTATGTCCACGTTTCCAATAATTATTCGTGAGTATTACCAATACAATAGTAAGACAATGGGCCCCTTGACTGAAAAGAAAAATCCTGAATCGAAATACTTTTCACTACATATGTCGAATGCCTGAATCTGAAGATAAATGTAATCCAACTCAACCTCCTGCAGAATTTTGATTTTATTCCTTGATTTGATTCTTCGTTCCGAAAATTAATCGCCTATTTCTTTTAAATATTATTGCAGAACGAGACTGCCTGTTCATCGGTTTTTGTTATATATTGTTTGTTTGATTATCCTTATTACTTTTGATTTTTCTGCTACGAAGCTTGATTTGTTTGTGTGTGTGATTGTTTTTACTATAATTTGTTATATGTTTTGATTATTACTTTTTTTAGTTACTGTATTTCACTGCTTTATGTTCACTTCTTTGCTTTGACTGTTTGTCGTCTTAGATAGAAGGGTTCAATGTTCTATTGTTTAGTTATGACATCTATCAGCTGTTTCATATTTGATTTTTATTTCTATAAAAAAACAACTCAACTATTGTGTTGCGACTGCCGACACCTGAATATTGCTTTTGCTTCGCTAAGGATTACGCCACCACGATGGCGGAACTGTTGAACACAAATGGGTTACCGTGTTTAAACATGAATTTCATCGAGATCGAACGAGCTCTGCTTGTCGAAGCTGGCCTGGTGGTAGAGTTTGGCTCGGGAGGATTTCTTCCGCGCACGACTTTGTCGCGCGCGGGCTTTTTGTTATGGAGGCTTCATGTCCTGCTGCATGATGCACTCCATACAAGAAGCGTAGACTTGCTGGTGCTGTGGTGGAAGCGGTTGCGGCTTCCGGTGGTGATGGTCATGATCGATTCGAGCATAGTGCAGGTTTGGATTATGATCGTAGTCTAGGAGGGTGGAGCTATCAACCGATCGGGACGGCGTCAGGCGGTACGTCCGCTGAGGGGAGGAACTGCGGCTGTGACTTTTGGGGATGGGCATAGGACCTCGGTTGTGGTAACGTTCCGGAGACGGCACTCGGCTGTAGAATCGTTGAGGAGAAACTCCGCTACTGCGGCTACTGCGACGCTGTGGTGATTGGGCTCGGGAATGTCGCTGTGGAGAAGGACCACGACTGAAACTTTGCTGAGGTGATAAACCGTACCCGAAGTATTGTTGGGGAGGGGATTGGGCTCCTGTAGTAGCCACGTTGTGGTGATGGACCGCGACTGTAGTTCCGTTGTGGAGATGAGCCTCGACTGTAGTTGCGTTGGGGAGAAGTGTTTCGGCTGTAGTTACGTTGAGGGGAAGGCCCACGACTGAAGGAAGTTTGCGGGGAGATTCCCTTGAAAGAGGCTTGCGGAGATAACGAAAGGCCTCGAGTTAGGGATGCTTGAGGGGAAAGGCCACGGGCGTAATAGCGACTAGGTGAAGGATCTCGGCTGTAACCATTGGCGGGTGAGCTACTCCGGCTGATTGACTTGCTACGTTCCGAGGAAAGACTGTATCGTTTCTTACTCTCTATGGAAGACGTCTCAAAACTAGTGTTTGGTGAGTAGCCGCAGGTGTCGTAATCATTGAGTGACTTCTTACGTTCTGTGCTTCCAACCGAAGCGCTTCTCTTAGCCCGTCGATGTCGCTCTTCTTTGGTGTTCTGATAGATATGTGGATAGTCTTTTTCTACGCCAAGATACTCGTTCGACATTGATAGGTAGCGATTGGAAGATTGATATTGCTCATAATCGGAGGAGAGGTTAGGATCGGTTTTAGAGGCGGTGCTATCAGAACTCTCGGATGGTTTATTAACACTGGGACTGGAAGAACGCTTAAGGATTCCACCTACGACACCTCCGTTGGCTGTCTTTTTCTTCAGAATACCTTCACCAGCTTTCTTGTTCGGATTCGGGCTGGAAGATCTTCTGGCCCGATCCGGACTTTTTTCGATTCGCACGTTTCGTTCGATGTCGATGCTATTTCTTGGGGATTTGATTTTGATAATTTTAATGGGGCTCTTTTCGCGTTCAACGTTTTTGCCGCGTTTGGGAGATTTTGACTTTTCAATATTCGGGCTGGATGTGGCATCCGGCGAAGAGTTCGCCGATGATGCACTGAGTGTATTTCTCGATTCGGTTGGTTCGCGAAATTGTTTGTGGGAGACAAGTTCTGGTGGAGGAGGCGAAGGGAAGTCTTCTGGTGAAGATTGCTTCGCTTCGTCTTTTGGGGAGCTTGAGTCGGATTTACTTTCATCGGCAGATTTAGGCGATTTGCACGAGTTAGAATCATTAGACTGTGAGTAGATGGTGGTGACTGTGTTCTGTGTGGATGTCGCAGTGTCTGTAATAGTCATTGTCGTTGTCGTGGCCGTCGAAATTGAGGTCAGTTGTTTGCCCTGCTCACTTTCGAAGTGTTTCTCCTTGAGATCTTCCATGTACTGTTCGATATCGGTCTCGATTAGGCTGTCCAGGTTCAGATCTTTCAAGTGTTTATCCATAGCGTTATCGGTATCGGTCTGTTTCGGCCGGTCGGTTTTCGATTCAAACATTTCTACGACATTCTTATCACTACTAGGAGAAATTCGCTTACCTAGGTCCTTCATCAGCACCGGATGGTACGTGGCCGGCGGGTGGGACGATTGAATCAGACGGGCCTGGCTACCGGTACTGCTAACGGATAGAGTCGATGTGGTGCTGTTCGGAAGATGAACAAGGTTATGGTTTGTAAGGTTTATGGAATTGTAGGGCTTCATAATACCTCAAAGTCAGATGGTTCGGCGTTTTACCAAGGGAGGATTTGGGTTTGACTGAACCCTGCTGTGAGTCGTCCTCGCCTTCGGACTTAGTTCCGGGATCTGCCTTCTCCGGTTCACGCTCGCTTATATTGCGTCTGCAAGCGGCCACTTGTTCTGTGGAGATGTAAATAATGTTTAGTTATATAGGGTAATAATTTTATTTTGCTTAAGTGCTCGGTATTGCAGCGTGATAGCACTATTGACTGAGTACTGTCACACCGAGATACTGAGATATTAATCAGCAAAGCAGAGACACGAACCTCCAACGTCTCCAACCGTTTTACTTCGCATGCGGAACTGTCCACTGTATTGGGGAACCGGTGGATCATCGGCCTCCTGGCTGCCGGATGTAGTGTTATCATAGTCGATGTTTCCGGACGAGTGACGTTGGTTTATCTTGGACTTTTTCGGTTTACCGAGAGTTTGCGAACCCTGAACTATTTGTGGCTGCTAGGAAGAAAATAAGAACAAATGATCATCAATCGTCTTCTCGAATTTTTCGGATCTGCAAACCTGTTGCTTCGGACGCTCCAAGGTCTGTGAGTTTCCGGATGAAGTACCGACGCCGGTCATCGAATTCATGCTACCACCCATGCTCTTCAGCGACGGAATAGACATGTTGCGGACACTTTCGCGGATGATCTGCCGAATGGTTTTCAGGAAAGCGTTGCGGAAATCGCCAGTGCTGTTGAGGGAAGAGTGAAAAAGAGTGATTAGTAACTTTTATTTATGAAATATTGATTTTAGTCTACATATTTCCGTTTCCTATTTATCTATCGATAGAGAGTTTTGTGAGTTATAATTGAAAACCCAATCCTTATCGCAAATAACATACTTCAGCAATTAATCGAATTGAAGGTCCGTATTCAAGTATTTTGCTGCTTTTTTGGTTTGTTCAGCTCCAGCTCATCAGTAAAACAAAAAGAGGTTGAACTTTTAAAGAGCTCTCTTCAAACACAATTCAAATGAGTGGTATCTGATGATTCAAAATTCAAGCCGACTGTCTATGGTACAATATTCAATTATTTTACCCTCTGCTAACATTACTGATGAGGAACTGTTCACCAATCCATCATTGAGCTGAATTGTAAGAAGCATTTCAAAGCATATTTTTAAACCGTATTTACTTCACATAGTGTGATGTTAATTGCCATTGATGAGCACGAGTATATGTTCGGGGATTATCTATGCCACGTTTGTGCATCACCAGTGATTTCAACATCCGTCCGGTGCACCTGACTCTGCAGCCATATCCATATAATGAAAAAGGTAACCTGCCCGAGAAAACATTTGTTGATTTCATCAGCCTTGTATAATCCGGTCTATCACAGAAAAATAGGCGCTGCTTCCCAACTATGCGTTGGTATGGAGTAGAACCGAAGGAAGCAGCATTTTCAATCTCCACTACCGGTTTCGTGCTAGCGATAAAATCGACCTCGATAAGCCGATTTAAATTAATAGATTTTTCTCATCCTCTTTTAAAATCGTCGATTCCCACCCCGAGAGCCAGTAAACAACTCACCTATTCGAAAGCACGTAGACTTTTTCCGACCTTCGTTGTAGTTGCGATCTGAGATGTATCAATTCCCAGAGGAAGTGCGAGTCCATGTCCTTGGCGGACGAAGCACGCACCTGCACTTCGGTCACCGGAATCAGCACCTGATAGCGGATGATTTCCACTTCGTTAGTGGTGTTCTTGCTAGGAGACACCCTGCGGAGCGATTTGAAACTCGAATTATACGGAGCTATGTAGAATTCCCCACCGAATTCGTTACTTACCATGAGTTTCTTTTTCTGACGCAGCCGTTCCTTGCACAGGAATACTACGGCCGATTTGAAAACGAAGCACATGGCGTGTAGCTCGAGACCCTTCTTGATTTTGCCCAGGAAGTCGGAGATGTTCAACCACTCGACGCCACCGTAGTACAGCAGGTCACCTGCATGGGAACGAAAGTTAACAGATCCATCCACCCTGAGATCGGCAGCGTGAGCCATCTTACCCGGACTGAGGTCGATCGGCTGTTTGCAAGACTTCTGGTGCTGACGGAACAGATGATCGAAGATGGCACCGTACTCTTCGTGGATTCGTTGCATTTCATTGATGTGCTCGGCGACCTTTTCCATGCCTTTGAGTGCCTCAACCAGGTGCAGATGTTCGGCTGCGTTCGGGTCGGTTAGATTGCGGAGCTGCTGCAGCAGTAACGGATACTTGAGGATACGCTGAATCGGTTTAATTAGGAATGACTCCAAGGTACTGCTGTGCTGCTGCTTTGGATTGCGTGCGACCAAAAACTCCTGGAGAGCCTGATTACCTTCATCTGGAATTAGATATCGAGATAATTAGTCTTTTGAAAGAAAATATTAGAAGTGGTAGTCGTACTTGGATGAAGAACCTTCTGCGCTTTGCTGTGACTAGCGCAGAAGGAAGAATACAGCTTGAAGTGGTTCACGTAGTACAGGAAAGCTGACCCGATGGCAAATAGGACATTCTGTAAGTAGATTATACGGATTATTAATCCTTACCTGACACGTTTAATAACATAAATAAGCACCTTAAATTGACTAGGATGCTCCAGTTGGTGGAAATCCGGTTCTAAGTCAAGGGCTTCTTCAAGATTATTTAAGAACTGTCGTTGGAATGTAACAATCTCCTGAATATTTCCAAACAGTGCAGTGATCTCGGCATTCGATAGAAACGTTTCACGCTTCAGAGGTCCAGATAGTACTCGAGCAAATTGTTCAGGTGCTGTTGCCAAAATTCTATTATTAGTTGACCATTCCATCTAAAAACCCACAGAATAAGTTTACCTTCACATAGGTTTTCTCCGTTTCAACCAGCTCGAGTATGACCTTGCGCAGCTTCTCCGCGTCGGACAACTGACGTGACGGGGTGAGCATAGCGTTCGATACCGATGAAGCAACTGAACCAGTGGGGCTGGATTTGCGAGTTTCCTGTGGCGACCGGCAGAAGCCCGTGACCTGTTCCGCAGATTTGAGCAGATTTTCAATCTCGAAGCTGTTCGTGCGGGAAGATTGCTTCGAACGGTCCATGTGCGGATCAATTGCTGATGGTGCCGGGGAGCTCTCGATTTCTGGTGAATAAACATCTTTACCTGAAATACACGAACGTCCTTCATTTGCAGAAGAACAGTAACATCGTGTGATCATTGATTTTTAATGGTTATAGACTTCCAGTGAAGGCAAGTCTGATATCCACATAGAGATTTTGAGAGAACAAATTGTACTAATAAAGAGAGAAAGATAGACTTACGCCACCCGGGAGCAGGAACGATAAGTCCGGAGATCATTTCCTCGCTAATAACCGGAGGATCAGACGGCGGTGGAGGACATACCAGTGACTCGATTATATCGTCTGTTGACCGCATGATTCCGATTAGGTCCGGTGGTTCTGTACGTGATGATCTGTTAAAAGATTGCAATTGTGTATTGGATTCATTTTTCAATAGATGGCCTATGACTCACCTCATCATCATGCATAAGGCTTGTTCTTCTTGGAGCACACTTTCCAAGTACATCATGTCCAGATCCGAGACGATTGCGCCATTTATCACAATTATTTCATCACCCTTGATGACTCCTAACAATTCGAAAAGTTATATTAGAATTGTGTAAACTGAAAACAGCAAACTTACCGTTCTGAATAGCCAAGCTCTTGTCTTCGACGCGGCTGACATAGCAGCAGAGTTCATCCTGGCGATCGGCATTCTCAATTAGTTCGGCTTCAACCGAGAATCCCCACATTTGCTCCAGGGTGGTTCGTTGTAATTCTACTTGATACAAAATTTTCGCGCAAACCTCAACCATTTCGTGAGTATGTAGCTGTAAAAAACATAACAAATATCCATTACCATTACAATTCTGTACGCTATGTTACGATCACCTACATATGTTTCGATCAGATCATTTCGATGAGGAACAAAGTAGTTGTGATCTTCCATCTCGCGACGTTTCTTGACTCGCACAAAGTGCTCCATCGGGTTGAGATTCTTGCGCTGGCAGGCACTGGCCAGGAATTCCTCAACCGACATACCCTCACGCAGGTACACCGTAGCCGCCGAGTTCTCTGGCAGGGCCACCTTGTAGGATTTTTCCTGCTCGTCGCGGGTGTTCATCTGCATCGACCGACGGCTGGAGCCACTGTTCGAACGCGACAAGATCGGTGGACGCCGCTTGGTGGCTCCACGTCCTGCGAGCAGATTGTTCAACAGCGACGGTGACCGAGCACAGATGAACGCATGGAACGAGGAGACCGTAAAGACGCCCAGCTTGTTCAAGGTGTTCTTCGTGGGACGGGACACGTGCGTTAGAAGAGACTATGGAAACAATAGATAAAAGTCATCCGCCAATGAGCTAAGCGTGTCGTGACCTACCTTAGGATTCGGAAGCTCTCCGTTCTGCAGCGATGACATGTAGCAACGCAGACGGAACTGTTCGCAGTGTAGCCGCTCTAGGTTTTCCTCCCACTGAAGAATCTGCTGCTGAATCTGATGACGCGTGTCGTTATCGGTGACCACACTTTGCTGCAAATCGGCCATATGTTTCAGTTTGTGATCCTGATTCGAAACCAGATCTTATGAGTATTGTCAACTACAAAGAGTGTTAACCATTTCAACTTACCGATTCTATTGCTTTTTCTAAACGGAAAATCTCCTCCTGTAATAAGTGCAGTGTACCAGTCTTACCACGATGTCTTGCAAACGCTGCAGCACAGGCACTATGTATACTGTTGACCCAGTTCTCCAATTCGACCTGGCAGGGCGCCTGGAAGAGGTACGCATCTCCGAACGCCGTGCTCAGACAGAAGATGTAGTCCCGCTTCGGGTGCTCCGGAATCGGCTGCATGATGGCACCGTCAACAATGATCAGGTGCTTCGGAGCAGCCTCGACCGAGCGGCCCTCACGCGAATCGCACGGGTAGAACAACAGGGTGGTACCTTTCAGACAGACCCAGTAGCCCTTCCAGCCGCGCTTTCGGGCCAGCTCGATCTGGTGCTTCTTGCGCAGGAGCCATTTCTTGACCGACAGGAATCTGAAAAGGAGATTAGAACGCATTAAAGTGATGCTGCTTGAGTGGACGTACGAGGGGCAGCTAAGGAGGAGTTTTTTTTTCAAAGCTTGGAAAGCTTCTTTTCAAGGTTCTTATCCTATCCATTGTTAAATGTTGTTATATTGTTGCTGGCTGAACTGATGACTATTTCATATGGAGTTTTGCTGAAAAATGATTATAGACTGTAGAAAATCTAGGGAGGAAATTACCATTTAAAATAGTTTGAGAAGTTTCCACAAGAAGGATTTGGCAAAAGGCTAGTAAGTTTACTTTCTCCATAGTAATTCTACCGCATCGCCTTACTGTAGATAGTAGCAAGACAACCCAACAACAAAGATTCGATGGCGCAACTTAAAAAAATTCAAGTGCACACAACATCACATCTGTCACTCGTTGAAAAATAGGAATAAAGCGTGCCCACGTTAAATTTCGGACACTTTTCTTTCAATTTAGATTTTGAATTATTTCACGGATCACTGAAACGTTTCACTTATTTGACAGCTGAAACTCTCCACTTTATTTCGTGGTACAACATGTTAACATTCGTGTTATAGTCAGTAAATGGCGTCGAATCAAGTGGAAAGCCACAAACACACTTTGTACGAACGGCAGCAAAATCCGAATTTATCGGTACGTGATCTTGCCAAGAAACTAAAATTACCGAAAATCATTTGACCAGCGTTTGACTGTGGCTCGCAAAGTTGGGAGGTCAAAATCATACGTACAAAAAGTGAAGCAGAGGCCCTTGCCTGAAGGCGTACAAAGTGAAAAAGGTGTCCAACCATGATGACAAGCTACATTTCACTGCAAAAGTCGAGCTAAGGAGCTTTACACCAATTTTGTGCAAACATTTTCTTGTATAATAATAGACGTCGAAACATACATACTCGAAGACTTTTAACAGCTTCCGGGTCTAGCTTTTTATAGGTACGCCGTTGCCGAGCATTTCCAGACAAACAGGGTGTCCAAATTCCCGAAGAAATATTTGATTTGGCAGGCCATATGTAGTTGTGGTCGAAAATCTAAAAGTTTCGTCTCTACCGGCACTATCAATAAGGATATGTACGAGAAAGAATGTCTGCAAAAGCGATTGCTACCGTTTATCAAAAGCCACGACTCTCCAGCTCTGTTTTGGCCTCTTGTCACTATGCGAAATCCCCATCCTGGAATGGTAGAAGGTACAAGAGGTCAAATACGTGCCAAAAACAGCCAATCCACCAAACTGTCCAGAACTTCGCTCAAGAGAGAAGTACTGGGCTCAAGTTAAGCGGAAACTCTTCGAAACTAAGAAGAAAGCAAATGGTATCGATGATTTCAAGAGAAGATGGAGAATCATCACGGTGGGCGTATCTGAGGATACCGTACGGAACCTGATGGTGGGTGTACCACAGAAAGTTTGAGAATTTTACGGAAAGAAGGGTTAACATCTTAACATACAAACAGTTGAGTGGTATAGATATCACTCTATTATTGTGAAATCAACAATCGTTTTTGTTGAATTGTGTAATTTTTTGTTGCTGCTATTATTTTGGTGTCCGAAATTTAACGTGGACTTTGGTCTGCCGAAAGAAATCAAAGCAATGTCATTGTATGACACGGAATTACCCAAGAAAATGTCTGGTTTTGGATGATGAAGGCAACTATTCTCTCTCTGAAAAACTCACATTCCAGGGAATGGTCGATCAGAATTACTATTTATATCCTAGAAAATCTTCAAATGTGAGATTCAAGTTAAAACATGGTATACAGGCAATAATTGACATAACATTATTGATAATTTGAGGCGTTCATTGAAAACCCTTTTGGCGTAAACTTTGAAGGAGTATTCGTGGATTTCTAAGCTTTTGAGTTTGAGGAGCCATGGTCATGATATAGTGTTCAGTTTAAGAAACAATCAGTTAATAAAATAAATCAAAGGAAATAACATAACCCACTCAAAAGCTCTTCAGACACAAGTTTGAACAGAAAACTATGCAGTATCAGAACCATAGTTTAAGTCAAGTGGTTTAAAAATATCACCCGTTAGGATGGAATCTTCAATCATTACTAAATAAATTACTGTGATTTTCACATTAAGAAAACACTTTTTCCAGCGTAAAAAATTTAACTAACCCTTCAATTTTTCACTTTAAAAAATAAAAAATAAAAAACTGAAACACATTTTCAAACTTTCACTAGTATACGCGAGCAATTTCTTCTGGAAAAAGCTTACTCTTTGACAGATTTCGATTGCGACTTACAGACTTCTTCAGTTCTTCGAGTGCTCGACTTGAAGAGAACATCGAAGTAGGTCTAGTATTTATAGTAGATTTGTTTGTATTTGTTTGTGTTTTTATTTTCTACCTGCCAGATGACAGTTCGCCGGCTTTTGTTATCTTAAAGGCTATAAATTCCTACTAGGTAGTAGTAGTTAATTGTTGTTGTATCGTGTACTGTGTTGTTTTGTGTGATATTTTCTATGCCTGTCAGATGACAAGGGAGGGATAATTTAAAATAAATACATGGGCTCCTACCGTGTGGTAGTTCGTCGTGTTTGTTATCTTAAAATGTAGAAATTACTACTTGATAGGCAATAGGTAGGCGACGGCACACTTCACGACACAACATTTGGAAGTATTGATATTAGAAGCTTAATGAACTTCATTTTGAATATCATCAAGAAAGGTGAGTTCTGTTTGTGATTATGAGATGCTGCAACTCCGTTTTTTTATTGGCTTTCTTGATGCCGCTATTAAATATATACCTCCAAAAATTACATCAGGTGTCTTAGTTGTCTTGCAAGAATTCATTCGCTTGCACTCTGCCTTTCAAGTTGAATTCAAACTACCAGAAGGATTTGCCAGTACCAAGGGAAAATGTCATTCAGTTTAAAAATACACATGTGTATTTTTTTACAATTAAGAATCAAATACAAATCGGTTTTAATAAAGTAAAGGTTGAATCGATTTAATTCGTATCCTTGACAAGCGGTTTAAATACCGTATGCGTGATAATGTTTGCACAATCTTTACAAATAAGGTTCCCGTTTCACCTCTGCATACAATGCCTTGGTTTTCTTTGCATGCACTTAAGCTATATTTCCGTAAGCTATGACCTGTAACGCTGGTAGATCACCTTTTCGAGGTGTGTTTCGAAGGGCAGAAGGGTAAATGCCTCCTTCTTTTTGGGGAAATGCTCCTTAAACTTTGGAAAAATGCTCCTTAGATGTGTTTGCCCGTGTTATAATGCAATCAGAGGTATTAGCCTTCTGGATAGCGCTTGCTTGTTGTTTTGACGGGTCTTAAGTTTCTTCAAGATTTTATAACGCAGCTTTGCTCCGCAATCTTCTAGGTAGTTTTGACGGGTTTAAATTTCATTTGGACGAGTCTTAATTTCATTTTGAAGAGTCTTAATTTCGTTTTGACGGGTCTTAGTTTCGTTTTGACGACTCTTAAATTCAGAAACTTGAGACCCGTCAAAACTATACAATCTTGAAAAAACTTAAGACCCGTCAAAACGTCCGGCAAGCGCTAACCAGAAGGTTAATACCTCTGATTGCATCTAAGGAGCGTTTTTCCAAATTTTAAGGAGCATTTCCGCAAAAAGAAGGGTGCATTTGCCCTTTGCCATTTCGAAGTATCAGATCTACCAC
Source organism: Aedes koreicus (assembly GCA_024533555.2). Classification (NCBI taxonomy): domain Eukaryota; kingdom Metazoa; phylum Arthropoda; class Insecta; order Diptera; family Culicidae; genus Aedes; species Aedes koreicus. The sequence goes on along the minus strand of JAHHFK020004949.1, from coordinate 43,226 downwards.
CGAACTGTAGAATAAATTCAAACTAGTGAACATATTTTTTCTCCTGTAGTCAAATGAACATATCTTAGTTTATTACATTTTATGTCTTGTGAAAAGTGACAATAACCGGATTGAGCCACCGAGGATGAGCTTCGAATAAGGAAAACATGGTTAGTCTTCATGAATGTGAATTCTCATTTTTGATGTTCTATAGTTTAAATTGGTTAGGACTAGGGTTCTGATGCATGGTCAGTATCAGAGTCATTGTTTGTTTTCTTTGCAATGAATTCGGTTTTGACTGATAAAGGGAAATTATTAATTTTAAATGAGACATAATTCGTCTTTGTAAACAAAGATTTCGTGTTAAACTATGTCTCCTGAAACTTACCCATACGCAAGTCGACAAATGTAGCCAAAATCTCTAACATCCAAAAGCCAAAAGATTCATTGTTTGTAAACTGGCATTCATACCCATAGTAACAAACGCCAGACGGTCCTTATTTAAATAAGACCCGTGATATGTTGCATACTGTCAAACGCTTGTAATAGGATAGAGTTGCCCGGCCCCTAGCTGGTCCCAGGTCACCAAAATTTACATGAAATTTCGATATTCTGTACTCTCACTCTTCAAAGGGTGCAAATAGTGGAAAATTTCAATAAAACTCGATTCATTGCCTCGTTGGTAATGAATCGAGTTTTATACAAAGTTTCCAATAACAACTGTCCAATAACAACACCGAATACTTCATCATTTATCAATAATGATGAAGTAACTCGATATGCACTACCCGCATAATCACGAACCAGTCCTGAACCATTTCCCTTATTGTTGATGACCGTTTCCGTTATTGTTACGACATTTACCCTTATAGTTGACAACTGTAAACTAACAATCTCTTACATAGTTTTAACAATATGTCAGATGGTAAAAGGCCAAATAACAATATGCTGAATAGGCGGTTAAGTTCAGTTACCATAATAAATGGCAATTTTCACGAACAAATTTTTTTCTGTACGCCATGCCAAAAAGTTGGTGTATAATCCAGAAAGAGTGCAGACAATAAAATACCTTTCAATGACAAAATGGCAAACATTAACAATATGTGTTAATGTAGAGGTTATATGGTGAAAACGAGATTAAACTATTTGATAACAATAACATAAAATGTAATAACATATCTTACACTCGAAATATAGTTTTGACTATATAGCAAACTGTTTTTCGTTATTCGGGTAAACAAAGGATACGGTATATAATACAATAGATCAAATTACTGGTCGCAGTGGTTTATGTCCCGAACAGAGGAACAAAAAGAAGCTATAATTCCTATCGTAGTACGCTGCGAGTTAAAGAAACCGATTTCCTTAGTTTGACAGTTGCACCATTATGAAGTGGCAGCGTTTTCATGATTTGTCCCACGCGCAAATGTTGCAAAAATACATTTCAATCGACGTGGGAGTGTTCCAATGGACCGTGGATGGTGGTCTTGAACCGAGAATAAAAAAGAAATACTATCTGCGAAGGTGGCCACAGGTCCTATGATGTCAGTTCGGATGCCAAGGGTTATCACTGCCATCAAAAGGAAGATTCGAGCAAATCCAGTGCCTTCAATGAGGAAAATGGCGAAGGAACACGGGATCAGCGTGTTTACCACCCGGAAGATTGCGGGGCGAAGTCGAGGGCAAGAAAAAAAAACTCACACGATTACCAACCGCATCCGGGAGCTACGAGTCGAGCGATGTAAGAAAATCTTCAAGCGTAAACATCCGGTAATCCTGTTTTTTTGACGTAGACTACGTCTTACGGCAAGGGTAGGGTGTCAATTGAAAATCTAGAAATAAGCGACCGTCACGAAATATTGTTACAAATTAAACGCTAATAACATAATAAATGTTCGATAGATTTTCAAGATTTTTACATCAATCGGTTGTAAATTTTCCCGCGTATCAATTCAATAATCAAAAAATTTCCGTTAACAATTTCAAGCCATTGAAAATTACCAAAACCTAAGGTGATGTCTTATAATGCCGATTTTTCAAAGTAAATTTACTAAATGCACTGTACTTTACTGTCACAGATTTCAAATTTAAGCAAGGGAGGGCTCATATGCAGCACTGAACGATATAAAACGGGTACGCCTTCGCAAATTAACTCAGTAGTGTTGCAGTACTGGAGCTGTGCGGAGCATCGAGCCATTATGGATTGGCAGCTGGCGATGGAGGCAACCCCGATAGCATGAAACCTGCAGTGTCAAGCGGCAAGCTGCCAACGTAGCAGGTGGTGCAACATGCCACAGAAGGTGCACTGGCGACCAACCAGTGGTGAGCTAGTCGATTGCTCTGTGACTGTTGCTAGCAAGCCCTTGGCTAGGCAGCCATTGTATATGCAGTGGTGTGCTAGGCAGTCGGTTGCCAAAGCCGGTGATGATTTGTAGCCAGCCGGTGGGCGCCACCACAAAGAGCTAAATAAGGTGCTTGAGTGTGTGTGATATTCTTGGTAGCCATCTTTATCTGAAGCGCAACGTGCACGGCAGAAATAACCTGCTTCGTGAAAAGACCGAGCAGGACTAATTTAAATCCGTCCTTTTCAGGACGACCAATCCAAATCTGAGAGAGTTTGTTTAATTTGAATTTATGTAACAACTAACCAAATGGCAGACAGCGGTGGCTAAAACAATTTTAATTTTCTCCGTTGCATACCTTGAGCATTGTGCACAATTTACAAATGGCTGCCGTCATGAAAAATTGAATTGTCAATTGAAAATCGAAGAATAATCGACCGTCACAAAATATCGTTACAAATTAAACGCTCATAACTTCATAAATACTCGATAGATTTTCAAAAATCGAATGAAAATTTTTCCGCATATCAATTCAATTATCTAAAATTATCCGTTAACAATTTTAAAACAAATGAAAGTAACGAAAATGAATGGTGATGTCTTATAATTTGGTTTTTCATGCTGGATTTCATAAATTCACAGTACTTTCCTATCACAGATTTCAAATGTGAGCAAGGGAGGTCTCATATTCAGCACTGAACGACATAAAAGAAAATTTTCTCATTCGTGTCGCAGTACAGGAGCTGTGCGGAGCAACGAGCCAGTATTCATTGGCAGCTGGCGATAAATTACCCTGGAGGGTGCTTTATTCGGCAGAGCGGAGCGGCAAGGCGCCAACTTTGGAATTGGCTGCTGGCGGTGGCAACCGTTGCTAGGCAGCCATTAATTATGCAGTGGTGTACTAGGCAGTCAGCTACCAGCCTGTGTTGTGCTTGTGTGTGTGATCTTGTTGGTAGCCATCTTTGGTAAGGCGCAACGTGAAACAGCTGAAACAACCTGCTTCTTCAAAAGACCGAGAAGGTTTTAATTACTATGCGGACAGTTTAAAATCCGTCCTTTTCAGGACGACTAATTCAATTTTGAAAGAGTTTGTTTGATTGGAATGTATTCAACATTACTATCCAAGTTCTTACCAATTCACAGCCAGCGGTGGCTAAAACAATTTAAGTTCCCTCTTCGTTGTATGCCTTGAGCATATTGTGTACATTGTTCAACTGGCTGTCGTCACGGAACATTGAACCGGAAGCTAATAACTCGATCGTATTTTGATTGATTTATTTGTGAGATTTTTGCTCAAATCAACAAGAGGTTTATACGATTGCCATTTTATTTACTCAAGTGTTTAAAATTTTACAAACAAAAGAAGTATTCTATTTTGCGGAAAATTTTAAAGAATGTTGCGTTCCGGCAACTATCAAGAAATTTTTTACGTTTGATTTTCGAAATGGATATTCCGAAGTAACATTCTCGGCATACTCCAGTTAGTACAGTTATGAATAGTTATTCTGTTGTTTTAACGATTCGCGTTAGATAGAGTTTTACTTCTAGGAAGAAATAAATTTTGAGAAACTGTGAAGGTGAGAATGAGTACGATGTCTAATCGTTTTGATGCCAAACGTTTGCGCATATTTCGGAAGCACGTTAAAATTGAACATATGGAAAATCCTCCGACCATGTACCGATGCCGAATGAACTCGTGATTATCAGGCAAAACTTAAACGTTGCCAACTACTGGTTGAGATGCTGGATTTTGCCAACTACTGGTTTATAATGCATACTAACATACAGCGTCCTCCTGCCCGGTCTGGTCTAGAAATGTTTCGTTAAGGAAAAACTATTTGCGTTGCAATATAGTTTGAAATAAACATTTAATTTTCTGCATTATCTAATGCGTATAAAAGAAAATGCTAGATTTGACTTGAATTCATGGAATATTTCATTAAAATGTAAACCTGATATTACTGAAATCAGGTCTGTTGTATGAAAGATTGCAAACAATTTATTTTTTGACGCTTGTTTTGTATGCTTGTAATAATGAATTTTGCGCGTCTGCTATAATTCATTATTATTTTTTCTGTGAATGTTCCGCTACGAAACTAACGAAACTAATCAAACGGTTTAACGTAGTCTACGTCAACCGGTCGTGTGTTAAACACAACCCCACTGATTTTTCCGGGCACGTCTTTCGGCCACTATATTTTGCTTCAGTGTCCTGTTTGGTTGCTTACTGACCTGAAAAGATCACAATCCTTCTCGCAGACCAATGCTTCTGACGGTGTTGTGGCTGGCATTGAATTTCTTGGCGTCATTATAATGCGAAAGCCTTGGGTTTACCCTAATTGTTCTCAACACCTTCAAATGCAACTTCCGATCCATAGTTCCGCTACGAAGCTTGCTATGATCCTGCCAATTGATAGTATGCTGCTCACGAAAATTGAGAACGCTGAGGCACGGTGGATTTAGTCAATTTCAAAGACTTCGTGATTTTTTAACCTGACCACGTCGGATTTTCGAAGTATGTGTCGAAAATCGGTTCGTGGCTTTCATCAAGTATAACTTCTTTGAAACCAAATAAATTGTGACAAACTATTCAGCACTGAAAGAAGAAACATTATAACGGCGTCAAAACATTCCTGATCCGACTACTTAGAGCGCTGCTGGAAATTAAACAGTGCGTCCAGATATTAAATAACTCAAGCCTTACTCCTTAAATGTTACCCCTTTTTACAGTATCATTTTTGCTTAAGTATCATACAAGTTCAATCATACTCTATGCTAATGAAATTCAAAAAAAAAAAAAAACCGCAATTATGGAAGATGTTTCATCGAGATTTTATTTTTGATGTTTCTGATAGGAGATTTGAATCCATGTGTCTCGTGAGAAGTTTCGTGATTAAGAAAGTTTTAAGTTTCGAAGATTCAACCAATTTTTCGACTTGAAGCGTGAGACACTTTTACATGCAATTGAAGGAAAAGGGTGAGTCGATAATTATCGCAATACTTTCAAACTTGCTTAGTTTTTTTCAGTGGTCAGTTGTCAGTGAGATTCCGGTCGAGTTGAAAAAAATCAACCCGCATGAAAAATCCTGGGTTGTCGCGTTACGCCTTGAAAAAAAAAATATGATGAACATTCATCATTTGATCGTCTCAATGGTCCTCCAAAGTTTTCAGGAACGGATGACAGTGGAACACTAGCCAGCAGCAGGACGATGATCGGGAAAAAAGTTCAAAAAACCGAAAAAGCACGCGCGCCCCAAAACAATCCACCGCGGCCCAACAAAAAATTTTTTTTCAAAATTTTCCCCCCCCACACCACACAACACCAACATTTTTTACCACCACCCCCCCCCAAAAATTCGATTTCCCCTTAAAAAAAAAAAAAAAGTTCTCTCTTTTTTTTGCGCGTTGTTGTTCCCGTTTTTTCAGCTCCATCCATTCCTAGAGCCTTGAGAGGTTCCTTGCATTTAAAAAACTGGACAAAAATTGCCGATTTTTCATTTTTTCACCTTCACAAAACTACACATGCAGCATCAATCATAGTAACACATGAGTCAGCAGACAAAATTTGACAGCTCTATCAGTCGAACTCTAACCGTGATGGCAAAAACAGTGAAGCAACTTCGTTCAGAAGTGTGCGCGTTTATAGAACGGCACCCCGCCGCGTCGAAAACGGACATCGTGCGGCAATTTGTGGACGCCGGATACGCCCATTCCGGCATCTACAACATCTTGGCACTATTAGACAACAATCAGAGCATCGAAAGAAAGCCCGGCTCCGGACGGCCGACGACCCTGAGCGACAAGAAGCTCCAAAGGATGCTGAAGAGGAAGACCGAGGGAAAAGTGGCTACATCGCTGCGTGCGCTTGACCGGGAGGTCGGTTCAACCGGCCAAATAGTGAAAAAGTACCTGGCGAACATGAACATACATGTCAGGAAGCGGAAGTCACGTCCACTGGTTTCGGAGCTGCAGGCAATGACGCAATGGCAGCGCAATGGTCAACTTGATTTTCCCGGTGAATCGTGACGTGGCGGTGGTAATGGACGACGAGACCTATCTCACCCTGGATGGCAACGACTGGCAGGGCGCTTCGTATTTTACTTCCCCCACGAAGGATGTGAGCTCCGAGGTGAAGTTCATATCACACACCAAGTTCCCCAAGAAGGTACTGCTGTGGCTGACAATCAGCGAGAAGGGGATGTCAAAGCCGCTTTTCTTTCGCTCCGGACTGGCCGTGAACGGGGAAATTTATAGTACGAAATGCCTGCCGGAAGTTACGTCGTTCATTAAGAAATACCATAAGGGCGAAGATGCGGTGTTCTGGCCGGATCTGGCGTCGGCCCACTACTCGAAGCGATCGTTGGAGGAGATGGAGCGGTTGAATATCGATGTGGTACCCAAGTCGGCGAAACCGCCCAACGTCCCCCAGCTGCATTCCATTGAGAATTTCTGGGCCAACCTGAAGCGTAAGATCTACTTCCAACTTCCAAAATTGGGAAGAACGGCAGCAGTGGTGCCAAAACGCGTGCCCGGAAACGCGACACGAAATACTGGTGCTGGATCATTGATGATGAGACCTACATCTATGCGGACTTAGCAGTTGCATGGACAGGAATAATTCACGGATGAGGAGAAGTTTGCTGTGGATGGCAAAAACTGTGGAAATTCGCTACAAAATACCTGATTTAATAGGCTATATTAACGGAAGGCACCAGATTTACAAAAGTGAGTGGAAGTGGTTTTGGCCTGATTTGCTTCATACCATTTCTTCAATACCGCGCAGAAGTAATATGCAGTTAATTCTGTGTATTTTGTACAGAAAGACATGAACTCACCAAACTGTCCAGAATTCCGTCCAATAGAAACCTTTGAACCATGATGCGCGAACTTTGGAAGACCCAAAGAGAGGTGAAGGACAAATAGGAAATTACGAAGAATCGAAAAATGAACTGAGAACAACGTACCGGACACGACTGTCGAGCATTTTACAAACGTCGAACATTTTACTCGAACTCATCGTAAAATTTAACCGTTGTTTGTTAGCTGAAATAAATACATATACTGCACTAGTGTAGCCGAGCTGATCAACCCGCTATGCAAATCAAACCGTCCGTTTTTCGTACGGCTCACCAGCGCTAGGGAGAGTTGGCATGAGCATCGCAGGGCCTGATCTAGTCACCTGTCACCGTCATCTAGACCAGTTCAACGTTTTCTTTGCAGAGGCAGCATCGGCTCTAATTTCGGCAACAACACCAGCCGACCGATCGATCGCCGTCGTTACGGAGTGGCCGTACTAGAGTCGGACAACACAAGACATCGTTGGATCCAAAATATTAGGTGAAAAGCACCACCGAATACCACCGAAGTCGGAGAATTTCCGGAAGACTACAGGCACTTTACACAAATCCGGTCCCAGCTCCTGCCATGAAATCGTGGGTAACCAAGGTCATAGAAAACAAATGGACCCAAGAATGGCAATGCGCTGAGCAAGGATGGACCAGAGAATTCTTCTTACGGAGGATTAAAGGAGATATCATGGGAGGACACTAAGGATCACAGGGAACAACAGAGTAGCAGTGCTCATTATACCATGTGCATCAGTCCGTGCAACACGTCCTTTGCCAATGCCTATAATACGAAGGCCCAAGAGTATAGTAAGCGTTCTCAAAAAGCGTCAGAAACGCTCTGTCAGATGGTTTATCATAATTCACGGCGGTGTTCCTCTTCTTAAAGGATACCTGTCTTTTAAACCGGATATAGAGCCACACAGAGGAGAGACTAAGGAGTTGACGGTAGGGGACCCCTCCACGATGCCTGGTGCCGGTGACAACCGCCCCCCCTTTCTCTTTCTCTCTCTCCCTAAAACCACGGTTCAACTAGAAAACGACTCGGCAGCGCAAGGAAATGATTGGAAAATAATGGATAGGAGAATCGGAAACACCAGGCAGCGAAAACAGACAAAAAGTTACGGATAAAAATCAAATTAAATAAGGAACTCGAAGTCCTCAACACTGATGGTGGTCCCTTTTGGACTCTCCTCGTATTCGGTGAAAACCTATTATAATAAGGGGGGTCATCTCACACAACTTAGAAGGGCCCCTTTAGGACTCTTCCTCGTATTTTTCATTCGATAAAGAGACCAACCAGCCTTTAGCTGATAGTCCCTACAATAAAGAGTGTATCGAGCAGAAGTTAGCAGCATTCAAACAGTAATTACTCTAAGATGGCTTAAATATTTTAGGGTGTTTTGCGGTGACATGTTTGTTTACATGTCAATAACAGTTGTGCAATCGATTGGTTTCGGTACAGTGGATCGTTTCAAAGATGAGTCGAATTGATCTGGACACGCGAAAGAAAATTCTGCACATTTGGTGCTCGGAAAAGGGTGTCACGTACAACCAAATCGCAAATCTTTACGTGAAAGATTTGCCCCGTTCCGGCAAGAAACCGGGTCTAAGCCAGCCCGGCCGGGACTTGAATGTGGTTGAGTAAATAAGGAAAAACTCATCGGCGTCGACGCCGGATTTGGCCAAGCAATTCAACACCAGTATTGTGTTGATTGAACGGATCAAAGCTCGGAACTCTCTGATAACGTAAAAGAAACAAAAGGTACCGAAAAAGTCCCTCGGGCCAAAAAAGAGCGCGAAACTGTATAACCGGAACTGTGTTTTGGAGACGGTTCTGCAAGTTTAGCATGCTTTTTAAATTTTTCTACTGGTGTCATTATCAGCTTTTATACTACAATACGATCTCATCGATGAGCGCAAATCTGTCTAGATTCTCATATTCGATTTGTAAGGAGTCCAGGAGTCGAACCAAGCTATTATCATCAAGTGCTTGCACTTTGAAGCTGCGTCGCAAAGCTACGTGAGACCCTATTTTAGTTAGCAATGTTTTTTAGTTTGAACCAATCCTGATTCTGAAAATCATGCTTTCTTTCATTTGTTGGTTTTATTTATCTGATATTTGTAGGGACTGTTCATTTTAAAAATAAATTACTTAATATTTTAATGAAAATCCTAGAGATCATCGGTGGTTTCTGCAAGTCTTTTAAAAATATAAGAAAATACTTCGGTTTCTATCAAATTCATTTGTTGCTTTGGCAATTCAAAATCATTTTTGATATGTCAGGAAGGTTATTTAAATTTTTGGAAATCTATAATTCTGAGCTATTATTTTTTTTTATATTGTAAAAGAATACTTACGATCCATACTTGCCAAAGACAGTACATGTATCGATGCTGAGATAGAAAAGTAACAATCAAAAAATGAAGTTTTATTTGTAAAATGAACAGTCCTTATGATTCAACGTGTGGTGCATTTTTTAAATCAACTATTTTTTTTGACTGAAATTCATTTGCGTAAGTTAGATAGAGTGATTTTATATTGAGGCGCCCGAAATGAGCATATCGCAAAGTGAAAGTTCGTGTATGAAAAGTGTCGAATTTAAATCTTGAATGCAGTGGACAATTGAGGCAGTAAGAGGTGATTGAGGCTTACCCTGCTTTCCGAACCGCTCCGGTACAGTTGAACGACGCTGCGGCGGTGCCAGTGGCTTTCGCTTTGTACGGTGACGCCATCACGCTTTCCCCGTCGTCCTCATCTGACACGGCCGTCGTTAAGCTCATACGGTCATCGTCGGAAATCTGTAAAAATGAAACGGAAATGGTGGAAAGGGATTCGGTTAGATTCGGACGGTAAGAAGTGCTCTCTGCGGGTGGCATTAAATATTACGATCGGTACCGAAAATAATAGCCCCATATTGGTGGTGGGATCATACCTAAAAATATATTCGGGGAATTGATTCATGGAACAAGTAAAACAAACGGTGGCGACACCATCTGGCGGTCGTTTATGATTTTTTTCTCTCTCTCCAGCCGGGCGTTTGTGTTTTGCAATAAGGATTTGGACAGAAGCTTCCGTATCGATAAGGGGATTTGTGCCAATGCATCTGGATGTCGTTCAATGTCATAAAATGTGTTTCACCGGAATGGAAGTGGAAGTGATAGAAGATATGTAGGTGCTTTCTAGGCCCCTGTCCCGCCAGCATCGTTGCCGTGCATTCATTGATTTGTCACGATTCAGCAATAATCTTTTATATGACAATATAAAACTGCACAGTCGGTTGCATTCGATGGTAGCGTGTACTAACGGCCATACCTACTGTGTATCTGGTGCTGTCATCTAGTGCGGGATGAGTTTTTCTAGCGCGAATGAAAAATCCACTCGGCTCTGGTCGCCGTAAGCATGGTAAAAACCTTTTAGTGCTTGAACAATGATTGGCGAGGCTTATATCTACATTGTGTTTTAGGATTGCGAACGGTGGAAACCGGGTTGGTTGGATTAGGGCTGCTTTCTGTTGGCAATGGATTACAGATCGAGCAGATTTATGGTTCGTGATATAGTCAGCGAATCATAGTTAGCGGGGAAAACTGTTGTGGTGTGGTTCCTAGGGCGTGAGTAGTAAATTTCCCGATGGATGAGATTGCGTGATGGTGGAGTGTTGTCATTTTTTTTTGTGTCAAGAAGGATAGTAGGCTGGTTTAATTAACATGGATTTATCTGGGATGTGCGGACTCACTCGAAATGCTTGTCGTTTGAAAAAAGGGAATCCATCATGCATGTTTTAATGATCTTCCCACGCATGTTATGCAGGCAACCTAATTAATTTATTTCGCTTCACATTTTATACTGCAGTACTGTATACTATTGTGTCTCTGTTCTCTCTAAAACTATTTTTCCCATATTCCAGTGATGGATAAGATAATTGTGTACTGACATTTTCAATATAACTGATACCTTGAATGACATGCTTTCAACTTGTTCAATATAATTTCGAGTAGTTAGGTAACATTTTCTATGAAATTTTCAACCAGATAGTCAGATGCTATGGAGTTTCCATGTTGCCTGAGCAGCTCAATATTTATTTATTTATTATTATTATTTTTTTTTTCTAAAATTGAGTCTTTTATTGCCACAAATGCAGTAAGCCTGATTAATGATGAATGACATTTTATTCGAATTTCAGCTTTCAAATTCTGCTTTTAAATGCAATATTGATTGAACAGGATTGTCGCTTTATCGAGAAACGCGGCAAGTAGTTCGAAAATTTTAAAACCTTATTCAACACCGGGACAAACAATCAGCAAATCATATATTTTAGCCTGTTTTGTTGCACTAAAACACCTGGCCTGCAAACTATTTGATGATGTTTTTTTCACTCAGATAGTGCAATGACTATTTCTTTCCTTCGTTAGCATTCAGAGGCGATTCGTTGACTTTGAAATTAAGGACGATTCATTAAAGAAAGTGGACACCTGTTTATCAATCGTCTACACACTACCAAAATGTCGTGTAAATTTCTGTCTCCTGAGACCGACACATGCAAGCGTCCTTTAGCACACAATAATGAGTTGAAAGAGATGAGAAAACAAATTCAATCAAACACATCTTTTGTCGAATTGCGTATGTTTCAGTTTCAAGTGACATAATTTTACACGAAATCTTTCTTTACGTTTCTCTACTTTTTACAAACATGAATTACGTCTCGTGTAAAATTCATAATTTCTAAGTGTGTAGGGTTAAATCTTAACGAGAAATTGTGAATTTTCACTCAGTGTTTAAAACATTGTTTACTTTGGCAACACACCTAAAAAATCGGAAGAAAGGGAGAAATTTCAACGATGGGTCGGATCAGCTTCTCAACTAGCAGATTTATTCTTCAAAAATGGAATTGGCAAAAAGCGTTACGTGCATTAAATTTGCAGTGTTCAAGATTGCTAAGAAGTTTGGAGAAACGTGTTGTCATGTAGATTTACTGAAATCTGGACGCAAAAAAGGGGGCATCGGACGAGAAAAAGGAGCGGTACGCCTTTTGAAATCACATGAACCGTGTTCAGTTCGTGAAATTGCCAAAAAAGTGGACATTGGCGTCGGAACTGTGCAGAATATCAAAACACGTATCAATATCAGAACCTACAAGAAGCTGAACGCACCCAAAAGGATGGGTGCACAGAAAGCTTCTTCGAAAGTACGGTCAAGGAACTTATATGACGTTCTTATACAAAAGCCAAACCGGTGCATTTTAATGGACGACTAGACCTACGTCCAATTGGTTACAGTTAACTTCCGGGCCTCAATTTTTCAACACTGAGCAGAGGACAGATGTGCCTGATGATGTGTGATACATCCGAACCGAAAAATTGGCGAAAAAGGTTTTGGTGTGGCAAACCATTTGTTCCTGTGGCTTGAAGAATTCTTCATATTTCACAACAGACACAATCAACGGTGAAAAATACAAAAAAAGAATGCATCAAAAAACGGCTTCTACCCATCTACTGAAAGCATACGGCTCCTCTATTGTTTTGGCCGGATCTGGCTTCTGCTCACTACTCCTTTGCTACGTTGGAGATGCTCAAGAAGGAAAAAGTCGATTTTGTCAAAAAATGCCAAAATCTCCCAAACCTACGTCAAAATGGATTTCGGACAGCTTCCTGGCCAAAAATTATACATGGCGACGGCACGAGGAGATGTTACTGCGAAGTTTAAGTTTGCTTTTATGGACAAAGTTGCCAAAAAAACTGATGATTTGGCAAGGGTTATGCAGCTGCGGCGCAAAGACCAACGTGTTCGTGACGAATAAGACTCGAGTCCGAGCTGTACAAGGAAGAATGCCTCAAAAACCGCGTACTACTTTTCATTAAAGCCCATAAAGGTCCCGTGAAGTTTTGGCCAGATTTGGCGAGTTGCCACTACAGCTGGGAAGTCATCCAGTGGTACCGCGATAATAACGTAGATTTCATCGATAAAAACATAAATCCACCCAACTGCCCGCAGTTTCGGCCCCTCGAGAGATTTTGGGCAATAATGAAGCGGAAGCTTAAAAAAAGTGGAAAAACGGCTCGGGGCGCGACTCAGATGACCAAAATGTGGAACAAATGTGCTAAGGAAGTTGACTCCGGAGGTGTGCAGCGTTTGATGGGAGGAATAAAGAAGAAAGAGCAAGTTCTCATTAGAAACGAAGAGAAATGATTTGTATTGATATTTTTTCCTTAAAGTACAGTGAAATACTTTTGTTTTGATGTATTAAACTTATTTGTACGTCAATTCGTTACCGAGATACAGATGATTTTTTTTATTCCGGATTCAAAATGGACACAGCTTTACAATCATGTGTCCCGAGACATACGCAACTCGACAAAAGGTGTGTTTGATTGAATTGATTTTCTCGTTTCTTTTTGACTGATTCTTATGTCCTAAAGGCTGCTCGCATATGTCGGTCTCAGGCAGTGCCGGTAAAAATCAATTCATCTGCTCTCAAATGAGCTGAAAATGAAGAAAACCTTAACGGACAGACCAATTATCTTCGTGAATTTGAATTTAGAAATGACAGTATTCTCTCGACCAGAGCAACCGCTGAGTTTCGAAGTCGTTCTTTGATTTTATTCATTCGTCGATTGATATTCATTATCGCCTGTGATGTTGTCAATGTCAATATTCAATTTCATCTAGGTGGGGTTGATTTTGAGTATCAAATGAAGAAACAATATTTGTTTTTATTTTTATATAGAACATGATGTGTAATTTTTTAGGCTCAGATCGATAGGTTACAATTAATACAAGTTGTTATTATGATAATAGAGGGTAGTAAGACTCTGCGATTGACGCTATTCAAAATAATCATTTTGGTTGAATTGAAAATGACTTTTTGATGTTTGATGATCACTTGCGATTTTAACAAAGCTGCCCTGGAAATTCAAACTCTAATGAGTATCAAGCAACGAGTAGTCATAGAAGCATAATTAGTTGATTTGTTCATCGCCCTTGGTTTGGACATCTGAGATTTTCAAAACAAATAAAATTCATCTACACTGACTCGAAATGCTTTTCATTACCCCTTGATGCGCGGGTACGAATCGTGGAACAACAACCGAGACGCGTTCCTACGTCTCAAGAATACGATACAAGAGTGGAAGGATACGCCCAATATGATTCTGACTCGGCTGAGGATAAGGCTCACTCGCGGATCTCGTTTTAGCGACAATCTGGCCTACTGCCAAGGATGCGGAGCGGAGTTAGATGTTAATCATCTATTAGCGGAGTGTCCTGTACGGGCACAATTGAGGGTCGACAAGGAAGTTACAGGCTCATTACGCGAAGTATTGGGCAAAGACTGTATTACAGAATTATCTTTTCTGAAGTACTTAAGAGCAGTAGACTTATTTGATCAAACATTATTTAATAGAGGGAGAACCTGAAAGAAAAGTGACTACTGACCGCAGTGGTAGCCGTAGACCGAGGGATTAATGATGACATTTCGAAGGTCTTGAAGGTGAAGAAGAAAACGGCAAGGTGACGGAGAGCGAACTATTGTGCTCACGCGACCGAAGTCATAGCCCGTTTCGAATGACCTTAAAACGTCTACATTAGACATCGTCTACATCAGATTAACTGTAGTATCGCACCTTGCCAACTGCGTTCGCGGCATTTATTGAGGCTTGACTTTCAGAAGATGGCCGCCACCGTATTTACCGCCCAGGAATTGAGCTGCACTAGGACCGGATTTTGTGCACAACTTCTGGTATAAGAAGTTTTTCTCAATCCATCGAAGAATGGCGGCGTGCTTCACTATGGTACTAGAGGACCTCCAGCGGCTGCCAGAATTCATTACTAGAGGGGTATGTAATCAACCGAAAGATACAAGGCCATTGCGATGCGAACAACGTCATGGCTAAGAACCGAAGGGTTGCCGCAAAAACACGCAAGGCTGCAAAGATCAGGTCATCATCGATGCAGTTATTGTAGGTCAAACTAGCCAGAAAAGTAGAAAGCATGGCATATATCGACTATAAGAAGGCATACGACTCAGTACCTTACTCGTACCTTATCAAGGTACTGCAGTTGTACAAGGTAGATGGTGGAGTCATCAGGCTATTACAGCATGCAATGGGCATGTGGAGTACACGGTTTCACATTACTGACGGAGCAACGGTGTTAAGATCTAGAACTCTCAGCATACGAAGGGGAGTTTTCCAAGGCTATACCTTTAGCCCGCTATGGTTTAGCCTTGGGATGAACCCTCTCATCAGGGCACTCAATCAATGTAACGATAGCTACCAGATTAAAAGTGAAAGAAGAGCTACCAATGTTACCCACTTCTTCTACATGAACGACTTAAAGCTGTTTACGGAAACTGTTAGAAAGCTGCACCGACTCTTGTAGCTTGTAACGGTGTTCAGTAACGATATCCGGATGACCTACAAGTACTTTGGATTCTTGCAATTGAACGGGATTCGCCATACGACGATCAGGAAGGAGTTGCAAGAAAAGTTCTTGTATCGAGTAAACCGTGTTCCGAGGACGTACCTGTCAGCCGGCAACAGGATAAAGGCGATTAACACGTTTGCCGTGCCCCTATTGATCTACAGCTTTGGAGTGATAAAGTGGACCAAAACTGACTTGGAGGCGATAGAACGAGCAGTACGAGTGGCGTTCGCTAAGCACCGCACGCGTCATCCAGAATCGGCCGTCGAGCGAGTCATCCTTCCACGTACTGGAGGAGGAAGAAGCGTTACCAATATTCAAGCTCTATGTGTTTCTCAGATCCAGTAGTTGCGGATGTACTTCGTAGAATGCCAGAACCGGCACGAAGTTTACCGTGCTGTTTGTGATGCAGACCATGGGTTCAGCGTCCTATATCTGGTGCAAGAGGATTATCAGCTGGGCTGCGACCTGAAAACTATCGAGCATAAAGTTGGACCATGAAAGCTGAGGGAGCTGCATGGGACGCAACCCCATCAGTTGGAACAAACGCTCTTCGACAAATTAGCGTCCAACCAAGACTGGGTCATTGTGACGAAAAACTATCATAGGTACTTATTGCACGAAGAAGAAGAAGGCCAGTGTAGATAGTGCAACGCAGTAGGGGAGACGATCGATTATATTGTTGATGGCTGGCAAGCATTGGTAGAAGTAGCGCATCTCGGTCGTCGCATCGATGTCGCCAAGATTGTATACCATTAACTTGCACTGAAGCACAATTTGGCGAATCAGTGCTTGCCCTGCAACAAGTACCTGCCTGAGCCGGTTTTGGAAAACAGTTGCAGAAAGCTGTACTGGGATCGCGAGATCCTAACGGATGTCCTCATCAGTGCCAATCCCCCTGACATTGTGATCTACGACAAATGGAAGAAAAGTGTAAGTGTCGCTATACCGATGGATTACAACGTCCAGTCAACGTTCTCTACCAAGATTACGATGGTCCACGATTTGGCGGAGGAGTTGAGACAAATGTGGCATTCGGAGGAGTAATAATCTCGACGACTGGAATTTCTCCCCGTACCCTTATACGTTCCCTTGAAGAGTTCCCAGACGCCCGGGGGTAGGTTAAAGTTTCCAGCTACATGTTGAGAAGTGAAGAAAAATCGGATATTATATTAATAAAACCGATGATAACAATAAACTACGGATTTATGCGTTCAAAGATATCACCCTTCACTACAAAATTTGAGCGCATCTCAGAAGAGGCTTCTTCTTAAAAATTTGTGGACCCCATTTTTTTAATTCAGCGTACAATTTTACATTGTAAGTAACTTCATTAATTTTGTTTGAATCTACTAACTAGTGTAATTCCTTAACGAGGATTACAAATTGGTTCCAGTCACTTGAAGACACCTCCCCTGCCGGACTGAAAGTTTCATGAGGCGTAGAGGCTAATTTCAGGAACACTTTTGTGATTATCACAGATTCAATGTACAACGAAACAATGATATCTGTTTTAAAATTTTCATTACTAATCTTTAAAGTACCACATTGTGTGTATTAAAGTAACTTCACCGAACCTGAAATTCTTTTGGCATTTAAATGCAAAAGGCAGGCCAATTGCCTAACCACCCATTGCCGAACCACACGAATGAGGCACCTAGAGCAGAACACTGTATCAGTACGGTTTTGACTTTGATGTTTAAATAATGAACGTCTCTCCTCTATGTTTGTACATTCTTAAGCAATGTCTCCCACCGCCCCGTGCGGCCTTCGGTGCGCAACCCTCGGTATTCACTGCGGTTGGCGTTCTTATGGCCTTTTTCAGTCGCCACGAGCTCATAACCGCTTAGCTTTTCCTCGACGATGTTCCGCTAGGTTCGCGAGCTGAAATTGTTATTACCGTAAAGTTCCTTTGGCAATTGAAAGAATCCTCTCACGGCGGAAAGGGTAAAATGTAAATAGGTACAGAGATGAAAAATAAAAACATCCTAAGCCCAGCAACGCACAGGTTCGCAATTTCCCACTAGCATTTTAACGATCGAATAAAAAAAAAGTATATTCCAATTACACCGTCAGATAAAAGCACATCGTGCCGCGTAACAATCTTACCGTATCGTATCTCGAGCTGCGGGACAATTTGTGATGGTACGTTAAGTTTTATCCCGTGACAGAGTAGAGAAGAAGAATTTGCACGCTCATTCCGAACCCTAGTAGATTGTTTAGCTTTAATTCCTCTGCCATGGTTGAAATTTGAATGACATCCTTAAGACGCATACCATCAAGATCGAATTCAAATTTCATGAAACTACCCAGTCGAACCTCAAAACCACGAAACCGATTACGCAATTCAGATTCCCGTTGTAACTTTGTAGGCAAAAATGAAATCCTAGGAATCTGCTATCTTCCACTGAATATCTACCTACCGTTCTTGTGTTGACTTGCCCTTTTTAACGGAACGGAACATAAGCACAAACGGTTAAGGGGAGAGAGCGCACAAAACAGGAAGATGCACCATTTTCCAGATATGGCTGATGATGGGGTGGGGAGAGGAGGTGAAGCAGTGGTTTAGCATAGAAAACGAGGAAAAGGAAAAGCACTTTGCACTGCGCCGGGGAAAACAGGAAGAGATTGTCAAGTAACACAAATATTTGTAGCCTGAAAGCACAATGTTCGGTTCTAGCTGCTACTTTTAGTGCTTGCAGCTACTCCCCCTTCTATTGCCGAGTGGAATTGAATACGAGATGATGTTTGTACAGTTTTTTGCTTCTTTCCTGAGTGTAGTGTAGTGCAGGAGGTAGTGGATTTCATATCTAGTTTCACATCCTTCCCCGAACCACTCTCCGCCGAAATCTAAACCATGCCACACTCCCACCTACTATTAGAGAAAACAACTGTGAGTGTGTAGAAATATAAAGTGCCTCGATGGAGGTAGTTAAAGTTCGTTTAAAAAGTCGTTATTTGTTTCATCCGGCTAGATTGCTGCTGTTACATTTGAAGCATCAGAAAAAGAACCATCACAGACAAAAAGGATGGAGCGGTCCTATACAAGGGAAGAATAAATAATCGTCAACAAACTACATTTAAGTAGTTCACTCAGTCGTAAAATACGTGTAACGAGATGGTGGCTGAATAAATAATAGTAAGCATCATCAAAAGATTGGAATTTGTCTGGATCGTCCCTTGTGGAATCCATCTTCTGGAAATGCTTTGAGGCCATTCCGAGGGCTTTGAACGCGCACGTCTTGGTAGTTGTTTCTCTAGCTTTTACGCAGTTACAACAACTGAGGGTGGATACAGGATGCTCAGAATGAAGGCGTTGAGTGTCATTTAGTTCGGATTGAAGCACTGTTAGTTTAGCAATGGGGTAGTATGGTATTGATTATAGTACCAACGTATGCTTTAAAAAATTGAACTGGTTTTAGATTATTCATGTAATCATATTACCATCTGATGATGAATCCGCCTTTTCATTCCCAATCGTAGCAACTCTGTTGTGTGCAGAAAAAAATGACAGCGTTATCAGTTGATTTGCCGCAGTCGCAGGCGAAAACATTCAAGCATCTACGTTCGTCGGGTTTGTTCGTACAGCCAGCTCCACTCCGGAGCGAAGAAGTTTGACATCGTGAGGCACTTTTGTCCTCCGGATATAACCGATGCGGCATTTACAACACCCTTCATGTCACTCGACAGTGCTGCGCGTCCGTAAAGTACAGCAGTAGCTGAAGAGGAAGCGTGAGGGCAAGGTGGCCTTCGCGCCTTGGGCCGAAAGGTTGGTGGAACCGGCCGAATGGTAAACAAGTACCTGGACAAGATGGTCTTTGTTATGTGGAGTCGATCAGTCGAGGTCGGCCGTGTCTGAGCAGCAGAAGGAGCGGCTGAAGGTGCTGGTGAAAATAATTTTTCTGGTGGAGCATGACATCTTGGTCATAATGATGACGAGGCCTACTTGACGCTGGAACGCGATGACTTTCAGGGAACCAGGTACTTCACGTCCCCCACCAAGAAAGTAACCGTTGACGTCAAATATATCACACAGGAAGAAAAATCCTCCTTGGTGGCTTAATTTCCAATCAATCTTGGATAAAACGTTGGAAGCAGGATGCAGATACAGGGTGCGGCCATTTTCAACTAATTCAAGCAACATTTTCGAGTGCAGTTATCTTTATAAAGTCCTTTTAAACAAATTTATTCAATGTGTCCTCCATTTTTATTAATAACATCCTCGAGCCGACGCCGGAAGCCAGAGCATTTCTTTCGGACGTAGTCCTCCGACATTGACTGCCATGTGCGTGTTATGGTTGACTTCAAGGTTTTCACACTAGGGTGTGGTGTTTTGCAGGCTCGTGCTTAAACATATGCCCAAACCGAATAATCCAACGGATCAAGATCTGGACTCAATGCCGCTTGCATTCTATTGTTCCGCATCTGGTGCGTTGTATAGCACATGCAGCGGCAAGCCACACTATGCGACTCTATAGAATTAGAGCAGGATCGATTGGCTCGAGTGGTCCGGTTTTGAACTGCAACGATTATATTTGAAAATTACACAAAGTCTCCATTTACTATAACTACACAATTTTCAACGAACATGTACTTATTAAGCATCTTGAATCCATATGGATAATCAAAATTGACGCTTAGGATTGTCTAATAATTCATTCTGTGGACTGATTATATGGAATTTCTAATATTTATGTAATCTCCCCTTTTATATAACTAACATTAACAGGTCATTAAAGACTATAAATGCCAATATTTTAATCACATCGATGAACAATACGTTCAGGATTGACAAATAGATTATTTTATAAACTGAATGTATGACATATCGAATATTCCTGGTTCTTCCTGGATTTTCTGATGAAAATATGTATCCAGTACAATATTGGGCACATTTGAGTTCGTAATTCTGGTGAAGTGTAAGAAGGGTTCAGTCTCACCATCGGTGGATTAATGCAGGTTTTATTTCAATGATGTCACCTTGTACCTTGGCGAAGGTTTTGTTGGACTATATCGAATTGCAAAATTTTCATGATCAGCTTAGCGCCTGGTGTCGCGCAAATAGTATGACGCTCAGTACCTCAAAAAGTTCGGTAATTAGCTTTCACCGAAAAAACGACCTCTCATTTACAACTATGTGATCGGTCATGAAACACTTGCACGGGTGGATTCTGCACGGGATTATGGAGTCATTTTAGACCATGCCATGCCCTCTCGAGTGACTATCATGAGATCTTGGTCTCAAATTGTCAACGTAAGCCTGAATTTGTTTCACCCGGAGTTTTGATTTGGTCTTGAAGTTGGGATTCCAAAGATTTTTGGAGTTCACTTTCGGAGGGTTTGTAAAAATTTGTTACAATCCAGAACTTCCGAGGAATAATATTGGATTATTAATGGTACCAATAAAGCATATAAAGCGAGTAATGGCGCTATAAACATAAGCCATAAAATGCTAGGACAAGAGTTAGTGCTCATGCC
This sequence comes from Aedes koreicus, assembly GCA_024533555.2. Lineage (NCBI taxonomy): Eukaryota > Metazoa > Arthropoda > Insecta > Diptera > Culicidae > Aedes > Aedes koreicus. The sequence continues at coordinate 22,164 of JAHHFK020004949.1, read as the reverse complement.
CAAACCGACAGACAAGCTCTCACGCACGAAAAGGTACTACTTCCTTGGCTTTGGAGCCATGAATAAAGAAGGAAACACCTGTGTTCCAGCCCAAAAAACGGACAACACAGGAGTGCATTGACTTTCTTAGCTCAGTCACTCCCAACGACTCATTCATCTTAAAACGTATCTCATATCAATGCAAATAAATATACATATACTTTCTCGCAAAGGAAAGCCTTCCGCACAATTTCTTCTCACAACCAACTCCAGATGTCTATGACGGTAGCATTAACGATTGCATTTAAAAAAAAGGACAAAAATTGCTGATTTTTTACGGGTTTACCCTCACCCGCACTGACGAAACTACCCATGCAGCATCAATCATAGTAACCCATGAGTCAGCAGACAAAATTTGACAGCTCTACCAGTCGAACTCTAACCGTGATGGCATTAACAACTGAAGCAACTCCATTCAGAAGTGTACGCGTTCAAAGAATACGCCCGTTCCGGCATCTACAACATCTTGGCACTATTAGATAACAATCAGAGCATCGATAGAAAGCCCGGTTCCGGACGGCCTACGACCCTGAGCGACAAGAAGCTCCAAAGGATGCTGAAGAGGAAGACCGAGGGAAAAGTAGCTACATCGCTGCGTGCGCTTGGCCGGGAGGTCGGTTCAACCGGCCAAACAGTGAAAAAGTACCTGGCGAACATGAACCGACATGTCAGGAAGCGGAAATCGCGTCCACTGGTTTCGGAGCTGCAGGCAATGACGCAGCGGCAGCGGCTGAATAAAATAGTCGACTCGATTTTCCCGGCAAATCGCGACGCGGCGGTGGTGATGGACGATGAGACCTATCTCACCCTGGATGGCAACGACTGGCATGCCACTTCGTATTTTACTTCCCCCACGAAGGAAGTAAGCTCCGAGATGAAGTTCATTTCACACACCAAGTTCCCCAAGAAGGTGCTGCGGTGGCTGACAATCAGTGAGAAGGGGATGTCAAAGCCACTCTTCTTTCGCTCCGGACTGGCCGTGAACGGGGACATTTATAGTACGAAATGCCTGCCGGAAGTTGCGTCGTTCATCAAGAAATACCATAAGGGCGAAGACGCGGTGTTCTGACCGGATCTGGCGTCGGCTCACTACTCGAAGCGATCGTTGGAGGAGATGGAGCAGCTGAATATCGTACCCAAGTCGGTTAATCCGCCCAACGTCCCCCAGCTGCGTCCCATCGAGAATTTCTGGGCCAACCTGAAGCGTAAGATCTACTCCAACATTGTTGTCGTGAAAACTGAGGAGGAATTGATAAATAAAACGAAGAAAGAACTCAAAAACATGCCTACACGTTTTCGTCCGCCATGGCGAATGTTCCGGTTAACTGCCGGAAGGCCGCTCGCAAGGGCGTAGATTATTTTTGCAAGTAAACTTAAATAAATACCTTCCATGGGAAATTTATCAAAAGCAATTATCTGTCTTAACTTTTTTTTATCACCATCCGAAAAGAGACCATTTTTTTTAATGCAAACATTAGTTCTCGGCATCTTCTTAAGTAGACATCTAATCAACACTTCCCTCCCATCCCTGCTCATCATAAGGACCTGCCCAGGTGTTAAGCAAAGAGAACGGTGGATGAAGAGCCTTTCACATCCAAAAGAGCCCTTCTGGCGCTTCCATCGTCTCTACAACAGCCAATCCAGGAGAGTGTTTGGTCGGGAAATGACGATCGGTTAAAAGTATGCACAAAATTTGACTTCAATTAAGTACAACTTACAGCACCTTGTTAGGCCAAGCGTCAAATATTTTTCAATTGTTGACAGATAAAATTTGTTCAAATTTTATTTTGCTTCATGACTGACAATTGTAAAATTGTATTTTTTGTCTAGTATTTGTCTGCATATTGTTTGATAAATTTTTTATTTATTATGGCTAACTGGCAAGCACTACACAATAATGTGGCGACGTTTTGACAGCTTGCTTCTCTTTGCAGAATGTTTTGCTTGCTTTGCACTATTCGGTTATCAGAAGTGGCAAACAAAGTCAAACATTCAATTCAGTTTCCGTGGTAGGACTTCTATTCGGCAATCAAAAGAGGAAAAGTGGCAGAAACATCTATTGTTACACTACTAATTAATTATGTTTTTATTGCGTACAGTGCGCCAAATTTATATTATAATGTTTTGAAATTGGAAATGTCTTCTTAACATCATAGGATCCTAGTAGTGAACAGCAGTTTCTGCTAGAACCAAAGATGTGAAGAGAAAGTATTGATAGGTCCGATAGAGCTCGGCAGGTTATGAAATTGTATAGAAGTAGTTTGAAATTGAGCGTAGGGCTTTGTTTGGGCAGTATTTTGAAAGTGTCTGTGTTTGCTTGATTTTGATTGCTACACCATATAACTATCTGTTACTGTCAAATAAACAACATTCAATTGAAGACATATGTACGAAATTTTATATACACACAGACAAAAAGAAACATTTAATTTTCTGCGTTTTCTAATGCACATAAAGGATAAAAAATACCTTAAGGAACGATATCACAAATCCTCCAACCATTTATCTAATGGTTTGGATGATACCCCAAATACGTCGTTAAGAAAAATAACCTTACGAAATTAATTAGGGATGCAAGATTTTGCAGAAAATAATGGGATATTCCTTTTAATTTAAGCAAAATAACGCCTGAATCTAGCCTGTTGTATGAAAGATTGCCAACATGGTTGTATAGCGCATGAAAGATTGCAAACAAGTTCGTTGTTTACGCCTCCTTTGACTTAGATTTAAACGAGGGGACATCTTACGCGGCTGTTAAAGTTTGTTATTTTTGTCTGTGCGGTACATAAATGTACAATTGCCTAAAGTATGTATTTGATAAATATGGCAAACCGGAAATCTTCTGTAACTTTTGAACCGTATGAGTAAAAAACCAAGACAATTTGAGCAAGTCTTATTCATAGGCTTTTGTTTGCATCTGTCAAGTCATAATTATTCAAACAGTAGTTCAAGCCATGTCGTCGAAACAAGCAACTGTCCGTGAAAATTTATTGGCCACTTGCAATCAAAATCCAAAGGCGCCCCATCGATGGATCGCTGAAAAGCTTGGAATTGCAAACACAACTGTGTCTCGTGTGATAAAAACCTTTAAGGAGTATCTGAGTGCCCGAAGGAAGGAAGGGAGCGGTCGTAACAGTAGTCTAATGGACAGTAAAATGGCCAGGAAAGTGGTGTAACAGTTCAATAACCGTTCAAATATGTCAATTCGGGATGTCGCTAAAAGGTCCAAGGTGTCAGTCGATTTTGTGCAGAAAACCACGAAGCGTGCTGAGATACATGTTTACAAGGTGCAAAAAGCCCCAAAATCGGAATGAAAAGCAAAACATCACTGCGAAAACTCACGCCCGGAAACTTTACATTACGTGGCTCATCAAATCGTGTTGTATCGTGATGGATGACGAAACTTACGTCAAGGCTGACTTATGTCAACTTCCTGGGCGAGAATATTTCGTTGTCATGTCTAATTTCGATTTTCCGGAGGATGTTAGAAGGAAGAAATTATTGAAATTTGCAGATGTATTCGTGTGCGATACACACGGAAGAGTGCCTTAAGAAGCGGTTTCTGCCCAAAGGATCAACTCTGTTTTGGCCTGATCTAGCATCCTGCCACTAGGCTCGACACGTATTGTAGTGGTACCGGAGTTCCGTCCAATTAAACCTTTCTGGGCAATTATGAAGACGGAACTTCGCAAACTATTAAAATAGAGCTGATGTTGAAGTAAATTTGGGTAAAAACAACAAAAACACTGCGAAATCGGTTGTACAAAATTTGATTTTTGAAAATTGAAATTCGCGATGGGAGATGACATTGAATAAAAAATGTTAACTAGAATTCATTAGTAGTTTTTCATTCCCTGAAAATTTCAAGAAAATCCGATAATCGGTTTAATTTTATGTGAGTAAATGTGTGTGCCATTTTTATCGAATACACCCTTTATTTGAAAAGAAAATCCCTGAAAATTTGGATTTTTATGGAGACGCTTGATGCGAGTTAAATTTTCTACGCATTGCTAGTTTTTCCAGGTGTGATAAAAGTTAAAGGATGATAGACAGAGAACGAGGAAGAGCGAGTGGGCGAACCAACAATACCCTACTCGAGAACCTATCACCCGTTGTATTTTGTTTCTAAGCTACTATTTATTTACCTTTTTGCTGTGAAATTCTAGCCCTATCACCATTTATAAAGCACCACGTTGGGAGAATGCATCGGGCTTGACGTGATGTTTGAGCTGGATATGTTCCTCCTGTATTTTTAAGTGGATGGGCGGACTTGCTGATGACCGCATTTGCAGCACCGCACTCATGGTCAAAAGGGAGATCTCGTTAAAAATAAATCACGAACCGGTTCACTGCTAACTGGGTGCACACTGAACCGAATGATACGTTGATGGGGATGCTTCCTTTCCCACAGAACCGCATTGCTCCTAGACACGGGGAGATCTGTTGCGAACCGTTCGCTTAAACGAACCGTGAACCCGGAACCTCAAGTGTCGGTAACATGGGGGAACATTGTGGTCACGAATAACAAAGCAACAGTCGGACGTGAAGAGGAGAGGACCTTTGCTATTTCAGGTTGACCAAGTTCCTCGATGCCTGCTGCGCTAGAATGCACCCGTTCAGTTTCGCGTTTGTTTTCCTATTCTAACCCGATCAAATGAATAGATAATATTTCTTTGTGTGCCGAACTCACAGTCACAATTCGACGGACCGGCGGATTGGAGCAATAAAACTGTTGTCAACCACGGCGTGCATTTGTTACTGTAGCATGAGGGTAGGTGAAGTGAACCCTTGGTTTGAATTTCAGGCTCACTTCCGCCCATCCACTTACTGTCACTTCGTTTTGCCTCTCACGTGACTTGTGAAATGCATCGTTGTTTATGTGAACCGTTTGCGTTGTTCGAGGAAGTGTGGACGAGTATCTCTTTGTTTGTGCGGCCACCCGAATGTAGGGCACGTCAGGAAAATAAAATATGGGAGCGCATTTCACCGTGGCAGACATATATTATTGAAGTGTTTTACAGTCGGAGTCAGAGAGTGTCTTCAGGACTCCTCTGACATGCGAGGCTTCTTATCAAAATGAAAGTGGAGAAGTTTCTTGATTAGCTGCTGCCGGTTGCCTCCATCCATTGGAATACGGTCTGATAGAGCTTGTATATTTCATGGTTAGTTGAAGCTGCACGCTGGCAAGCGGAATTTAATAGAAGTTATAAGTGGTGCAATAATTGACTTGGAAGTTGGAGGAAATTTGTTGAGTTTACGATGAGAAACTGGTTCATTTCCTGAATGTTTTCGAAATGCCAAAGCGCGGTCATAGCTGGAAATGTAATTCTTATTCCAGAGTGGTGTAATTTGAAGCAGCAGAGTGTTCCACGCAACGATTACCGGGTTTAATTTTATTCATTGTTATGTTTGTAAATCTAGCTTATTTTTTTCTTGCATAATTTTATGAAAATAAGTCGTTGTGACTCTAACATCTTAATCAATTGAAAATGATGAGAAGTCCTTAGACCTTCTTAGACCATCTAACTGAAATATTGAGTTTAGATAGCTCGCTCTTATGATGGTTCAATCTTGTTGCTGGAAGGAGATTCTTTATATTGCTGTGGAGACGTATAAGTGATGTTGCCTATCGATCGACCCAACCCGTTTTTGCCTCTTCAAGCAATGGCATGATTAGGATAATCAGTGGTTATTAAAGCTTGATCAAGTCTAACAGAGAGGAGAGCCCATTGCTGTCGGACTTAGTGTCCGTGCTACAATGGGTAGTACATATCAATTACAGATGCTTATAAATACTGGAATTTTCTTTGGTGAAAATCATTGCATGCAGATTTTGCTTGTAATTCGTATCGAAAAATGTAAATGGCATAATAAGCACGTTCATTTTAATTGTATATGGATGAATAGTTCGTAGGGCAATAAAGGGATGAAACTTCTCTTAAATGAGTATCATCAGTCTAATCTAATCTGATCTAACCTAATATAATTCAATCGCAGAATGCATAAGAACGAATGAGGTTGAAAAATGACGAATCGTGTTTTTGCTCATTACTGATGTTTCTAGCATATCTGACAAATGAGGCCTACTGCGTGGTATTTGCCACAAAAATAATTCTTTTGAATTAAAGAGATAAACAAACAAGGAGGTGGTGCTTGATGTTTTAATCAGACCAGTGATGAAGATATCGACAAAGATTTTTCCTAAAGGCGTAACTGACAAACGTAAACAACTTGCCTAATTAATCCACCACGGTCATTTTGAAGAAGAAGAGTTCACCTTTCCGATAGAATCGGAGGCTTACATGGGTAGCCATTGTGCCAAGAGAAATTTACGGAAGAAGCCATTGTTCACGTTTGTCAGGTAGGCCCTAATGAAAAATCTTTGTCGATATGTGGTTAAATCAGGCCTTTCATCATTTTTCGAGTATTTTTATTTCGAATCATTATAATTTTTTCTATTTTCTTTTAAATTTCTTGTTATATTGTGAAACTGTTCAATTTCCCCCGTGTACCATCATCGTGGTGCCCGTTCCCCCGTGATTCCCCTCGATCGGTACGCCTCGGCGTCCTACTAAACTTAAGCCGCTGGGTTGTTTTTTTATACGCTATAATCTGGATTTATCAAGATGTTTGAAGACGTCTCCATTGTATAGACCCTCTCACCCTGAAAACCTCCGCTGTATGTTAAGCCTGTGTACCAAAAATGATTTTTAGTATAAAGTTTATTCTTTTTTTTTTTAGTCAAAATTTAACAAAATGACTTTATATAGTCACAACCTTACTACATGATTGAAAGATAATATCACCGCTATCGCTTTTATCAATCAAATCAATTTTTGTAAGAAGGATTCATCTTGTTCGACAGCGAACATAGAAGTTTAATTTAACTTTTATTTTGCATGGTGTTGTTGCTATTCTCATGACTCCAGTCTCAAAATGTACAATTACTTTAGCGAGAAACTCACACAGTGACTCGAAACACTTCAAATTCAATACCGAATTACTTCAGACGCAAAATTTTTCATGACTTGCTTTGATTATCAACGAACAGGTTTGAGGCAGTTATTAAATTTATTGAAAAGTTTTCTGTGAGAACACGTTAGTGCCAGATTTCACTTGATTAGTTTAGTGGAAATTTCTGGCTTTATTTTTGGAAATATCGGGAACATGATATTTTAACTCATCTAAAGCATAAGGTAAAGGAAATTCTCGGTCACCAATTTTCGAACCTCCATATCAGCATATTCTTCCATCGAATTACAAATGATTTCGGATTGTTTACAAAAAAGCAAGAAACAAAATTTTTTTTAATGTTTAACATTGAAGTGAATAAAGCAAAAGCTGCCAATAACAGCTACACTAATTTGAGAAGTTTGGCGTTTTATAAATACTCTTTCTTGGAGTGATGGATCATTCTGACGATTGTCACAAGTAGACGAGAGAGTAACAAATAAATGTAAGCAAACAAAAATAGCAGACGTGTGCACGACGTTGAGGGAATACTCATAAAATAGTGGATTCTGCTCGGACTGTCGATAATAGGTAAATTTTGTTTGAAAGCTGCAATTTTTCCCCCAAATCCAAGAAGAATGTTTTTACTTTACTGTATTATTAACATTTTCTGTGTTATATTTCATTTGAGTGGTTTCGTATATGGATGGTTCCTTTGGCTAAAAATTGATTAGTGATATTTCATCAGGGTAGCTCACTCCTGTATCCTCGTAGGACATTGTTAACGTATTATACGTGATATTTCATTTGGGAGATTACCTCATTTGCCATTAGGGTTGTCCATTAAGTTGCAATTTCTTTCTTTTTGATTAATTATGGTGTCATTATAATTATTTCAACTGATTTCTGCGGCCTTACACATTATCTTCGTATAATGCTAGACGAAACATGTAAAAGTAATTTAATAATTAAAGAAAGAGAATTGTTTACCAAAGAGCCTATCAGTGTTAGATAGGTCCTTCGGAAAAGTTTTGTGAAATTTTCATTCTGTATGCGACACTTCGCTAAGGTGAAACTGTGCGGTGTCCTCGTCTCATTCAAAATCTGCTTACCATCACGCAATTTCAGATGCACTCGTCTCAGAGATCAAGCATCGAGCATCAGTGAGCTTCTTGTATCTGTTTTGCCCCATCTTACACTGTTGCCAAAACCACAAAAAACGTGATCGAAATTGTTTTTACATTTTTTTGCTATAGTTTCTTTAAAAAAAAATTCCATGAATTATTCTCCATCTTATGAAGTTAAAAATTTGGAGATTAATCTTAATGTTCTACACTTTTGTTAGTCATTTAAAAACACACATTTGCGCAAAATAGTCTATAACTTTCTCTTATAGGGACAGCGAAAGACGAACGGTTGCATCTGGATTTAACAATGATGGATTCATACCTTCATATGCAAATAGTTTCGTTTGTGGAAAATTACGGATTATTAAGATTTTTTACGCTAAAAAAGTGCATATTTTTGTAATCACCTTAATATCTAGAAAAAATATAAGTGATAGTAATAGATTATTCTGAGCAAATTTGCATGTTTTTAAATGATTGACAAAAGTGTAGAACATATAAAATTTGCAGCAAATCGCCACGAGATGTTATATTCAAGAAACTGAATTTAAGGGATGTTCAATAGAAAACTCCCCATATTTACATTAAAACCAATAAATAGGCGTATAATGGCTTCAGTAAAGTTGTTTTGTATTAAATTTGCTATAACTTTGCCGAAAAAAGTTTATTTTTATATTCAAAACATAGAAAACAAAATATTTTGTAAAACCAATAAGGTGATTATTCACCAAATTTTTAACTTCATAAGATGGAGAATAATTCATGGAATTTTTTTTTCTGAAGATACTATTGCAAAAAAAAGTAACACCAACAAACGTAACAACGTTACAACGTCAAAACAATTTCGTTCAATTTTTTGCGTCTTTGGCATCTGTGCCAGCTCAGATTAAAAATCGCTTCGATATTTACCATGTGTTGTGCCTTCAAAAACATGAAGTGAGAAGCCTCAAAATTGTCACCCCGGGTCCCTTAAGATGAGGAACTATGGAATTTTGCTAAGGTCGTAATAGCAATAAGGGAAGCAACGAAACGGAGAAGAAAGTAATTCTGATATAAACAAAATTCATGCTACTATTTTTTAGTACATAACATTGCATTTTTTTCTGGACATGATAAAACAAGTCTTACGGCAAAATAGGTTTTTTTCTCAATAGTCTATACCTACATCAAATGTTTCGATTTAAAAAAACCTGATTTTTATTATCACCTTTGACGATATGCTGTATCATTAAAAAAAACAATATAGTCAAAAAACCTTGCAACTAGCAATACAATAAAAGATCGAGTAAACGTTTTAGTCAGAACCAAACCAACAGCAAGCAGAAGGCAACGTACTTTTGTTTTTCAGAATAAAAGCACACTTGTTGCACACTCTTCTTCGTCGCCTATTAAGCTATCAAAAAATTGTAAAAATTTGGATACGTAAAAAACTATTTTATTACTCATTCTTATCCGTATTTTGATCACGATAGCTAGTGTGGTGTTTCCTTGTGCGTTTTTGGTACGTTTTATTCTAACTATCTAAAAATAAAACTTAATGAAAATATCTTATCGAAGTGTTGTATCCCAATAAAAAAAACATGGTTTAAAACTATACAAACAATGTTGATTGGTTAGATTTGTTGGAAATATTTTGTTTTGTTTTAAAGTTCCAACACAAAGGGCCACCCTAAGGCAAAATGAGGGAATCGCCTTAATGAAACATCATATTTAATATGTTAAAAGTGTCCTACGATGGCATAAGAGAAGTTTAGATACTATTATCTTCACTATTCAAATCAAATTCTAAATATTTTTTATAAGGAACACCCTAATGGGAAATAAGTGAGCCACTCTAATGAAATATTACAAATCAAATGTAGGCAATATCCTACGATGATAAAAGAGGTGTTAAAATACTATTGTTTTCAATATCCCATTCAAATTCAGATTTTTTTGGATATTTTAAATTTTCGACCAAAACGACCACCCTAATGGAACATAAGTGAGGCACTGTGATGAATTATCTCATATTAAATTTAGACAATGGCTTACAATTATTTAAGAGATGGTTCAATACTGTTATCTTCAATATTCCATACAAATTCTATTTTTTTTATATTTCTCTAACTTTTTCAACAAAAAGGAGAAGGAAAATAAATAAATCCACCCTACTGAAATATCACGTACAATATGCTAGCAGTTACCAACGATGATATAGGATATGTTTCATTACCATGGCTATGAAGATATCAGCAATTGAAATGAAATCCTCCATTTCATATTCAATTCACTCCCCCAACTCAAAAGTCCCAGAAGGTTGATTTTTTGATTATTTATTTTTCGAGATAATACCAGACATTTTTGATTTCGAAATTTCTCCCTTGGGTGATATTTTATGGGTCAAAAAAGTCAAAGTTAAGCGTTTTGGGGTCCGCTTAACGACGTCCGATTGAGCTAAAATTAAGCATGATGGGGACTTTTTTTTTCGAGGAGACAAAACTCTTGAGCAGTACCCTTTTTTGCAACTTGGTGGCCACATGTATTCCATTGGCACCCTAACATGGTGTGGAACGTCGTTTTCCAAACAAATCAATTTATTTTCCTAGGTTAACCAATAAGAAATGGCGTGTAATACCGGCTTCCATCGATTTATCGTTTTCCATTGGTTCGCATGTGTCGGCTCCATGTCTGGTCTTTGGGGAAGATAAGGAATATTCATATACAGCTTTCGGGACCACTGCTTTGCCGACGTGTTTTATTTGTATTCTCGGTTCACCACCTTCACCTTCTTAAACGTCGACAACCTGGCTCGTTTCTTGGCCCGCTGTACAGTATTATGGGAGTCATGGAGCTTGCCAGCGACGTCCCGAATGGAGAGGTTCGGATTCCGCCTATATTTTGCCACCACTTTCTTCGTCGTCGCTGCCACGTCCGGATTACGATTGCCGCCGCTTCCAGGCTTCCTGGCGGTCGAATCGATATACGGACAGTCCATGAATTAAATAGTAGGTTATCTCATCTTCATGATTTACATGTGTGATGGATATTAACGGAGACATTAGCTTACGATCAAGATTACGAGCTAAAATGCATGCTAGACTATGATAATCAACTTCAAAAACTGTCCGATTAAATGGACGAAGTGTCCAATGGATAAAGTGATACAATACGGTACTCAAAATTCGTTTTAATCGTTATTACTTGTTGTCAAGCCAGTAGAAAAAACATCTTCGTCTGCTTTTCGCAAGACACTCCGTAGCAATCCGTTCGAATGTTTGGCAACGCTTGCTTCACCAGAAGTTATTAATTATCTCAGCCTTAAGCGAAAATTTACAGTGAAAAACCATGAAAATTACTGTTATCCGGGCTCAACACAACGTAATTTCAGCAAATGTCAAGCAACCGAAAATGAGATTAGATGCTTTCAGAATTGTTTGGGGTTGGGACTCAAAAACAAACTTTCGAACAAAAACACACTCAATAGGAAGGTAGTATCTAACAGAACAACAAAACTCCGATCCAATCAGAAACATAATTAAGTCGTGCCATTTTGAGCTTGTCAGTTTTTCCTATCAACTTCATTCCAAATCTGCCAGTTACAGTCATCCTCCCTTTACGACAAATGAACCGCTCTGATCCGTGTCACCCCGCCTCCCGCCATCGAATCCCAATCCGCATTTTAATCGACATCCGGAATCAAAAAATTGTCTCCCGAGCGCACGCATTTGCCGCATTCCGGCGAATTCAATCGAGCCCCGAATCCCATCACACTTTTCACTTTTCCAACCGACTAGAAATCGAATCTTATCCTTTAACGCGCCCGGGCACAAATCCTACCGCATTCGATTTCGATCCGCAATCAAAGGCTTTGTACCGTCCTATTTGGCATCGGAATCTTTTTACTGCCAAGATGCACACCCAGCTGACAGATTTTTCCCATTTTTTTCGAATTATTTTTATATTATTTGGAATGAAAATCAATTCCTTCCGATATTTCCTCTTCCTCTTGTGAGCAGGCGAGTGATCGTGAAGGGCGCTCTCTACGGGAAACTCCCATATCGGCTTCATATATGGTCTATGAGGCGAAATACGTTCCGACACATTGACATTCATATCGTCGTTGGCTGCTGCTACGGATGAGCCACCCCAGTTTCCAGTTCTGAAGCAATGTTGTGTACACAGTGGCACTAGAAGCCGTATGGCTTACACACGTTTCCGCGTTATTTGCCATGGCTTGGAGACAGAATTCATCGTGACATATTCATCGAACGAAGGCACACACGCTGGAAGCTAGATCGTTGCCAGTTTCCTCGTCTCGAAACCCGCCAGGATATCGCTGGTTGCGAAATGGTTTCTCCTGCTGCGCTCGTTGACCGCACCAACAACAACAACACCTACACGAAAAGGATCCATATCGGGAATGAACGATTCCGGGAAAGTTTCCATTTGTGCAGGGCCGAGATTTATCCTTCTCGCCCCCGACCCGGTAGAAGAATATTCATGTCAAACTCATTCACTGGAAGAAATCAAGACCCGCTGGCTGACCCTCCCGCAGAATTGGTCGCTTTATGGAGCTGTTTTCGGAATTTAGGGAGCATAAATATTTAAAGCATGAATGGAGCTGAATTGGAATGCGTTTTTTTTGCGGTCACCCCCGAGGGTTTTAAGATTATTATTATTATTCATTTGTGGATTCGAAAATCGGACTACTGATGGCTACTCAACTGGGGAGTGGGAAGACGGGAAGGATGATGCGATGAAAATTTGTTGATTTGATGAGCTACATAAAAAAACAGTCAAGATTGCGTTGCGAAGTTTTACGAGTGATGGGTTGTAAAAGTTTCTTGTTTTGAAGATTGAACAATCAACTGGCGAACTTTATGCAAACAACTTCCAAAGTGTAATTGGTTTAATAGGATGTTTATACAAGTAAACATCAGGATGGAGGATGTGTCTTCTCGCCAAGCAGTGGAACGTGATTGTATGCCTTGCTGTGTTGATTGAGGAAAACGGATGATTTTTTCGAGCAGTGAAAACTGGATCAGAATGCGAATTTTGTCGGAAAGATACATTTTCATCAGAAGGTTGATCGCAGCAAGCCATGCATTGAAACTGACGTATTTGGCTTATGCTGAGTTCTTTTCGCGAAAAAAAGATCAAACAATATTTCGTTCTAAACAAAATAGGAAATCATAAAATCTCCTTGTGTTTTGCGCAAAATGTAATCGATTCCCTCTTAAAATGTGTTATGGTCGTGTTTCTTTAGATGGATTGTGCGTCGCTAGTCACGTTTCCCGTTTTTCAGTGCTCCACCTTCGGACCACGAGAAGTTTTTCTGCATCAGATAAGAAATTTGGTGAGGTTTGGTTTATATTATCGAAAACATTCCTTAACTATATGCACGCCAGGATCATTTTTATTATTCTGTGAATATTCTTCACATATCCATTTGTTATGTGAAGATTTTCATGCGGAGCTTATTGTATACGAACAAGACCTCGGAATGTCCGTGTATGAACAAGCACTCTCGATATAAGTCATTGAATTTTCAATAGAACAATCACCTTTAATCTCCAGGGCTAAAATGTTTGCATATAGTGGTAATCATCGAAGAACTGCAGACAAGTTTCTTCCATAAAAGCACTACCGGTCAGTGGGAGATTAGTTGTATGCTCACACATCAAACAATCCAAAGGTTGATATTTTGGAGTAAAGTAGTCTTGTAAAAAGTTATTTTAATAATGATGAGGTCATTTCTTTGATATTAATAAATATCAGGTTGATTCTTGCTTTTATATTTATCATTAATCTTACTTTTTATCTGCGGAAATGTGGATAAACATTGCGAGCCAGAAAATTCTAAGTACCTTTGGTTATGAAATTTTTGCTGTAGCTTCTCAAGTTTACGAATGAGAGCATTTTGACGTAGGACTGCGTCGTTGTTTTCTATACTGGGGTACAACTTGAAAAAAAAAAAAAAAAAAAAAAAAACAGTGGGGTTGTGTATAACACACGACCGGTTGACGTAGACTTCGTTAACCAATTTGATTAGTTTTGTAGCGTACAATTTAAATGTGACGTTGGGTTAGCATAAGTAAGTGAGTAAGTATATTAGAACATTCGCTTGATTCGCTTCTTAGAAATTATTTGGCGGTTTTATAAAAAACGGCGTTTTCCCCACAAAACAACAAAAAAACCCAAAAAAAAAAAAAAATAATATTTTTTTTTTTTGTTCATTTTTCAATCTCTCCACCTCCATTTTCTTTACGCTTATAAAAAAAACAGACTCTTCACCCCATAAAAATAATATTAAAAAAACTTTTTTACACTATTTTAAAATATAATATTTATTATAATATATTATAAGAAAAACAAAACTCTGCCCGAGAAAAAGAATGTGTATTTATGCACGGGCACGCAATTTTTTATATTTTTCCCCCCCCCGGAGAAAAAAAAAAACACAAAAAATATTCCCTTTTTTTTTGTAATTTTTTTTATATATTTGAGGGCTGCAAAATGGTGAGTACACAACTGGGATGGAGCGTGCGTCCCCGCAACATAGCACTGGTCCTCACAAGTTCCTACCTCATGCTTCCACGGGTCAAGAGATGACAAAGACCGCCAGCTAAGGGTTGCGTACTTAGCTGGTAGTGCAGCCTGGGCACTGTTGTCCTTCTGACTTCAGCTAGATTGAGGAGGTGCGTTCCGAGCGTCTGTCTACCAAGGAGGTGCAGCTCAAACAGCGTCTGTCCTGGCATCCAACGGCTTAGGAAGCAGTCCCACCAACGCGATGTAGGAAGGTAGCATGCTGAAATCTTACCCTACCACAAAAAATGGATGTATTCTTTATACGGTGTATAATTTCAGATCATCTATGGAATTCCCAAGTGTTGTTTAATAATTTTAATTTTTTTCTTTCCTTCGTGGCAATGATAATGCAAGAGCGTCTACAACTGCAGCTGGACATCAGTCTACAGACATGCAGACAGTACAAATAGAATTGTTACTATCATTTTATATTATAACATCCCTTCACAATATTTTTAAAGCTATTTTCAGGTTCGCATCTATGCATCGTCGTAAGTTTTAGCCCACCTAACCCACAATATGTATTTGAAAAGATAGGATGGTTTTTAATGTTTTTTTTTAGAAATGATCATACGACAAATTCTACTAAATAAAATTTCCAAAAAAGTTTAATAATTCAAAAACTAAAATTGTTTATGATCTCTCATTTTCTATTGCACCGATATAAAGAATTATCTATGGGCCCAGTAGAAAGCAAAAGTTATCGGAGAATTCAAATTTCATTTTTCTTTTTCTCTCTCTGGTTTTTTTTTTCTTTTTTGTAGATTTATTTAGCTTCCGTTTGTGGGCAGTAATCATAATCAAATGAAATTTATTTCGGCTAATTGTTTGCTTAAATTTTCTTGCTATTCTGCTTGGCTGCCCGGTGATCAACTTTCCTTCATTATAACACTTTGGAAATTTCAGAGTTTCAATCATCTAACATCACAGCAGAAGAGACAAATAGTTGCATTTAATTTTTATGTGTCTACTATTACAACATCGTATTATTTTCATCATATCATCATTATATATAAGTATAATCATATTAAAAATATTTACTAAAAGATTAATAATAATAATTAAATTTCATTTGCTTCAAGGTTACAAGGAAATAGATTCCAGATAGTACAGATATTTTATTTCATAGTATCTAAAGGTGTTTTTCTAAGAATTAAAATTATTGAATTTTATTAAAATTAATAAATGCTCTTTAATTCTGCTGATTGTGTATATCTATATGTCATGAATACATACATATTTTTTTGATTCATGTATAATTAAATGGTTCATGTTTTATTTAATTGCAATGACATTCCAGAGTTATATTCATCTACCACTGATTGAGCTGTAAAGATGCACTAAGCTGCATATGATTATCATATGCCTATTATTTCTATTTTAACTATTTCATCATATTATTTTATTTATAACCATATTTAAATTACAGGATGACGAATTCCAACCATGGCTTATTTTAATTAAATATTATAGTATATTTCATTGCTCTATTACATACTGCATATATTGCATATTATGACATATTATGTACATTATATATAATAAATACTGGGTTGGGAGGGAGCATCAGGGTATCATTCAAGCTGAAATTGGACGATGGTTTGATTGACTGCCTGAGTCTAGGAGGGAACGAGCATTATCATTTTCTTTATCCTACCGATTCGATTGTGATGCTGCGAATTCTACTCCAACAGTTTCAGTGAGAGTGACGCGCCCTTCTTAACAAGCCATCCTGTAGAAAGCTTAATAAGTATTGCGAATTGGGTTATTCGAATTGTTGGATCGTATCGTTGGAAGGAGATTCTTAATTTCCCGTGGATTTCGCGTGAGTGTCTCTGCTTACGGGTCCACCCCTCCGTTTTTGGCCCTTCATACAGCGATATTGTGAATTCAGATCGGTGGCTCAATTTGATCTTGCTATTAAGTGGAGCTGCATCCAAGCCAAGGGCATGAAGGGATGGTGGCTACCATACATACATACATACATAAAGCTATGTCCATTTAGAATCCGGAATAATAAAATTATCTGTATCTCGGTACCAAATTGACGTACAAATAAGTTCAATACATCAAAACAAAGGTAATTTACTGTACTTTAAGGAAAAAATATCAATACAAATCATTTGTCTTCGTTTCTAATGAAAATTTGCACTTTCTTCTTTTTTCCTCCCATCAAACGCTGCACACATCCGGAGTCAACTTCCTTGGCACATTTGTTCCACATTTTGGTTATCTGAGTCGCGTCCGAGCCGTTTTTCCACTTTTCTTAAATTTCCGCTTCATTATTGCCCAAAATCTCTTGATGGGCCGGAACTGCGGGCAGTTGTGTGGATTTATGTTTTTATCGATAAAATCTACGTTATTATCGTGGTACCACTGGATGACTTCCCGGCTGTAGTGGCAACTCGTAAAATTTGGCCAAAATTTCACGGGACCTTTATGGGCTTTAATGAAAGGTAGTGCGCGGTTTTTGAGGCATTCTTCCTTGTACAGCTTCGAGTCCATCGTCTTATTCGTCACGAACACTTTGGTCTTTGCTCCGCAGCTGCATATCCTTTGCCAGATCATCAGTTTTATGGCAAATTTGTCCATAAAAGCAAACTTAAACTTCGCAGGAACATCTGCTCGTGCCATCGCCATGTAGAATTTTTGGCCAGAAAGCTGTCCGAAATCCATCGTCGATGAGCAGACATCCTTGGTACTTCGCCAAAACCTGCTGGTACAATTTCCGAGCTCGAGTTTTGGTGACGAAACTTTGCTTTAACGTTCTGTTTGGTTGCTTGCTGGCTCGATAAGAACGATATCCTGCTCGCAAACGAATTCTTCGAACGGTACTGCGAGCAGCAGCGTATTTTTATACGATTTCATTATCTGATAGTCCAGTGTTTGCTCTGACGGTTCTCAACACCTTCTGGTTCAGCTTGCGGTCATATGTTCCACTACGACGCCTACCTTGAGGCACTCGATCCACGCTCTTTTACTCCCTGAAACGTTTGAGCACATCATACACGGTTGATTTGGCGATTTTCAGCGTTTTTGCAATTTTTATTGCGGAGAATTGCGGATTATCAACGTGGGTGTGCAGATTTTTTTTCTCTCCTCTCGGCTTCCATCTGGAATGACTTTTGACTCACTGCACGAAACACCGTGATATTTATACCACAGAAAGTGGCGCCCGCCCCCGCGAAGAAAAGTTTTGTCCAGCTCCCTTCCCCGCCCCCCCCCCACAAATACTGCCTCCTACCCACACAACACAACATTAAAATATTTTTTTTTTTTAAAGTAATATACTCCACAATATTTTCCTCAACCGTTTAAAAACATCGCCCATCTATCCCGCCCATTAAAAAATTATTAAAAAAATATTAAAAATTAAGCGTTAAATTTGTAACGATATTTCGTGACGGTTCCCACCCATTCTTCTTTGTATTTGATTTTTGTATGATCATTTTCTGTTCATCCTCCTATTATAATATAATTATTTTATGCTTATTTTAAGATTTTCAGTTGACACCCTACCCTTGCCGTAAAACGTAGTCCATGCCAAAAAAAAAAAAAAACTATTGCAACCGTCACGAAAACTAGTTCTGTTTTGAGCGTTATTACCTCGGTTTTTTCTTCAAACATTTTCAAAATGTTTGCCCTAATCGATTTGAAATATTTCTACGCGTCGATTCCAATATTGAAAATTATTGATTTTCAACATTAAACTATTGAAAATAACGCAAATATAAGGTGATGTCTTTTAATTTCGTTTTGGAGAGTAAATTTACTAAATCGCAAGTTTAAGTTTAAGTAAAATTCCGCATTCGCTCGGCAGTCTCGGAGCTGTTCAGAGTGAGCCAGTATTGAATTGACAGCGGGCGGTGACACCGTGGAGGGTGCCCTGACGAGCAACCATTGGCCAGAAGCTGATGGCTCTACCGCCTTTGGCTAGAAAATGGTTCCTAGGCAGCCATTGGATATGCAGTCGGTTAACCAAGCCGGTGGTGAATTTGTAGCCAGCCGGTTGACACTACTACAAGTGAAATATGTGTTTTTTTTGGCACACGGAAAAAAAAATCCATCCCCAGATCCGTGAACAGCGGAAATGAATTCGAGAACAAGCGAAAATACATCTAGGACTGAATCACGTAATAATGAACTAGATCACGTTTTTTGGAATAAACCTGAGCACGTGAATCAGTTCACGGTCCGTTCTCAATTTCGGGAACGCTTTTTTTTTTTCTGTGCAGCCATCTTTCGGTAAGGCGGTTGAGTGGTATAAACGATATAAGCCAGCCACCATCATCATTACTAATGTGGGGAAAAAATGCAACATTTGCATGACCAGTTACTAATTATAAGCAGATATTTTTTTTTCTTTATTAAAGAGACTTTTAGCCTCCTGGGCTAGTTCGTCTCTTGCGCAGAAATAATACGAGGTCCTGATGGGGCTTCCTAAGCCAGAGTTGTTTTGACACAGTTTTTCTTAAACGTAAACATTGGGGCCAGTTTAAGGTATTAATTCGGCCGGTCTATCCTTAAAACAACACATTTTTGTTGACTTCGTCTTTCGATCAACGGAAAAAAAAACGGCTGACTGTGATATGGCTGCGGTGTTAATGTTAATTGGACTACTCGCCGCTGGGTGGCTAAGAGAGGTAGCGATAGAGGAACGAACCGAAAACGGAACGGTTTGACGTTCATCGCGGAAGTGAGCTGGAAAATTAGTGATTTGTTGGTCGACGTGGACATGGCGAGTTATGGCCGTGTGGATGAGCCGAATAAAACGCGGAGCAAATTACCTTCCCTACGGATCGGATATGGAAACTGCATCGGGAAAAACGTCGCACCAGTACCGGATTGATTCTTGCCGATATAAGCAGATAGTTGATTTCAATTATCTGCTAACAAATGTTGCACATATGATGCTAGTATTGCTGCCTAATGAATTGTCACACAATATTAGTAAAGATGTGAATGAGCCATACAACCTCCTACGTCTCCTTCGCGTGCAGCCTCATTCGGCTGTCTTTTGTAGTTTTTTAGTAGTGAAGTTAGGGTTATGATGTCAGTTGTTTTGCTCTTTCTTCTATAATTTAAATATCTACGCAAAAAGGTCATCGCATGGATTCTAGAGTACCAAAATATACAAATTTTATCGTGCCGTACTTGTCGATATTACTAAATTAGAATTTTAATAAATTTTATTGCAAAAGTTAACTGACTTCGATAACTATAGCCGATTTACCATTCAATTTAAAGTGTCGCAAGAATTGTCGACACACTCTTTACATAACTCCAAATGTCTTCTGTCCAACGTAACGTATTTAAAACATTCTGCGGCTCGTCCTCAAAGCTACTGGAGGTAGCTGGGTTCGATTTTTTGAAGGGGCACCCTTGAAAAACTACTATCAATGGAAAGCTCTAAATTAATAACTGTCGAAGTGCTTAAGTTAAGATAGAAGCAGCCAATAAGCTAATTGTGATAAGCAACAAGCTTGCAATGCCAAGAAACAAAAAGAGCAGAAGCTCCTTCAATCGTTCATGGTCATGTCAAGAATTAGTATGTAATGCAATACCGCGCCATAGTTTTCATGGTCGGTGAACGTACATTAGTGTATGTCTACACAGAAAAAAATAATGCATTTTATCAGACGCGTAAAATCTTCCCTCGTTTAAAGCAAGCGTAAAAAAATCCCTTGCAAGCTTTCCATACAACAGACTAGATTCAGGCGTTATCTGACTTTAAATTAATAGAAATTTCCCATGGACTTATGCCAAATCTAGCAGTTCTATTATGTGCATTAAATAAAGCAAAAAATCACATGCTTTTTTTTTTCTTAACTGTGTACCAGTCAAAGAAAGCAAATCTACAGCACATAAAAAAATGAGCAGAAAAAAGGATGGGACCCTTTTGATCCGCCAGATTCATAATTACCTCTTCAAGGATCCTGATAAAATTAATTTCAATCCTTCTGTGCAGAGCAAGTTCACTAGGCTTACTTTCAACCCTCCGAGCTACAATTTGCCAAAGCATTTCAAAACAGGCAAGCTACGTAATCATTGCCATGTGAAAGCTTGTCGGAGAACCGCACGTACAAGTGGAGCTCACACACTTTGCCCCACATTACATCATCCAGGGGTTGTGCAATATGCACCTTGCCGTGAACAAATCCAACCGGAAGTAGTAGCAAGTAAAGAGAGCAGTAGCAGTAGTAGTAGTCGTAGTGGTAGAAGTAGAGCAAGAGGGAAATTGTTACACGCTGCGAAAGCATACGGATTTGGTTGCATAACCCGCTCCGTGAAACTAGTGCGCGCACTGCCTTAGCATAAAGGAACTTCCTGCTGCTTCCTACTCCTCCTTCTCCTCCGATCTTGCCAACGGTTTCAGTGGGGGTGGTTCCGCTAGCCGACTCTTAAGTCAAACAGTGTCAAGAGGAGGGGTAGAGAACATATGCAGAAAATAATGCATACAATAAATATTATCTCTCATTTATTTACCCTCCCTGAAGATGGTGGCGTTGGAGGTGGTGCACATTTGAATATCATGCAAATGAGTGGAGGAGTGCCAGGCACGACGATATATTATGTGGCGCGAACGGGCGGCGGCGATGACGACAACGATGTGCAATGTTCGCGCTCTCAGTGTTGCTATGCTGCATCAGATCTACTTTTGCAGCTAAATTTTTCACCACTGCAGCAGCAGCATCATGTAGGTACGTTACCTAGTGTGCAAACAAAGGATTACCTTTCCAAGCTGGAGCTTGGTTTCATGCATTGCATGGGCAAAATATTCTACCCCTTTTTGTTTCAGCAAGCACATATTTTGTCGAGAGAGCATTGTCCCTTCTGCTGGATGCTGCCGTTTTGTTGATAATTATCACGAGAAACTATGCTGTTGTATTTTTTGCAGACTTATTGTGAGATTGGAACAAGCAGTTGATTCAATGAAATCTTGTGGAACGGTATGCTTTCAATTTGTTCACGACTGATTTCATGGAGGGTTTCATTTCACTAGAATCTTATAAAACAACAATTATCAGGATAGCTTGAAAACAAAACACCAGTCATTTTTTTTTCAATTTTCTTCGTTTAACTTTTTAAAGCCATAATTTACCCAGCAGATGCATAGGAGAATTTCTGCACTTGATTTTGACATACCTCACCGACAAAAAATCGTGAGAAACCCGGTATTTCAGAGCTCAGATTAAGAGGTAAAATACCTGAGGATAATACCATCAAATTGTTCCCACAATGTATTGCGAATACCGAATTGAGGTAAGACAATACCAAAATAATACCTCCAAGGTGACCAGATACTTACCCAGGTATCCGGAATATCAAGTTTAGTTATTCTAGAGACATTTTCCTTGCGACTCCTCAGGTATTTTGCCGTACGCATTTTACCTCTTAATCTGAGCTTTTTAATGTACTAAGGCCAGTTATCAAGACTCAAAATTAGGTATTCATATGCTTTTGTGTTCTGCTCGGG
>JAHHFK020004948.1:0-249853 GCA_024533555.2 Aedes koreicus | reverse complement strand
CACCCGCACTTTCAAAACTACCCATACAGCATCAATCATAGTAACCCATGAGTCAACAGACAAAATTTGACAGCTCTATCAATCGAATTCTAACCGTGATGGCAAAAACAGTGAAGCAACTCCGTTCAGAAGTGTGCGCGTTTAAAGAACGGCCCCCCGCCGCGTCGAAAACTGACATCGTGCGGCACTTTGTGAACGCCGGATACGCCCGTTCCGGCATCTAAAACATCGTGGCACTATTAGACAACAATCAGAGCATCGACAGAAAGCCCGGTTCCAGACGGCCAACGACTCTGAGCGACAAGAAGCTCCAAAGGATGCTGAAGAGGAAGACCGAAGGAAACGTAGCTACATCGCTGCGTGCGCTTGGCCGGGAGGTCGGTTCAACCGGCCAAACAGTGAAAAAGTACCTGCCGAACATGAACATACATGTCAGAAAGCGGAAGTCACGTCCACTGGTTTCAGAGCTGCAGACAATGACGCAGCGGCAGCGGCTGAATAAGATAGTCAACTCGATTTTCCCGGCGGATCGCGACATGGCGGTGGTGATGGACGACGAGACCTATCTCATCTTGGATGACAACGACTGACAGGGCACTTCGTATTTTACTTCCCCCACGAAGGAAGTGAGCTCCGAGGTGAAGTTCATTTCACACACCAAGTTCCCCAAGAAGGTGCTGCTGTGGCTGACAATCAGCGAGAAGGGGATGTCAAAGCCGCTCTTCTTGCGCTCCAGATTGGCCGTGAACGGGGAAATTTATAGTACAAAATGCCTGCCGGAAGTTGCGTCATTCATCAAGAAATGCCAAAAGGGCAAAGACGCGGTGTTCTGGCCAGATCTGGCGTCGGCCCACTACTCGAAGCGATCGTTGGAGGAGATGGAGCGGCTGAATATCGATGTGGTACCCAACCCAGCAAACACATGATCGTATATGATAGCGGATAAGAGTGAAAAGTGAAGGCGATATACGTACATTTTACATGTAGTCAAATGGACGCATGTACGTATATCGCCTCCACGTTGTACATACATCTGCTATCATATACGATTTTGTATTTGCTGGGAAGTCGGCGAACCCGCCCAACGTCTCCCAGTTGCGTCCCATCGAGAATTTCTGGGCCAACCTGAAGCGTAAGATCTACTCCAACAATTTTGTCGCGAAAACTGAGGAGGAATTGATAAATAAAACGAAGAAAGAACTCAAAAACATGCCTACACGCATGTTTTCGTCCACCATGGCGAATGTTCCGGTTAACTGCCGTAAGGCCGCTCGCAAGGGCGTAGAAGTTTTCGGCAAATAAGCTTAAATAATAACCTTCCAAGGGAAATTTATCAAAAGCAATTATCTGTCTTAGGTTTTTTTTATCACCAGCCCACACGATCACCCGAAACACAAAAAATGACACAGCCCCCCCCCCTCTGACCTAAATCTAAGCACCTCTCCGCGTATTCGATTATGATGGTTTTTCCCCGGGTTATGGAATTTTTTTTATCCCACAACATTTTTTTCAAAAGGGCGTATGTGTTTTGTCATGCGTATTTTTCAAAAAATCATAACTCGAAAACCGTTGGTTGTAATAAAATTGCGTCTGAGAAGAACTTGTAGTTAATTAATTTGACTTTATGAAAAAAATATGTACACTTTAAAAAAAAATTTCCTCTAAAAAAATCAAAAATTAAACTTAAAAATCAATTAGCAAATCTGTCCAACGTACGATTTTTATTAAAAAAATCCAAAAAGACTTTAAGTCATAAGAAGAAGAATAAAAGTTGTTTTACGATGGAGCAACTTAAGATAAAAAAGTTCTTAGAAGTAAGAAATATTCAAGTTTTTTTTTCCAATTTGTTGTTTTTGCATAAATAACCATATTTTATTAATATAATACGATTCTTCTAGTGATTTTAAATAAAAATGCTTCGGTGAGCAACATTCTATATTTACCCGTTTTCGAGATAATTTGAAAGTAATGTCGAAAAAATGGCTTTTTCCATGAAAATATCCCTTTTTCAAAAGTTAGTCGTGATTGTCCATCTTCAAAAGTATTTTTTTTTTCAAATTGTACATAAAATTTTCAACAATATACTTTTCATTACCGAGAATACTAGACAAACTGATTCCTGATATTTACTGTAGGTAACACGACAAAATTTGCTGCTTTTACTTACAGTATATTATGAAAACCTAACCCGAAACAAAAATAATTAGTTCAGGTAGAAACATAATGTATTTAATTAGTTAAACTGTTTATACCAGTAAGAAAACAATTGTTACGCTCATTTATACCTATTCATGCATTCCCTTTGGTGTTGACAGAAAATATAAATTAACGTTGCTAAACCGCCCGTTAGATACGCAACCTGCATAACAAAACACTGTACACCACGTGGTGAATGATGGGCCAGACCACCACGCGCGCATGCGCCTTTTCTTCGTCTGTTGCTTCTGACCAGCAAATGGCCGTTTTTTTACATTGCACTGGTCTTCTTTTTTTTTCACTCCACACTCTGCCAACAATCAAAATCCCCGCTATGAGGCGACTCTACATCGAGCTTCAAAACGGTTAGTAATCATCGATTCACTCGCGAAAAAACACTCTAGTTTAATAATTTATGCCCGAGTGTCACAATATTACCACTAATAACCAAAACTAAGCTGATGTAACTCTTCGTCGCTTTCAGGGGCGAAGCACAATAAAACAAACAAAAAAAACGGGGAAATACTACCGACACTCACAAATTTCGGGAGGGAATCGATTGTGTTCACTACGTCTTACACAAAGCACGCGGAGATTTTATGATTTCACTGCTAGTTTTCGTTGTATTACTAACTATTGTTTGGTTTTATTTTTCGCGAAAACGACGCAGCAAAAACAAAACACGTCAGTTTCAAAGCACGGCTAGCTGCGATCTTTTCAATCTAGACTTGATTGTTCGTATCCCGAAAGTCAAGCAAACTCAATTCGATCAAAGGTGAAATCGGGATACAGTGCAATTTCATCAGTTCATAAAAGCGTTATGATTTCAAAGTTTCATTAAAACACGCACATTGATTTTTTGTTTAAATTTATTCTAGGAAATTTCTGAGACACAAATTCTTAGTTTGTGATACAGTAGATTTAAAAAAAAACTACAAGGTACAGTCCCACTGGGATGTTCGAAATGATGACGAGGACTACGATACTATAGACTGTTCCAGAAAGTATAAGCACACTTTCAAAATAACAAAAAAGTTATGTTTTTTTTTTAGTTTTAATAATTTTATTTGGCCAATCATATTTGTATTTGTGTTTTATATGATATTTTACTCTCGTTTAATCAAAATATTTTATTATAGCCAAGACTCCTAACTTCTCCTCGAACATGACCAATTAGCTTCTGCACAGTGGTACTTCCCACCATTTTGACCACTTTTGGCCAGTCTTTTTAAAATTTTTGGATGTCGTCCGCTGGTTTTATGAATTTTCGAAGCTTTGCTTTGGTTAAAGCTCAAAAAGTCTCGATTGGCCGTGCCTCCGGGCAGTTCGGCAGATTCATGTCTTTCGGCACGAAACATACATTTTGAGTTTTGTACCATTCTAAAGTGTCCTTTGCGTAATGACATGACGCCAAATCAGGCCAAAACACTATTTGACCTTCGTGCTGCCTGATCATCGACAATAATCGCTTCTGGAGACATTCCTTAACGTATTTCTGAGTGTTCATTGTCTTCGTTGTGATGTACGGACTACCGATTTTTTCGGTGAAAATTGCCTTCTCCGTTTCGGGGATGTCTTTGTCTTCGCTTACAGGATATAATTGTGGTCAGAAGCGTTTTGTAATCTAGTTTCACACACGTTTCATCGTCCATTATTATACACCCAGAATTTCTACACAATAACGAATCGTAGAGTTTGCGGGCCTGTGGTTTCACGGACGCGGCCTGGACGCGGCCTAGTTTTGGGTAAAAAAAAAATTTTCTCTTTTTTTGGGTTTTTTCTTTCTTTCCGGTATGTTTTAAGTTTTTGATGCTTAATGTGCAAAAAATGTTATTCCAGAAATAATTATTTGCAAAAATAACAAAAATAGAAAAAAAAAATTATCTGTGTTATTCAGAAATTTGAGCGCAGCCAAAACATGTTGAAATATTTCATTATATTCAAAGTGACCGTTAAAATAAGGTGTGCTTATACTTTTTGGAACAGTCGTTAGTTTGGAGTAAATAATTTACAATTTCTTAACAATCGGTTCAGTGGTTATTGAGATGTCATCGAAACAAGAAGAAAATCGCCGGAGATTTTTGCGCGCCGTTATGGAAAATCCGACTGCGATAATATTTCAATCTTTCTAAGGGAACATCCACATATTACGTGATATATTATGGGAGGGGCGCTCAGAAATAGAAACGTACCATGTATTAGGTATGGCATAATATGCTACGAAGTAGGTCTGGAAATGATCAATATTATGCTACGTCATTTGTGGATGGTCCCAAACAGAGATATTGCTATTAGCATGCATAGTATATTCAGAAAGAAGAAGAAGCAGCATCCGCAGCTGTTGCTTCCTTCAATGATTTGAATATTACCAAGCAAACTCGATGCATAGGTACAAGGTAATCGCTGAACAAAATAGCTGTGGTTGTCAGTGACGATTGCCAGTTTCGGGTATTTGAATCTGACGCCTGATGCAATTTTTTCTCTGAAACGGCAATAATAAGAATTGATTTTCGGTCCAACCATCAATAACGTAATTTATTTTTCGAAATTGTTCCATACTGCCTTCCCCTTGTATGATTTTTACGAATAAACCTGATAAACGTTTCATGACGCGTAAGAAAACACAAGATCCCTTTACCCGTCTGCCCCAGCAAAATTAATAGATGACTTCTTTATATAGAACACGCAACAACAAAACATTCATAATCTGCTTCAGTTTATTTATTTAAATAACGGTAGAAATACATATATATTTTTACAAAGCGAATATACAATAACAACTCCAATATTTTTTTTTGTCGATTTGTATTAATCTTACTATTTTTCTGTTTCATCACATACAAAATCCTCATCAACTTCATCGACAGCTTTCATAAGTTCCTCCAACGCATCGCAGTTATCGGTGTCGGATGTTGAATGTGTTTCAGAATCTTCAAAAATCATAAAACTTTTCACGATATCTGGATAATCTAGAACATTTTTTTTCTGTCGTCTTTTCTCTATCCAAAGTGAGCTGATGAATGGGTCTGATTCATTCATGGCACGAATGAAGACATCATGTAAGTTGTCCAGCCTTGAGCGCTTTCTAGCATGATGGGTTCGGTATTTCTTTAACTGTTTGTGCTGGCTTTCTGCTGCCTCTTCTGCTAACATACCAAGCGGCGCTGGAGAATGCATAATAATTTCTCCGGCATGAGCGAGTACTTTATGCACAGTTGCAGGAATTTTATACCAATCGTACAATTCCAGATAAAGTCGGTAGGTATCCTTGCAATACGAATCTATTTTTTCGGGGTTTATTGGGTCTTGACAGTTGATAGCAATTAAAATATTTCTAAACCTCACAATCAATTCTTCGTCGATGTTCAGAATTCTGCTTAAAAGCTGAGGATTTGCCAATGTTCGTCGACAAACGTTACCTGTAGTACTTGTACCTGCACCACCAGATCTTGGTTGATCTACTCTGACTCCAAAATGCTCATGAAGCTGTTTCGTTATCAGTTTTTTTCTTTGTTCGTATAATTCTTTAAATGGCTGTGAAACCTGCCATTTTTTAAAATCCATTCTATATGCAATATGCAAAAGGCATTCGAACAATCGAATCCAAGCATGAAGCGTAGATATACCGTAATGTAGAGCATCTTCGTTTGTTAAAAATCCTTCTTCAAACTTTTCTTTACTGTTCATTACATTAGGCTTTGCTCCACAGATTGGGCAATTTTGCATTGATGAACTTCCTGTAATATACGTGAGGACTTTTCCATCTATCATGCTAAGCACAAAATCAAAATCAACAAGAATTATTTTGTCATTTAAAAGCTCGACCTTCACTGGCGTCAATTCATTCATTTCTTTTTCAATGTCATCTTTTGTGGCAAGAATTACCTCCTTACTCTCTTTGATAAATTCAAGGATGATGGGCCTACAAAATCGAATACTTTGAGGCATAGCATTGAACCACATAATCATTTTTCGATCATTATGCATGAATAACTGAATTGGAGTAAGTGTTGATGAAAATACATCAGAATCATTCTGACATCCTTCTGGGAGCTTCTGGTGGTACTGAGAATGCCCGGTTGAGCCATCCATACCCCAACTACATAATAGAATTAGTTCAGCACTATACAGCTCGTTAGAATCCATGTACTCCGTCAGCTCTGCGTCGATTATTTTCACGATTCGATGCACTGTATTGTCCAGAAGCGCCTGCAGTTTTACTCTAATTTTTGAAGCGGTTGCTTCGATGAACTCGTTGGGAGGTGCGCATTTCTTTTTTACTTCCCCGATGACGCCGTAAGGTGGAAATCGTGACGGTGGTTCTCTGTGTATTAGTTCGTATTGGAATCGACTAAATCCAGCTTCGATGAAAACTAAAAGCTTCCTCGGGTGAGATCATTCCACGTTGATCAGTTAATTGCGACAACATTTTTCTAGAATCTCCTCGATTTCTTAGAATAAGGCCGATGACTTTAACTAAATTTATCTCTTTCCTATTGTAAGCCGTCCTTCTCGCCATTACTAGAGCCTTTTCGATGCTGTCTACTTTGGGATCCAAGCTTTCGTTGTCAATGACACGTCGTTTTCCTCTTCGCTCAGATCAGCAAAAGGTTTTTGAGGGTCTCCCACGCTTTGCAGATGACGCCGAGGTTGAAGGAGCATCTTGTTCTTGTTGGATGAACTCCGCAATGCCGAAGTCTCCATTTATCCAATCCCGAGAATATGCCTCGAATCTTTCCTGTTTTCGTTGAACTTCATTCCACTTTAGCTTGTATTTACAAGCGGTCCTATAGAGTTTATCCTGGAGACGTTCACGTTTTTCCTCCGATATAGGATAGTTTTCACAAATAAATTTAAAAGCTCTTTCAACATTCGCATTATGCGTCAATTTAGAATCAAACAACGAAATTATAACTCTATTATCAATTTTTACACTTGCACGAATTCACTTTTTAGTCACTATTTGGTCACAATTTTTATTATTTAAGTCACTAAAGTCACTAAATCCGCTACCAGCCCTGTCAATAGAAAAAAAGTTTTCGATAAAGTTGTTGATGTAAAAAATTCTCGTAATCGCAGAAAACACACATTCTCATAAGTCCCATAAGCCATACGCCCTTGAACTAAAAGGATTAGAAACAAAAGTTTGGTTTTCCCATAGTAGCTCCCATATAAACGTCAAGGGGTCAGTGCAGCTTGAGTTTGCAACCCAAAGAGCTCAAATTTTGCAAGAAGTGCCTTGTAGAGAGTATAGCATGCACTATGTATTTAATCAATCATACCTTAGCAAAATCTAGGAAAAGAGAATGCTACTCCACAGGAAATACTCGCATATTTTAAGAAGTTTATATTGTTCACCACTTTTCATGAACATCCCAAGTTGATTATATATGCACGACTCTTCTAGTGTCTTCCCCCCTGCGTTGCGTGGTTTCACAAACTTTGCGTTGCTAGGAGTATCACACAGAGTAGGCATTGATCGTAAAAAATCAGTCTTGTGAAAATTGCACTGGTGAAAGCGCGTAACAAAAATGAGCTCCGGATATTGGAAAGTTTCCAACATGGATTCGACCTGTGACGATGATCGGCGAAATCACGACAATGGCGACAATGACAAAGGTGCCTGAACCTGGTTTAAAATCTATTGAGTGGACTGAAACTGAAACAATCATTTGAATCATCCCAACAACAATTCTCACCAACATTCTCATCACGTCATATCGTTTTCGGTAAAACAAAAACGGTAGGACAGAGCGACATAATTTCACTTGCAACAATACACAATTAATAAACAATTAATTTAATAAATGCAAAACCAAGCCTGCAAGCGAACTGCTCCACAGAAGTGCATTATATACACATAATTACACCTACTCTTCTGTTGGTTTCCCTCCCAGTGTTCGCTTCGCGTTCAAAGGATGAGTAAAATATAAATTTACTCTCTTTCTCTCGCTGGCAGCCTATTTGTCAACAGAATCTTGTTTTATTTATTTTATAATTGCATGCTCTAGCTTGAAATGATTTAATTTTCGATGTTTTTCCCCGCTGCTTTTCAGTCAACGAACTTTTGCCAACCCACACTGTAATTTATTATTCACTCATTCATAAACCATTCCCCGCTGCCTACCTCACCCATCACAATTTCGCTATTCTGAAGCCACAAAAGCTCTCCAGAAAGACTAACAAAAAATATGATACATTACCAGCAAAAACATGTCCTCTAATGGTGGGAAAAATTATAACCACACTTCACCCCCCACGGCAAACTGAAATCAATTTATGTTAACAACACGCCGAAAAACTACTTCTCCAACACTCCGCGAATTGTCTGCGAGTAAAATGGACAAAAATGATACAATTTGTTATTTTTGTCCGCCGTTAATTGCTTCGTGCCAAGGGTTTTTGATGCATTGTTACATGGAATAAACACACTTTTTTGGGTGGGTCATATATTGTACGCGTGGCACCGGAAAACCATCGAACCGCATAATAATTTCAATTTTTGGGCTGACCCCCCACCCGCCATCATCCGAATTGCACCCAAAGAGCTGTAAAATATACGATGTTGTTCTTGCTGCGCGGGTTGTTACACATTTGGTTGAGTTGATGTTTTCCGAATGTGCCGGAAAGTTGGTTATAAATATTCATTTGCGGATATTTTTTCGATTGTATTGCCAGGATTGGTGGGATGAATGGCTTTATGGATGCAAAAATATGTATGCACGCGTCAACCGAGGCCGATGATGGTTGACCAGGCGCGGGAAACCGCAGGATAATTTGTGTGTTGTTGGTGCTTTAAAGTTTATCATCGACGTAGAGATTGCCGTTCCATGAATTCCACGCAAAAATTTAAAGAGCAATCTGGGTACTAAACGCATTCAAACAAGCCGCCATCTGGTCCCCGGACCTTTCGACGACGCGTGTGAGCATACTCAACTAACCAGCTGCAGTGTGTCCTACATACTAATTCACTAGTTCCGATGCATCCGCAGTGAGTGATGCCGACCAACGCAAACACCCTCTCGTACGGCAGCTCAGCTCGTCGAACCGTGATTTGCAATTACAATATGCGTTCTTCATCGTTCTGACAGTAGCTCATTTGGCTCGAGAGCACAGAATCTGCGTCACAACACAAAACATACCCCCAATGAAGCTCGGATTGAGTTATCGAGATAATCGTTTGGCTTTTCGCTTCTTGCCCCGACTGCAGAACGCAGCGGCGACAAACATTCATCGGACAGGAGACGACGACAGGCTTCAGGTCAGAGCCAATTGTTGTACCATGTCCTCTGGTTGCTGTTTCGAATTATTATTATTATGATCCGATTTTATCCATCATTGAAAGCCCGCGCTCGGTCACAGTTTACCATGTTGTGAACTGCACTTGACTTCATCAATGCCTCCCAAATGAATGAACCATTCGCTACTCTTGGACGGAAATGTAGTAAACTGTTCTTCAATGTATGTTCGACGGTGCCGCTGATGATGATGATGATGATGATCAACATCAGCGTCACCATCAAGAACCACGATATCATTATTGCTGGCGGGGATGCACCGCCGTGCCGCAGCTTTGCTTTGATACACAAATAATTTATTTGCAATTAACACCTCATTTAATGCAAACGAATGCACATCGTGTTCGATAATTGACTGCCGGAGTGCGAGTGGTCTGATGATGGGAGGTTGTGATGCAGAATACAAGACAAGCTACATATCCATTTATTAGCGTGTTTCTTTCGGTTCAGCCGATTCAAACACAGACCATGATCAACATGCGAAGATTTGTGGATCAAAGCTGTATTTGCGCTGGAAGCTTTGACATAGTTAATTAAGCAGATTTAAAGCTTTAAAATGGTGGGAGGAATTAATTAGAGGACAGATTTGATCTCTTATCTTTGGCTTTGAATATAGATCTACCATACCTACCAGTTGAAAATACTTAATTGGATTGGGATTCTGTGTGAATTTCTTCATTGGACGGCCTCGAAGGATTGGAGGATCGAAGCAAGCGTTTCTTTGAAAAATGACGTGTTTTGGTTTTACTGCTGTGTAAAGAATCGAAAGATTTTATTGATAAATAATTCAGAGAAAATTGTATCAATTCCGGTAATCAATTCTCCAAGAGTGAAATATCCTTACGTTATTTGATAGTGCTGAACTGTGACTTTACAGTCAGATCAGTAAGCTGAAACAATCATTAGAGAAAATTAGAGGAGATTGTGTTTTTGCGTATTTATTTCTTCGTTTGGAATCAATCGACCATCAAATCAGTGCTAGTTGAGAAAAAAAATTCTTGGAACTAACAACGGGAATTTGCTCAAGGAAATTTATTTTATATAGAAACCGATTTGTGTGTATCGTTGCGTGAGTATTTTTTCAGAGAGCGAGTAATGGCGCTACAACCATAAGCCATGTGGGGCTAGGATCATAGATAATGCCTAAGATGAAACTGGAGGAAGTCCTCTTTCCAAATGACTTCACAATTTTTGAGACTAAAAACCACAAACAACGCTCAAACTGCTAACCAATGGATGCTCCAGTGGAGCAAACGATTCTTGAAAATTTCACGCCTGAAATCCTAAAAGTGTTTGAGGTTTGTGCTCAGAAAACTTCGAAGGGGTAGGGACTTGATCCCAACCGTTTGGATAGAGCATCGCTAAAGCTTCTTGACTAGATGCGAGAAACAGGGTAGTCGGTTTAACTATTCTCTCCGTCTGTTCATTTCCCCTTTTCTTTGATATCTTCTGAAGGCTACGTAGGTTTCCTGCGTCTTTTTAAGGTAACCAGATCCTTACTATCTCCAGCGGTTGCATGGACGTGGCCAGGTGAGCGATCGAGGAGTGTCTTTGTGGAGATTATTGCGTGGAGAACGTAGCGTATCAGTAACTGGTTCCGTTTCATGGTGACATGCAATATCTTCAACGAAGTATTCCTTATCGTAGCTCCATTCACGAGGTGTGCAAACGGCAATGCAAATGCCAATGCTAATTTCTTGCTTGGACGGCGTAATAATACGACTTACCGAAGCAGCACAAAGTAGGCATAATTTGTTTCAACAACTTGATTGTGATTTGATTGCGTCACAGTGAAGTAATTTCAACCGATTTATAACAAATGTGCTGCTAGAGTTATGAGGCTTAGTTATAAAATGTAATTACATATTGTAACATTAATTTTCAACTTTAGAAGCATAATTCAGTCGTAATAAGTTGCAACCAATGGTCCTGAATGTACATTTAACGTTTGCATTAAAAAAAATGGGCAATGCAGCTTCCTTTTGTATGACTGAGTTTAGTGTATAGAAGATATTTCAACCGATTTACAATTAGAGTGCTAAAATTCAAACCGTTCACCCGTTCTGCTTACTGAGCAGAAGATCGGAAGTTCAATCCAAGGCTCATCTCCTCCCTTTCCATTTGTTTTTTTTTCTATCTCCAGTAGATTTAAAAAGAATACCAAGGAGTCAAGTCTAGGGGTTTTTTTTTTCATTAGGGCGAATCTACAATTGAGAGATTCTCTCCGGGCTCGCTCTCTTTCATTCATATTCCAATCACCTTTACGTTTTTCATTCTACTATTTGTAGAGTATGCTAGCCACCACTGTTGTGTTTCGATCTGTACTAAAGAACCCCTTGAAAGTTTTATAATGGCGCTGTAATGAATGAAAGAGAGCGAGCCCGGAGAGAATCTCTCAATTGTAGATTCGCCCTAATGAAAAAAGAAACGGCAGCAGGGTAAATGCACCCTTCTTCTTGAGGGAATGCTCCTTAAACTTTGGAAAAATGTTCCTTAGATTCGTTTGCCCGGTATAATGCAATTAGAGGTATTAACCTTCAGGTTAGCGCTTGCCAGTTGTTTTGACGGGTCTTAAGTTTCTTCAAGATTGTATAGCGGAACTTCGCTCCGCAATCTTCTAGGAAGTTTTGACGGGTTTAAATTTCATTTTGACGAGTTCTAATTTCATTTTGAAGAGTCTTAATTTGGTTTTGAGGACTCTTAAATTCAGAAACTTAAAACCCGTCAAAACTATACAATCTTGAAGAAACTTAAGACCCGTCAAAACAACTGGCAAGCGCTAACATGAAGGTTAATACCTCTGATTTCATTATACCGGGCAAACGAATCTAATGAGCATTTTTCCAAAGTTTAAGGAGCATTTCCCCAAAAAGAAGGGTGCATTTACCCTTTGCCAAAAAAAACCATAGAAGTGCTTTTCATTGGTCGCATCATTTACCAGAACAAATCCATGATCTAAAAATAATCCTTACTCACTAACACACCTATCCCATCTTGAAAATTGTAGAGCAGCAGGGGTAATCACGGTCTCTAACAAAAATGTCAAACTAGTCATCCTTCCCCTCACCGAAGTCCGAGAGGACTAGACCGGCACAGAACTATAAATATAATGTATAAGTGAACTTAAATATTGAAGATAGAAACTACTTCCAAGCTCTGTTGTGCTTTGGGAAATCACACTAATTCTGATCAGTAATGGAGGAGAAGTTAAACTATAACTTAAATTTTAACCTAAACCTGAACTTGAAAAAAAAACTTTAACTTAAACTTCAACCAAAACTGAAAATTCAACTTTAACTTACATCTGCACTCAACCTTAAACTAACAAATATCCTTGAACCAGAAATTAAACATTAACATAGCCTTAAACTTAAAGCGCTTCAAATGGTGAGTTGACAACTTCGAAGGAGGGTGCGACCGATCTCTGGTCCTCGCAAGTTCCTACCTCTCGCCTCCACGAGTCATATGATCACAAAAGACTGCCAGCTGAAACATGGAGACGCTGGTTGGCGCAGCCTGGGCAATGTAGTCATTTTGACAATAGCGAAGTGAGGGGGTGTGACCTGTAAATCATACCATATAATTTTCCATTCTCATATCAATTAATGATTTCAGCAGGCTTTGGAATCATCTTTGCATTCCAAACCCATTTATCTCAGGAGCCTGGAGCAACATGACATAGTTAAAAGGCTGAATTTGTTTTTCAGCATTTCAGCATAACATTTACTTTGAATTTGCACTTCTGAACATTAACTATTATATTCTTAAAAGACTGGCATGCGCTTAAAGGGATTATATTTTAATATTGTGTTTAGTGGTATTAGGATTAGATAAGCCATTTATTTCAGACACCATCACAATGGGCTCTTCGATCGCTCCAATTGCTATCATAGAAATGTAACTAGAACAGTATAAAGACATGTTTTAACAACATGTCTTGTAAAATAATATTTTTCATTGAAATTATATTTTTGATATTTTGAATGATATTTTCTATTTTCAGCTTTTCCAGGACTAGTAGGATATAAGTACATATCTAATTATATTTTTTCAGTAACAAACCAGTGGATGTCAGATATGTTTTGAACATACGCATATTATGTTCTCGTATTGACTAACTGTAGCCGCTTTTTACATGGTCAACTAATTTAATTGTCTCTTAAAATGCCATGTACATCATTCAAGTTGGAAATTTTTATTAATAGCATTTTTGTCTTCTATGATATTTTAATTTTTTATTTTTCTCTGCTTCAAGGTTTTAGGGAGGGTGATTCTAGGTAGTGTAGATGTGTTACTGCTGTGTAACACAAGATCTTTTTCTATTAACCACCCACAGTTGTGAGTGGCCCAACAGCATCCTTGTTGTTCGTTTAAATCGGTCGTCAAATTGGATATCTCAACATATTCTTGTATTCCATTGAAATAAAACACCCACACCTGTGAGTGGCCCAAAAGCATCTTTACTGTTGCTTTAAATCGGTACTCAAACTTTAACGTATTCTTTTATTCCATTGAAATAAACCACCCACACTTGTGAGTGGCCCCAACAGCATCCTTACTGTTGGTTTAAATCAGTGCCAACATTTTAATAACTTTAATGTGCATCTCTGTACAAAGAATAAATCGGGAACATATTTAAATATCTTATTCGCTGCCGACGCCAGTTTAATTCAGCACACCGTTTACCAAAACGGATCCCGCTGCCAACCCAACCATTTTATCCAACATCCCAGTGATTTCTCGTGGAAGTGCAGAGGTGTTCTCGGCTTCCAATAAAGCGAGTATCTCGTCAACATATTCCTATGGCGAGGCCAGCGCCAGTATTTCCTTAGTTTGGGATCACCAGTTCTTACACATTGAGGATGTATGCTGGTCCCAAGCATCATCTTTTGGTTCTCTGTGTAATAACAGCTGATCTGGCAATAACGGAGTAGCAACCTCGGGCGGTCAATCAAGCTCATGCTCATGCTCATTAACACAGCCTTAAACTTAAACTCTTACTTTAACTTTAACTTTAACTTTAACTTTAACTTTAACTTTAAATTTAACTTTAACTTTAACTTTAACTTTAACTTTAACTTTAACTTTAACTTTAACTTTAACTTTAACTTTAACTTTAACTTTAACTTTAACTTTAACTTTAACTTTAACTTTAACTTTAACTTTAACTTTAACTTTAACTTTAACTTTAACTTTAACTTTAACTTTAACTTTAACTTTAACTTTAACTTTAACTTTAACTTTAACTTTAACTTTAACTTTAACTTTAACTTTAACTTTAACTTTAACTTTAACTTTAACTTTAACTTTAACTTTAACTTTAACTTTAACTTTAACTTTAACTTTAACTTTAACTTTAACTTTAACTTTAACTTTAACTTTAACTTTAACTTTAACTTTAACTTTAACTTTAACTTTAACTTTAACTTTAACTTTAACTTTAACTTTAACTTTAACTTTAACTTTAACTTTAACTTTAACTTTAACTTTAACTTTAACTTTAACTTTAACTTTAACTTTAACTTTAACTTTAACTTTAACTTTAACTTTAACTTTAACTTTAACTTTAACTTTAACTTTAACTTTAACTTTAACTTTAACTTTAACTTTAACTTTAACTTTAACTTTAACTTTAACTTTAACTTTAACTTTAACTTTAACTTTAACTTTAACTTTAACTTTAACTTTAACTTTAACTTTAACTTTAACTTTAACTTTAACTTTAACTTTAACTTTAACTTTAACTTTAACTTTAACTTTAACTTTAACTTTAACTTTAACTTTAACTTTAACTTTAACTTTAACTTTAACTTTAACTTTAACTTTAACTTTAACTTTAACTTTAACTTTAACTTTAACTTTAACTTTAACTTTAACTTTAACTTTAACTTTAACTTTAACTTTAACTTTAACTTTAACTTTAACTTTAACTTTAACTTTAACTTTAACTTTAACTTTAACTTTAACTTTAACTTTAACTTTAACTTTAACTTTAACTTTAACTTTAACTTTAACTTTAACTTTAACTTTAACTTTAACTTTAACTTTAACTTTAACTTTAACTTTAACTTTAACTTTAACTTTAACTTTAACTTTAACTTTAACTTTAACTTTAACTTTAACTTTAACTTTAACTTTAACTTTAACTTTAACTTTAACTTTAACTTGATATGAACCAAATAAAAATCAAATATCATCCATGTTTTTATCAAGAATATCGTACTAAAGGAGAATTTTAAATTTTAATCAAAAAATAAAAAAAACCAATTTTTTTAGCGTTTTTTGTTTGTGGGTTGGCTTAGTGGTTCTAAAGTTATGAAGTTTGGACTTATGACAACATTTAAAAAAAATATACGAGTCTAACAGTCCTGGAAACTACAAAATATTATGAAATTCTGAGAGACCGTATATCTTTTTCTCTGCAATTCCTGTATATAGAGATTCTTCATGGATTCCGCTACCCATTGCTTTCAATGAATAGTCTATGAATTCAAGCAAAATTGTCAAAGTCGCACGTCCTTAAAGGACATACGGGAGCAAGTTCCTATCTCTTCGTAGTTCTCTGAGCACAAACCCCAAATACTAGGGTAGGGAATGGCTTAATCAGGGGTCACTATTTTAATCAGTGTTTAGGAAATAGGTCTATAACTCCTACATTTTCCAAATTATTTCACTTTTAATGATACGATCATAAGCTTTATCTATTGGGTCAATGATTCGATGTATGAATCATGATTGATTACCAATTTATTACTGTTATTTTGAAGATTTAAAATACATCATCTAGAAACCATCAGTTTCTTACCTGCTGAAGAAGTTCGCTTAAATTTTGCCTTCGCGCATTTTGCATTTGATCGCGTGTACCCGGAGGACATGTCTTCATCAGCTTTCTCTCACATTTTGGCTCGTTGCCAGAATGTGATGTTGATAATTGAGTTTGAATTTATTTCATATTTAGATGATCTGAAATCACTAATTATTTCATGTTTCTTCCAGTCATTTTAGGTAGATCTATGTTTATGATTATATTGTCCATTATCTGGCACTATCATTTGCAATAAAAAATATGTTTCGGAACTGTCCAATAGTACCCAACGATAAATAATGCTTCGTTGTTGAGCTGCAGCTATGGCATCACTGTTGCTTTTGAGAGAGCCCATGTTTCCTCTCTTCTTTGTTAACCATGGATAAAGCGCACC
The DNA here is from genome assembly GCA_024533555.2 of Aedes koreicus. NCBI lineage: Eukaryota > Metazoa > Arthropoda > Insecta > Diptera > Culicidae > Aedes > Aedes koreicus. The sequence continues at coordinate 233,160 of JAHHFK020004948.1, read as the reverse complement.
GGTATTGTAACGTGAAGCCTGCTGTCTCTTGCATTTGTTTGTTTTTAAACGAAGCATCCCGTTTGTCGTCACAGTCGCTTTGGCTAACATTTGCGTGAGAGTAAATGAAATAAGAAATACACATTGCCAATCTAAAGATCAATGACAAACTAAAAGTCTGGTCGTAGACGACTGTCTCATAACCGGCTAGTAGACGAGTTTGTGATCGTAGCAATCGACATGTTTTGGTTGATTGTTTTCGAGAGCGGTTGGGTAAAACGAAGGAGCGGGTTGAGGAAATTGACGTTTACAGCAAATCGTCAACTGGCCTGTTTAATTTCGCCTTCGCACACATGCACAGAATCGCACTCATACAATATTGTTAGTTTATATACAGATTGAAGAGCTGAAGAAAACATTTTTTGATCGGAAAGCAATCCGCATGCGTTCAAGAAGTCATTGCAATTGGGAACTTTATTCCATGGCTATGAAATTTTCTGAGCCTAATGCTCGTGGCTGAAGGTATGTTCTGATAGATCAGACGTAAGCAGAGAGATTAATGTCCAAATATTGGCAGTTCTAATTATAGGTTACATACAGCTTCATCAAATGTCTCAGGTGCTGACTAAACTGTCTAAAACCCGTCCCGTACCCTATTAGGACTTCAGGCATGAAATTTTCAAGAATCGTTTGATCCACTGGAGCATCCATTAGTTAGCAATTTGAGATTGAGTTTTTCCATAGTTTACAGTTAATTACAGCTTCCAATGACTTACTAAAAATCCTAAATAATCGAGTAGTAACCCACATTGCTGCAATAACGTTTGCATTAAAAAAAATGAACAAAAATTGCCGATTTTTTATGGGTTTACCTTGACTCGCACTGACGAAACTACCCATGCAGCATCAATCATAGTAACCCATGAGACAGCAGACAAAATTTGACAGCTCTATCAATCAAACTCTAACCGTGATCGCAAAAATAGTGAAACAACTCCGTTCAGAAGTGTGCGCGTTTGAAGAACGGCACCCCGCCGCGTCGAAAACGGTCATCGTGCGGCACTGTGAGGACGCCGGATACGCCCGTTCCGGCATCTACAACAACTTGGCACTATTGGACAACAATCAGAGCATCGAAAGAAGGCCCGGTTCCAGACGTCCGACGACCCTGAGCGGCAAGAAGCTCCAAAGGATGCTGAACAGGAAGACCGAGGGAAAAGTGGCTAAAGCGCTGCCTGCGCTTGGCCGGGAGGTCCGTTCAACCGGCCAAACAGTGAAAAAGTACCTGGCAAACATGAACATACATGTCAGGAAGCTGAAGTCAGGTCCACTGGTTTCGGAGCTGTGGGCAATGACGCAGCGGCAGCGGCTGAGTAAGATGGTCAACTCGATTTTTCCGGCGGGTCCCGACGTGGCGGTGGTGATGGACGACGAGACTTTTCTCACCTTGGATGGCAACGACTGGCAGGGCGCCTCGTATTTTACTTCCCCCACGAACGAAGTGAGCTCCGAGGTGAAGTTCATTTCACACACCAAGTTCTCCAAGAAGGTGCTGCTGTGGCTGACAATCAGCGAGAAGGGGATGTCAAAGCCGCTATTCTTTCGCTCCGGACTGGCCGTGAACGGGGAAATTTATAGTACGAAACTCCTGCCGGAAGTTCGTCAAGAAATACCATAAGGGTGAAGACGCGGTGTTTTGGCTGGATCTGGCGTCGGCCCACTACTCGAAGGGATCGTTGGAGGAGATAGAGCGGCTGAATATCGATGTGGTACCCAAGTCGGCGAACCCGCCCAACGTCCCCCAGCTGCGCCCCATCGAGAATTTCTGGGCTCTTAAGCGTAAGATCCACTCCAACAATTTTGTCGCGAAAACTGAGGAGGAATTGATAAATAAAACGAAGAAAGAGCTCAAAAACATGCCGACACGCATGTTTTCGTCCGCCATGGTGAATATCCTGCACTAGAAATTGATTGACGCCAATGTCAATTGGGAAATTCTGGACAGAGTGTGAAAGAATCTAAGGGTCCTCCATTAGCTCAGTCGGTAAAGGCGCAGCTACAAAGTAATACCATACTGGAGGTCACTGGGTTCGATTCCCGGTCTGGTCTAGGAATTTTACGTTTACGTTAAATTTCTCGACTCCCTGGGCATGATTGTACTTGCCACACAATCATTCTAATGCAAAAATCCCAAGCAGCACCAGTCGGTCAAAAATAGTAGCAGCAACTTGATTGGGACTTATTCGAGTAACAAAGCAGTCATCTCAACTGGTTTGCAACAAGTGTGCTACGTGGGATGTTACCTGCCATTGAAAGCTCTCAATTAATAACTGTGGAAGTGCATTTAGAATACTAAGTTGAGAGCAAGCAATAAGCGAATTTTGAAAGCAATAAGCTTTAAATGCTAAAAAGAAGAAGAAGAAGAAGACATTTTGACATTTTCGTCGTTTCAATGGTACGGATTCGGCCTTTGTCAAGGGTTACCATACCATCCATTTCCCTATAACTCGTGATATCAAATAATTGAACTAACCAGGTTATTATTTTTGATAACTCGAACACATCACAAAGTAATACTTACCATTTCCATCACGGGTTCACATGAGCTGCACCACTTTACCAGGATTTATTCCAAAATGTTACCTCAGCTGGAAAACTCAGCACAATCGACACACCCATCCCAAAATTTCAATTCGCCCGAGGTAACGCAGAAAGCTTCTTCAGTCCAAGCCATTTCTCTCAGTTTAACCAGTTTTTACCACTCCAGAGCAGCCGGCGCCGCTCAATAAAACAGTTTATTAAATCTCCTAATCCCAAACAAAAATAAAAGGCGTTCCTCTCGGTTGTGGTTACCGGCTTTTTGTAAATCCACAAACGCTCGAAACTGCGGTGCAATGCGGTAAGTTTGTTAAAAAAAAAACGGGGTGTGCAGCGTTTTGATAAGTCGGTTCTTGAAAAAGGCAAATGTAACAACATTGGAACAGAAAATCCTCCTGGCTAGGCCGGATCCAGAAGACAGGCTGTAAAAACACCAATTTATAATCATGTTTAAATTATTGTTCTCTGTGAGAAGAGGATTGGAAAGATTGGAAAATGCGCAACTGTTTGAATCCCCTTCCCCCTTCCGTAATCGATGCAAGTTGCAGGAGAAATTAACTGCTTCAATCACTCATTGCGTCGCATCGGTTTCGAGCTGCTCTCCCTTTTCCTCTCAGACGAGGTCACATCGAGCAACGATCATCGGTTGTTATTATTATTTTATTTTACGCTTTATTGAGAGTGATTAGGTCTTTTTTTTGTGCGAGTGCCAATCCCTGACAAACGGTATTCAATCAAAAAATATGTGCAAGTTTTTTTATGATCTTGGCTGGAGGTCCTTTTTTTCGGTCCCTTGTGTTCGATCGGTGGGATTGTCTATGTGGCGTGTCGAGGTGATTATCGGCTCGGGTGAATCTGGTTTTTTATGGCCCATCCATTAAATGACAGAGTCTATTGAAAAGCGATAAAAGAATGGATAGGAAAAATCGGAGGTGCATAAATTTTTGACCCACTATGCGCCTCTGTTTTGTGTGAACAGCAGTCGATAAAAGGACATTAAACACATCGTTCAATGCTCTGGTATTGTTCTCGGTTGAACCATTTCGATGGGAGTGACCGACGGTACAATGCCAGAAGTGGGCTGGACTGGTCACAAATTGAATGCTGCTTTTTTTTTATTATCGATTGCATATGTTTTATTGAATAGGAAGAGGGGATTAGTTAATAGTTGTAGATTAGTTATTTTGATCGATTTTTCAATTGTGCTTTTTTCTTCTATTTCAGAGTTTATCCAACCTCAACATCTTTGGCCTTATATTCAACAAAATCTAATCCAACAAAACCACCTAGTAAATCCAGCGTTTCTCGCAAATCACCATCAGCCTCATCATCATCATCCCCAGCAGCCGCTTTCCCCTCACCAAACCCATCATCTAGTGCAAATAAATGGAACCTGTCAGGCCACAGGAAACAACAACAATAACAACACCAATAACAACAACAACAATAGCAGCAACAACAGTAACGGTAGTAATTGCAATGGAAATAATAGCTGTAGTAACAACACGAGCGAGGCTGGCAGTTTGCCAAACAGTCCGGAGCTGCAAGATGACGGTTCTCGTCTTCAACAACAGCAGCAGCAGCAGCAGCAGCCTCGAGATAATAAAATCATTGCAAAACCACTCCCAAGCCGGCCGATGCCTTTCCTGCAGCATGGACTGAACCACCCTCATCTGCACTCGCTGCTGGCCCACTGTCGGAATCCTTATCTGCCGGGTAAGTCGTTCAGAACCATCTCGCACATGGATATGTGTTGGATGAAGCCCTTTCCCAGCTCGTCAACTTGACTTGTCCGTTTCTCATGCAACCCACAGGAGGCCCTCAAGTGTTTCCACTGCCGCCGGGACAGGGATTTCCATGGGCGCACTCGACGCGAGGGAAGCCCCGACGGGGGATGATGCGGCGTGCTGTTTTCTCAGGTGAGTGGATGATAGCGGAAGGCAGTTGACTTTCGGGTGGCAAAAACATGGGATCGATCATTTTTGCAGGACTGTGTCTCTTTGTGCTTTATACTGGAGCTACGTAAATTCAAAAATGTCGAATAAAACAAAAAATGCATGCTGCGGATTTGTGGAAATTATTCGTTAAATATCGTTTAGTCATTTTGTAAGCTGCTGAAAGAATTGAATATACTTCTTGGTCAAATCAACCAATCTAATGTGTTTTTGTGGCGACTGATATTTTCTGCAAACTTTTTACTCTCTGATCGTTTTCTTTTGCACCATAGCACAGTGGTCAAAAAGTCGATTTTAACGCTTTCAACTGTTAGCTCCCTAAATACTGGAGCTAAAGCAATGGTATCTTTGGCAAAGTTGCTAGATATGACAAGCTTCATATTTTGAGGGCTTGACTTTTGTGATCAATCCCCCTAAAAGTGAGATAAAAATTCAACTTTTGTAGGATTTTGTGATAGAGAGTTGATATCTTCAGTAAAAAAATTTTAAAAGTCAATACAAACAACTTTGCTGAAATGAATTGTATTTTTCAGCCCATTGGAGATAGAAAGCTTTTTATAAGAACTAAACTCCAAAAACACATTTTTCACTGGAACATTTAGTTTTTCATTTTAAGGATAGCATAATGTTCTACAAAGTTATTTGCTATATCTATGTACAAAACTTTCTGGAATATATTATACCTGCATCATTTCAGTGAGATAAGTTATTGAATTTTTTTGCCGTTTCTTTCGTCATACTTTCGAAGGGAGATAAATCATTCGATTTACATAGTAAATGCGTATGAAATTTTACGGTAAGAAATAAATATGAATTTCATACGACTGCGCAATGAAAACATCTTATTGAGGCATGATAAGATTTTTGTTGTACGTACTTATGGATTCCATAAAGCCGTCGTATGAAATCATTAGATATATAGTATGAAGGTCATATCACAGTCGTACAAAACGCATAACTTTTGAATATGATTTTTTTTCGGATCTGTTATGAAATCCAATATGACTGACTTTGCTTTCTAATATATGTTAAAGTTAACGGAAACACGCATCTAATTAGGAAATTCTTTTATTTAATAAATAGAATCAACAAATTATTCTATTTAATAAATAAGCCATTTTCGTAATTTAATGAGAACTATTTTTAGTTGATACAAAACAAACACGTTTAGAATTTATACATTTTGTTTTATTTACAAGTTAATGCTAAAATTTTGCTTACGTCTAAAATGATAATCATTATTAATATTATGTACAGCAAACGGTGGTCCGTCAACTGTATCAAGTAAGATAAGAATCATGTTATTTGTCCTCTGTATCGCTTTTCCTGGCAAGAAATGATTATCGTAAGCACCTGTTATCCTGTTTTTAGCTGCTATAAAGATTACTCCGTTTCGTTCGATGAATTCTTCAATTTCAAACAATTGATTTTCTGATCCTATCAGTTTAGTTATGAAGTGCCCTGTTTTGAACAGCGTTCCTTTGTAAGTGCAAGACGAAGCAAATTTGATGATTTCTTGTACATCAAAAGGATGTGTAGCGTCGAGGTTTTGTATGTATGGACTCGTTTCAAGTTTATATGGCTTAAAATTGCCATCCATGTTACATTTCATGAATGATTTGTGGTATACATCGTACGTAAATTGCAAACATGATTTCACACAGAGCGTGTAACCTATGTTCACTCGGGAAGTTATAATGTAGGAATATTCTTTGAATGCCTGATGCTTTGATTCATGCCTGAAACGCATCTTATTAACAACCGGTCCACTGTCCTTTGTAACTTTAGGATAGTGTACAAGGAAATGATGTTTCGGTTTTAAGTGTTCATCGAAAAGTTCTGTATACAAGCGGTGGTGAGATCTTATTAGCTCATGTAATTCATCTAAGTCACAGCTGGTAAATGATTTTAAAAGTATTTTGTCTGTCATTTTGATTAAAATTTTACAGTATTCCCAAACTGCATCAACTGTAGGAATGAATTGGCAGACAATAAGTGAAAAATTGTGACAAAACGATCGCATTTCGTCAGATGACATCCTCATAGTAACAGTTTTTGACTTTGTACTGAAATCTGATATGCGCCATAGTCCAGAGTCAGTAGATGATTGGCCAACAAAATATTTTCGCATATTTATATCAACAATTGTGAAATATTTTTTCTTAAAAATAAAATAATTCAAAGCACAAGTTATTCCATATTTACAGACACCTCCACTGAATAAATCATGCATGCCATCGACACTTGTATTATTAATAACGTGGAATGACGGCAAATCGTTGAATTTCGATATTCCAACTATTCCTGTTTCAGAATGCTTACTTGTTTCAACATCTTCGTTATAGTTATCGATCGTTCGCAAACTAGCTGTGCATTCAACACAATCCTTTTGAAGTTCATGCTTAGGTTTACGACAAAATCTACAGTAATATGTAGCATTAAAGCTACTTGACAAAGACAGCAAAGAATGAACCCCCAAATTATCCCCTTGGAACAAACAGAGAATAAATCTTACCCTAACATCTACCTCTTCCAATTTCATTATCATTCCTTCTTCTTCGAGTTTCTTAAATGGAATTATTAACATTTCTATTAGCTTATTGACTCCTGAACTTTGAATTGCCATTTTGCGTATTATACCAGCAACAAAAATGTTGCACAATTTAGATGCATGTTCTTCCGAGAGCACAGGAAACGTATAATAAACTCCACACACAGAGTCTACTTTACTATGTGGTCCTTGTGCATCGTTTATCTCAAAGTCGTCTGCGTAAATCCAAAGAGGGACAAGAAAACTTCCGTCTTGTTTACAAGAATACTTTTGCTTGATTTCTTTCCACACTCTACCGTTAACGTAATGATTTATTTCTGATAATTGCTCTAATGATTTGAGTCTTTCAAGGGTTCTCTTTAATAAATCTTCTGTTTCAAAAAACTTTCTTATTTGGAAGTCAATCGGGTTCAGTACTAAATAAGGCTTCTGACTAGATATTTCTTTCTCTGGGTAATCCACTTTTCGGCAACTATTTTCGTCTATTTTAATGACTGTGGGAAGCTCAAATATTCGTCGGTCTGTCAATACTTTAAGAAACTTGTAATCACTGTTTATGAATTGGAATGGTGATTTCAAAGAATTCAACAATGTTTCCAAATGATAATTTATATCAGAGCTATCTACCGTAACGTCTTAAGATTGAATACACTCGGCAAAATTTGTACATATGCCTCCAGTTGCTTCTTGGACGTCTCGGACATCTTGTTTCGAAAAATTGTTCTTTTTATGTAAAACAAGTGTGAATGATATGGCTGATTCTTTGACCTCTTGGTAGTTACGAGTAAAATTCTGCACATCTTTGATGTTATCATCAACTCTTTGAATTTTTTCAGGAACATTGTAACATTCTTCCGATGCTGTGCTTCTGCTGGTGCTAGGCATTTCGGATGTGAGCAAAACGTTTTGGTCCTCGAATGACGGAAAAACATGTTGTTTGAAGTGGCGTTTGAAGGGATATGTCTTAGTAAATAGTTGAGGACATCCGGGAAACGGACAACGATATTGAAAATTGGATGGTGGTCTATGTTCGTCAAGATGTATTAAAAATGTTTCCACGGATGAAAGCTGCGCTGAACAGTCTACTATACAGCATGTTATGTACATGATTCAATATTGATCAATTTGTTTATGGCAACGTACGAGCTGGTTTTCTCAGATCCAAAAAAAAAGTTTAAAACGAATTCCCTAACCAGTTTGGAGATCTTCGATGGTGGCACTCTGAGAACCAAGGAGATTTTTGCATGAACATCTATTCCTCGCACTATGCTTGGCAACACATAATGATGTTTTCCGAATGCAACAATACACTCCCCGAATGCAAACACACCATTCTCTCCCAACACAATAAGTTTTATGGGAACAGTTGCATCTTGCTCTGCACCGTTTAGCTTGTTGAATTCTACGTAGGCTTCTTCCCTTGTCTTGACCATGTGAAAAACGTCACTCTGTGCTGTAGCAATCGTTGGCTTGAACCCGTTCGCAGATTTCACAGGGATCAACACTGTGTTCAATCCTCGAAGGACCGCAAGTAAGCGGGAATCTGAAATAAAAATACAAAATAAAAATTCAATAGAACATATTTTTTTAATTAAAGGTACGCCGTTAATTATGTAGCAGGCATTTGATTTTTTTTTCATTACAATATTACATCTGGTACGTCTTTTTTCTTCGTTTATATGAACCAATTGAATTTTCAACGTTTGTTATTAAGGGCAACAGTTCGGAAACTGACACGTCTTTTCTGTTGAAGTACAATTGATCTCAGCAACCTATACCTTATGATTGTATGAAGTCTAGAGAATAAAACTTTTCATTCCTTTGTCAACCACCAACCAGTAAAGATGTATTTAGTTTCACTCTGTTAAAAGGTTATGAGCCCAGACAAACCCAAACCGAGAAATTTCTGAAAGCAGCTGAAAATCCGTTACTATGGGAGACGACGAGAAGTTCCTCAAGATCAAGCCCTTCGATGGTACGGGTTTCAACAACTGGCGGTTCAGGATGTTGGCGTTCCTGGAACAGCTGGAAATCCCGCACTGTGTCGAGAAGGAATCGAATGAGGAAGACTTCTGGAACATCCTGGAAACGGATTCGGCAGGAGTCAAGAAAGAAAAGGAGGAGAAAAAGGCGTTCCGAAAAAGCAGGACAACAAGTGCCGTTCGGTCCTGATTGGTGCGGTTGCCGATAGTCACCTGGAGTACATAAAGGACAAGAAGAGTCCAAAGGAAATCTGGAGCGGTTTACATGAAGTTTTCGAGCGCAAGAGCCTGACGAATCGGTTCATGCTGAAGCGGAAACTATTCGAGATGAAAGACCTGGGCGAGGTACGATGCTTTCTTGGACTGAACATAAACCAAAACAGAGCGAGTGGCGTTATGACGATCAACCAGAAGCAGTACGTACCGAAGATTCTGCAACGTTTTGGGATGGCGGATTGTCGACCTTCTGCTATTCCCATGGAACCTCATCTGAAGCTGCTCAAGTGTGAAGATGCAAAGCAGCAGACAAAGAAGCCATACAAGGAGCTTATTAGGTGCTTGATGTACCTGATGATAACATCAAGACCTGATATATACGCGGCAGTCAGCTATTTTGCAAGCTTCCAATGTTGTGCTACTGACGAGCATTGGGCTTATCTGAAGAGGATTTTGATGTACCTGAGAGCTACCGTGGACTACACCCTTGTATTCCGGCGATCAATCGAGGCGGAAACCCTTTCTATGTATGCTGATGCGGACTGGGGCAATAATCCAAACGACCGGCGATCCGTTTCGGGGTACGTGGTCAAGCTGTACGGAGCAACGATCTCGTGGGCAACTAGAAAGCAAACATCGGTGGCGTTGTCAACAACTGAGGCGGAATTCATGGCCCTTTGTCAAGCTAGCTGTGAGGCGATGTGGGTAGTAAACCTTTTGAAGTTGCTTGATGTGGAAATTGTCTTACCAAAGACTTTGTATGAAGACAACCAGCCGTGCATTGCTATCTGCGAAGAATCGAGGAAGCATAGAAGAATGAAGCACATCGACATTCAATACTTTTTCCTGCGAGACCTCATCCAAGAAAAGACGATCAAACTCCAGTATCAACCAACTGCAGATCAAATAGCGGACATCATGACCAAAGGACTACCTGCTCCACAATTTGGTAAACTACGAGAGATGCTGGGATTAATCGATTGAGGCGGGATGTTGAAGTGCAATTGATCTCAGCAAGCTATACCTTATGATTGTATGAAGTCTAGAGAATAAAACTTTTCATTCCTTTGTCAACCACCAACCAGTAAAGGTGTATTTAGTTTCACTCTGTTAAAATTTTCCGTATCTGGAAATGTATTTGCTGATCGGCTCAAGTAATTGCTCCCACTTCTGTTGACTTTCGGATGGCTCGCCGAGCCCTAGCAAATTGTAATCAACGTCAAGCTAAAATTAAAAACGTTTTTAGTCAATTTCGCTTACAAATTTATAACCATAACAACTTACAAGTTGAAACCCAAATTCGTCTCCAACGTGTGGGTACTTTTTCAAAAGTTTCGGTATTTTCTTCTGGTTTTTTGAGTAGCTCTTTTCTATCCGGAAAAGTGATTTCCCAATAAGACAGGACACTAGTCCATGGTTGTCGATTGAGCTGCAACCATGAAATTGCATTCACAATTTCTGAACTAATGTTACTCTTCGAAGTGCAAGAAGACGTTTTACGAGTCGCTTCCTCCACGAGTTTCTTGTGTCTGCTCTGGCGTATATAGTTAATTCTACTATATAACATACCGCCCGGGTTTCCTTTTTTTTTGGAATGTAATACGTGTCCTGTTAAGAAAAACAAATATAGGATTTCTCAAAATGGAGTGATATTACCACACTGTATATCTTTTGTTCCTTCCTGAATACTTTCGTAATGATGGATGCGTAGTCTGATAGTTTATCCGATGTTGTCTTTCGCTTTCTTGCAAGGTGATATTTCGCCACAATATCTGTGACGAACTTTTGCCCCTCTGAAGATAGTTCCAGATCATCCGTTCTTTGAAGCAGTTTGGTTCCAAAGACAGACTGACTGAGATTGCTTCTCAAAGCCTCCGGCGAAAAATTTTCTGGCCCTTCCAAGTTGTTCGTCTGTAATCCACAACGCAAGTTAATGAGTTAAATAAAATAAATGTCAGGGGTGTGTGGTCAATAGTGAAACCTCTTCGTAGCTGCGTCTGGCGTCTGCATTCGTGCCAGTGTCGCTATCCTGGTTCACTCCTCTGCCTTTGTTGAGACCGCTGTTTTCGCCTTCGAACTGTTCATTTCCAGTTGCGCTTTTGTCATCAGTTTGCCCGTCAGCATGTTCTTCTGGTTCTTCCTCCTTGTATGAAATGTCCGGTGCAGAGCGAGATTCGGAACGAGGTTCGGAGCGAGGATCGGAAAGGGATTCGGATTTAGTAGCCACTGATTTATCCAATAACTCTTCACCAACGAGTACAACATCGCCAAGGTTCTATGAGCAATGTACAACTTAATCGGAAACACTTTATAATAAAATCGCAGTAAACTTACGTTTCGTTCGCGCCACTCGGATATCCAGGTCCAAATCAGATCGTATTTCCAAGTAATACCCGCGAATGCCAACGCTTGGAAAACTTTCTCTCGTGGCCAAGTGATTAGGGCCGCTGAATTGACACCACTCTCTGTGCACAATAATAATAAATAGATGAACATGTGGAAGATTAATAAATTAAAAGGTATCGCAAACTTACCACTAAATACCGCAAGCGCTGCAGCCGGAATTGCGAGATCTTCGACCAGTTTCTCCATATTCTCCATTTTGTTTGTTCTGAATAACGTCAAACGCTAAACGTCATACGAGAATCGTATGATTTTTTTCACACAAGGTCAACATATGAGGTTCATTATGGAATTCGTATGAAATTCATACGTGCTTCGTATGAAATTCAAATCTAGTTCGTATGTATTCCATAAGTCGGCTATAGAAATCATACGTGTCGTTGGAAATGATTTAAGACTGTTAAATTAGTCGTTCAAACGACAGACGTTATGAATATCGCATGTTTAGTTTCCTCAATGTAGGAGCAGATAGAATTGGCTGCATCTAATAGTACATTAAAAGAGCTTTCAAGTGCTGGTTAGTTTGTCCATCCACAATCGTCTGCTGGGAAGTTATGCTCAAAACAAATATCGATAGTTTTACTATATTTCCCGATTCAAACAGTATAGAAAATTGAGTTATCATGGTAACCATACCTTCAAACTCGTTATTTTATCTTAATTTTACATTTTGTTTTTGTCAATATTTTTATTCAGTATATGACTTAACCTGCATTTGGGCGGGGCCAGCGCCGGTATTGTCTTAGTTTGGGATCACCAGTTTTTACACATTGAGGATGTATGTTAGTCCCTAGCATCATCTTTTGGTTCTCTGTGTAATAACAGCTGATCTGGCAATAACGATGTACCAACCTCGGGTGGTCGATTATGCTCATGTGGAGGATACATTTGCAAATGCACCTTCAATATCAAGAAACGTTGCTAGGAGAATTTCTTTAGAAGCTAATGATTTTTCAATTTTAGTAACCAGAGTGTGGAGAAGTGTTACTGTTGATTTTCCTGATTGATAGGCAAATTGTGTTTTACATAATGGTTTATTAAAAAGAAATTCTGATTTTATGTATTCATCTGTTAGTTTTCCATTAATTTCAAAAATATTGATGACAGACTAATTGGTCTATATGATTTTGGTGAAGATTACCTTTGGTATAAATACAAGAATGAAGATTTGCCTTTGGTATAAATACATCCATTTCATTGGAATCTTCCCCAGTAAAAAAGTAGACTTGAATAGTTCAATCAAAATAGAAATTTTTACAGATTAGCATTAGCATTAGCATTGTCGGTTTCACACCACGTGGGTGGAGCTACGATAAGGAATAATTCGTTGAAGACATTGCATGCCACCATGAAAGGAAACCAGTTACTGATACGTTTCTTAACGCCAAAATCTCCACGAAGACACTCCTCGATCGCTCACCTGGCCACGTCCAGGCAACCGTTGGTGATTGCGAGGATTTGGCATCTACCTTAAGAAGACACGGAGAACCCACATAGTCTATCAAAGGAAAAGGGAAATGAATAGTCGGAGAGAATATTAGAACAGAAGGCCCATTTTGATGTACAGAACAAAAATTTATTTAAAAATGGTCGTTGGGAGCATCTAGGCTTAGAAGGTTAAGTGATGTTCCATTTCTCTTCCAACGGTTTGGACTTAAGCATTAAATTTAGTCGTAGCTCCCTATGACTTATGGTTATAGCGCCATTACTCGCTCTCTGAAAAGAGAAGAATGTTTGACAATATAAGAACGGGTGGTGAAAGAGAACTTGTCAGATTTATAGGATTGCTGCAACAACATTGCGTTACTTTAATATACAACTTTATGCATCATTATTTATTTCTAGTTTCCGTTATCTAAATCTATAGATTCTACGGCCGCCAGTTTTGAATTATCTATGGATGGAATAAATGATAAATAAATAAATAAAGCCTTTATATTTATTCATCACAGATCTGTAGCTATTTTTTTTTTCGGTATGAAAATTCAGCAGTGAATGTTATGATGATATTCAATGACGCCAAATAGGAATAATATTGAATTAACTATTTTCAAGCCATTTTATAACGATTTAAAAAAACACAATCGCGAAATAACTCGAGGGAAACAAGAAACCTGTAAAAATAGGAGTATGTTAACTGACTAACGCATAGAGGGGCCGCAATTTTGGCAATTTTGGTTTCTTCAGCAGATTCTCACCATTTCACGAAGTAAAGCGGTTTGTCGTATGCTTTTGATAGTGCGATTGGTTTTCTACTAAGTTATGAAAAATAATCAATTAAGAAAAACAATGGCTCGAGCTCACCAAGAGGTTTTCCGAAAGCTGGATCGTCAGTTATTTGTTTGTTCCACTCTCCGTTATCAAGCGAAAAGATATTCAAGTTCTTCAAGTTCCTCAATTAATCTGAGGGCCTTTTTTCTGCGGAACTCACAAATTTCCGTTATCTAAAAATCACATAAGCACTCTCAGTTGTGAACTGGTTATGCTTCCAGTGCCGGCTTCTTATCCTGTGGTACCATAAAGGGCGAACACGAAATTATTGCGACACCGAAAATGTCATGCCAACTTTCTTATAATGTTTAGAATCAAACCAAAATTTTAGGGTAGTTTTATACATATATTTACTTCAAAAATCAAAAGAAAAGTTAATCGATGGAGCCTTGAGTGTAAAATTGAACGCATTTTCGCTTGATGCCCTCCATCAAAGTCTTTACAGTGTCATCCGGTACCAGTTTCTCAGTTTTTTTTTCCATTTTCTTATCATGTCCTTCTCGTCTTTGACTGTCTTCTTGCTCTTCCGAAGTTCCCGCTTCATCATTGCCCAGTACTGCTCCACCGGGCGCAGCTCCGGACAGTTTGGCGGATTCATGTCCTTTGGAACAAAATGGACAGAATTGGCCTCATACCACTCCAGGACACTTTTTGAATAGTGGCATGATGCCAAATCTGGCCAAAATAGCGGAGCTTCGTCGTGCTGCTGCAAGAATGGCAAAAAGCGCTTCTCGAGGCACTCAGATTTGTAGATCTCGCCATTTTCTGTACCCTTTGTCACGAAAGGCTCACTCCTCAGTCCGCAAGAGCAGATGGCCTGCCAAATGAGATATTTGGAGGCGAACTTCGACATTTTCTTCTTCTTAAATTTGTCGTCCACATAGAACTTGCTCTTGCCGGTGAAAAACTCCAACCCCGGAATTTGCTTAAAATCGGCTTTTATATACGTTACGTCGTCCATCACACAGCAGCCATATTTTGTCAGCATCTTCTCGTAGAGCTTCCGTGCCCGAGTTTTAGCCGTCGATTGTTGCCGCTCATCGCGGTTTGGGAAGTTCTGTACCTTGTATGTATGTAGTCCAGCTCTCTTCTTTGCATTCTGGACGTAGCTCTGCGGCATGCTGATCTTTTTAGCCAAATCACGGCTTGAGACGTTGGGATTTGCTTTAATCATCCGCTTCACCTTTCCCTCCGTCTTTTTGTTCTCCGGTCCCGGTTTTCTACCAGCTCCTTTGCCGTGGTCCAACGTCAACCGCTCCTGGAACCGCTTCAACACTCTGGAGACGGTTGAATGGTGAATGTGCAACATTTTTCCCAACTGCCGGTGCGACAGGTCAGGAAATTTCAGGTGTTTGGAAAGAATTTGTTCTCTCGACTCGCGTTGGTTCACCTCCATTTTCGCTGAATCGAAAAACACGACTTCGAGTTTGACAGCATGTAAACAATACACATCAATGAGAAAGTGTGCAAAATTTGGTTGATTTTTACCCAATGGTAAAAAAGTTATGCCCTGTTGAATGTGTCGCAACAATTTCGTGTTCGCCCTTTAATCGACTCTACCGAGAAACTTGCAGCCGACACAACTGATAAACGTGTTTTTTCTTTCGATAGTATAGATTGAGACTGTCCATCGCACTTGTTTCACTTGAAGAATAAACCATATTAATTTAAAAAAAAAAGTATATTTGGCGTAGAACAACAAAAATTGACAACCGAAACAAAAACACGTCCACTCGCAAGCAAAGCATGCTTCGATCTTGGACAAAATAGAAACAATAACAGATTTGCACTTTTGAATGTGTGCTGGAAAAATTCCATCTGGACCAGGGGATTTGAAAGGACTGAAAGAATCTATTCTCCTTTCAATCCTAGAGTTCGTGAATATTTTATTTGCAATATTTCCAGCTTGTACATTGGACAATTCTTTTAAAAGTAGTGAATCATTCATCCTGAGGTGTGGCCCATTTAGTATTGGAACAACGTTCGTCTCCGGGAAGGCTTCCGTGTCATACCGTGCCAGTAGACAACCAAATAAGGATCAAAAGCAGAACAATGTGGCAGAATCTGTAAGAAAACTGTATGATCATGGATGATGAAACCTATGTAAAGGCCGATTTCAAACAGCTACCGGGACAAAATTTTACTTAGCTACGGCTACGGGGAGATGTTCCTGCCAAATTCAAGTTTGTGTTTGCAGATAAATTTGCACGTAAATACATGATTTGGCAAGGCATCTGTAGCTGCGGTAGGAAGACCAAGGTTTTCATCACTGATAAGACATTTAATTCAGAGCTGTGCGGAACGGAATGTCTCCAAAAGCGAATATTGCCACAATGAACCAATGTCATGTTTTGGCCAGATCTTGCAAGCTGTAATTACAGTACAACAGTGCTACAGTGGTATGAAACCAACGGGATTCAGGTTATACCGAAAGAACTCAACCCATCAAACTGTCCCCAGCTTAGACCGATGGAGAGATTTTGGGCTCGCCAAAAGCACCAATGAATTAAGAACCAAGTGGAATAAGATTGCCAAAACGATGGATAAGAATAATGTGCGCCGGTTGATGAAACGTATTCCGGGAAAAGTCCGTAAATTTCTTCGAAATCGAGATGATTAATTTTTTTTTGTATTTTCCCTCTAAAGTTCATATAAAGTCGAACATTTAAGTTGAAACAGAATACTATTTTGTCAATATATATCCGAAATATGCGCAATAATCTATGTTCCAATTCTAACTAGGCCACACCTTAGTAGATCTATTTATTTTCACCCGTTCAGATTCTGAAGATGTGGTACTTTGCAAGCAAATGTGATCTGGTAGTTGATCAGCAGTATGCAGAGACCCTGAAAATGAGTTTGCAGCATTAATTCCAGAGTTTCAGTTGTGTTGTCAGTTAAATTTCCGTCAGGCTTTTTGATTGTCCCGAGACCATTGGAATGATCTCTTGAGAGAATTTTTTGAATTTTTGCAGTTTCGGGAGTGCTTTCTATGTTTTCAAACAAATGTCTCCAATCGTTCCGCTTGGATCTTCTTATGTCTCTATTATATTCACTCAATACCTCTTTTTACTGACTCCAATGTGAAGTTTTTTTTGCCCGATTGAATAATTTCCGTGCTTTTTTTCGTAGGTTTGCCAATCGTTCGTTCCACCAGGAAATATCTCTGTTGGTCAAGCGCTCCTCTGTAGGATAACTGGCATTGTAAGCATGATTTATAGTAGTTATTAAGTAGTTAGCACTTGTTTCTAACTTTGAAACTGTATCTTAATTATTAGTAATGGGCTCATGTTGGCTCTTCATACTAAAGATATATAGTTTCCCATTTGTTTTACGAGGATCTCTGTAGGATTCCTTCAATAAATCACTAGCCTTGAATTCAAAGAAAATTGGTTAATTTTCTGAAAAAGTAATTTCGTTCGATAAATGCCAGTTCACTATACGATCAGAAAGTATTGAACTGCAGACTGTAAGATCCAAAACTTTTTCTCTTATCGCATTAATAAAAGTCGGAGAATTTCCTTTATTACATATATAAGTATATAAGGCTCACCGCTTATGTTGATTCCGGTGCTGCTGCATGTTATTATTGGCTCTATTATCGAGACTTGTTTTAATTATTGTAGTTCTTTACAACACAGTCAATAATATGAAAATTTAAACTTAATGATATACTTGGGTACAATTTAATGTTTTATTTAAAATTTATAATAAGAACTGATGGGACTTAATGGATCTCTCTATTCCAAATTTCATCCCAAAACCGATTGATAATCGATTTAAGAGTCTGCGTTAAGGTACGGGACGATTCACACGAGCAGTACATATACCAGTTGCGATATTTGATGAAGCTATTATCGAATGAATTGAAGTTATTAGAATTGCCAATATTCGCACGTTAATTCATCTACTCAGAAAACTTTCAGAGCCATGGAATAAAATTCCCAGTTGCAGGTTTTTCTTAAAAGTACACGAATTGCTTTACGATCATCAAAAAAATTTCTTCAGTTCCAAAATCCGTACATAAACTCAATACACCGTATGAATGCTATTCGGTGCATGTATGGAAAAGTAAAATGAAATACAATAGGCAATTCAAGATTTGCTGCTAACGTCAATTTCCTCAACTTGTACACTCAAAATTTATTTAGTAGGAGCACATACTCCTAATAAGATATTCAAAACATTATATTTGAATGAATATCAATTTTTATTTCTTTTATTTTTGTATAAATATAAAAATGATTTATAAATGACTTCATTTCACGTTCGGACGATGAAGTGGTGCTGGTTCTCATGCTGGACAAGAAGGGATCTGATGTGATCAACATACCGTTGAATACATCTTGCATTGTTTCTTTTCTGCTGGACTTTCGGCTGTGTGACTCTCGAATTTTCCGAAACTCTTTATTACGGACCTCCAGCGCTTCTTCGCTCATCATACCTATGGGTAGCAGCGCAAGTGCAATCGCCTTCGATCCATGGATAAGAATTTTATGAGCACTCGTAGGCATTGGATACCACTCATATAAGCTTGCGTACAAACGAGCTGTTTTGATGGCGAATGCATGATATGCGTCATGGTTTACATCAATTCCGCATGAAAGCGTACGTAGAATTGTGTCCAATCGATCAATAAGTTCTTCGTCAATACCAGTTATCTCAATTGTGACAGATGGATTTTCGAGAAAACGCCGGGCTGCGTTACCCGTGTTTGTAGTGTCAGATCCCTCTTTAACAAATTCCAACAACAACTCATGCTCTTTACGGAATCTATCTTGGATTTTACTTTTCCGTTGGTCAACGATTGCTCTGATGTCTCGTGTTCTGTAGTACTTTTTAGTGTCCAACCTGTAGCTAACGTGTAGCATCCACTCCATGATTCGAATGTAGGCATGTAAAGTTGATAGTCCCAGCTCCAATGCTTCTGGGTTTTCCTCCCGTTGCAAAACTTCATCAATATTGTTCATGATTTTGGATGTTGCTGAGCATACTGAACAATTTTGGGAACACTTCGTTCCAGTCAAAGCGTTGCTCACCTTTCCGTCAATCATTGTGCAGGATAATGTGTGAGTTACCTGTATCGTTCCAGCCCTTGTATCAATACATGTTGGTAACCTGATATTTGGGTACAAATTAGTAGTTCTTCCTTTTTAATCGTCTCAATGGATTCCTTAAAATATTCCAGTTTACAGGGCCGACAGTAGCGGGTAGATGAAGGTTTCGGATTTTGCCACAATATTAACTTGTTATTTTTATATCCACTATAAAGTTGGAGAGGAACAAAACATGTCATCAACAAACTTGAATCGTCAAAATCATGATTCGCTTGTAATTGATGATACCTCGATTGTGTTCCACTTCCATCAAAGCCCCATTTAGTTATGAGAGTGCAATTCTTCAGGACATCTCGACTAACCCCTTCAAACTTCCCTGGATCTATCAACGCGATGCGTTGCACTGTGTGGTCAAGCAAAGCCTGCAATGATACCTCAGCCTTACTTTCAGTCACTACAGTGCAGAGTGCTGCAGGGTAGCAGTGCTTTTTCTCCTCTTGAATCCGTTTGTATGATGGATACAAATCGGTTCCTCTCTCCTTGGTTTGTGTTCTTAAAATTTGATACTTTTGTCTAGATAAATCCAGGTCCAGCATCAGAGCCAGCGCTTCGGTGGTTATGTATCGTAGTATTCCTGTTTGGTTTGACTTCTTCCATGCACGAGACATTCTAGATGCTCGAGTAGGAGTTGAATGGAGTATTTCTTTTACCAGTCCTGCCTCTGTTACCTTTCCTTCGCTACGCAAGTTTATTTCTGTAGCCTGAGCAAGCTGTGGTGTTGACCCAGCTTTACGCAACTCACTTACTTTCCTTCGCTTTGAACGTATAGAACTATTCAAGAAGTCAGTAACAGGACGTCCTCCTAAAGAAGAAATAAAATATGATATGGAGAAAAAAAGAGCAGTAATTTAATTTGAATATCTGCAGTACCTTGTGCTTTCTTCGGTTTCCAAATTGTACTTCAGACAGAAGCCAGCGCTTATTCTTAACAAGAAATGTTTTGTTTGTACGATTTGAATTCTGCCACTTGCGTTGTATTCTTGAACATTCCAAGAGAACAGCTTTCCTCACTTGCTTCTTCCCTTCAGCATCATTTGCCAGATTCAACTTTTTCAAAAATCTGCTTTGATACGTTTAAATACCGTGCACGCCAAGGTTCGTTGGAATGCTCGTTAAGCATTTCAAACATCACTTTTCTGCTGGTGCGAAACATTGCTTAAGTACTACACCAATGCGCCCGATAAAATCAAAATCAATGCAACGAATAAATCGTTTGAAAGTGACAGATCTCTAGTTCCTTACACGCTCATCAGAAACTACTATAAAATGAGTTTTACCTATTCAATAACTTTTACTAAGTTACGCTTATTTTCCGTAAACCCAAACAGAGTAAAAATTCCTCAGAATTTGACAAATTTTGATTGATTCGGGTAACTTCATTTGTAAACAATGGCTTCAACCACTGATTCCCCGCGAATAAAAGCTTGATTTCACAAACAAACATCACAAGCAGGTATGGGAATGATTCCTCCTCTAAATATTGGTAAAATTGGTTTACTAATAAAGTCACGCCCAAATTTCAAATCAATCCATACTTTCAAGCAATTTAGAAGAGTACATCCGATTTTTATGATTTTAGTACTCTTTTACTCACATTAGAGTAATTTCTGACGAGCGTGTAGTTCAATTATCTGCCAAAGATGCAAACATCTCGTCAGTTAAGCATGATTCATACGGCATGTTTCGTGTAACGCACTGGTTTGACATATTTCAGATTTCAAACACGTTTGAATTCTAAGAAATAAATTGATTTTATAATAATTTGCCAGAATCCAACCGTTTACAAATAGCAAAAGGTTCAATTTTCGGATTGTTTTAAGAAACTGGCCCTTATTACGGGTGTCACTTCACGGTGAAAACGAATCACGGTGATAACTTGCGAATCACGTTGAAAAAGATCGCGTGCAAATCAAATGGGAATCACTTGCACCATCCCTATTACGAGTGTCACTTCGCCCGTTTTCACCGTGAAGTGACATCCGTAATAGGGGCCACTATAATAAATATTGCTCATGCGTCATCGAAGCACATGTGAACGTAGCTTAATTTGAGTGGTTCAGTGATGACACCATCGAAAGCAAACCCGAAAAGCCGGTGAACAGCACGGTCTGGGACGTCAAAATATGCTTTGCAAAAATGTGAATAACTTTCGAAGCGGCAGACGGCGGCAGCTGAAGTTTGGTGTATGACTAGTTGAGACCTTAAACTTTATGTCCATACAAATAGAAGAGTGGAGAAACGTGGAGCTTTTTTTTTACAGACATCTAAAATTAGAGAAAAAACATGTTTTTTCACGTGAAATGCCTAGTGTTCAAATCAAAGCCTCGTTTGATTAATATATTTTACTTTTCCCTTTTTTTTGGAAATATAGGTTCATACAAAGGTATTTCAATCATTAATCCCTCCATTTTAAGGGAAAAAGTATTTGTTCATGGTAAAAACAGATGTTATAAATATTACATCAAATTTTAATCGGATTTGAACCCCAACTTCCCGTACCTGCCGTTATGCACAAACAATCAGATTTTAATAAGTTTATGCTTGATTCCTCATAGTGATTAGCCTTAGTTTCTGTAGAGTATCAAGTTGAATTGAAATCCTGAGAAAAAAAAACGAGGTTTTGTCCAAGATTTTGCCCGTTCTGCCCGTCTGTGCGTCGTCTTCCTTGTGGTTCATTTTCTTGGAGGCGGCATCTTCTTGGAGGCACTAATCGCATGCATAATCGGAACATTTAGTCGCTTTTTTTAATGCACACTACAAAACCAATACAAGTAATCAGATTTGAAAATCGATAATCACAAACCTTTCTCCTTTGGTTTTTGTGCATGAGATCCTTAATATTGACCGAAATATTAAGGTCCTTTTCGATAACTTAAAATAAGATTGGTTTTCATAGCAAAATGATAACAACTGATACATTTTTGAAGAACGACCGAAACTTGATTCAGTGTTTGTTATTCTCGTGTTTGTGGCGTGTAAACGAAATAATATATAACAGTTAATATACCTTGGATTAACACCATTTTGGTTGATAAAACTAAAAAAACCATCCAGGTGTGCGGGTTTCGGTCCTCCACACAGTATCTCGTGTTGATTTTTTATTTTTCAAATGTGGAAAAACGTCTTCTAAATCTCGAACACCGTCCATTTACTCACGCAGCCTACTTCGTAAAGAAAAGTTTTCAAAAGTGGGAATAGTTTAAAAAAAGTTAGATCATAAGACCGTCGGCTTCAATTCACTTACAACTGTCCTCCTTATTTCACAGATTCTCAACGGAAGGGGTTGGAAAAGCGATTTCAGCTGCAGAAGTACATCAGCAAACCGGACCGGAAAAAGTTAGCCGAGCGACTCGGGTTGAAGGATTCTCAGGTTTGTACAAACAACGTCGTATTAATGTTCCTCGCAAAACACACAAACCATAAAGATAAAACAGCGCCATCTTTTCCTAGCTCAGGGACAAGCTCCCGTGGGTCTGCTAATGATTTATTCATCTGTTTACACTGGTCTTGTTGTGATTTCTTATTTTGTCATTTAATTGAATTTCCTGCCCGTACATAAATAACCGAACATAATCCCCATTCACGTGAAGAAAAAATAGAATACCACATGGAGGGAAAAGAGATGAATTTTATAGCAGTTATCAGCATATTCTTCAAAGCAAGATGAGATTATGGACCGAGCACTACAATGGGATAAAGGCGACAAACAATAAAGAAAGAAAAAAAAAACCACCACCACCACCGAAGAGGAGCGCCGGCCGGTCTCGATGGGCGGCTGTTTGCAGATCGGTTTCACCCTTCTGGTTCATCTCATAGCAACGCTCGAGGGTAAAGAAGAGAAAAAAGCTGCCGCAAAAAACATAAAAGAATAATGCTCCGCCTTGCTTTTACATACGAAACCAGTATATGCTACCAACGACGTTTATGTCGTCATCATCATCATCATCATCGTCATCGTCATCATTGCACAGCTGAAACCCATTTTTTTTCTGTTTTCGCTTGTTCGGATGGAAGGCGCTTTATTTATAGCCGCTGGCAAAACGTGGCAACAACGGTTCCAGTCGTAGTTCGGTTTGTAAGAAGAAAAACGAGCTTCTCGGCACAGTTCATCTTCTCTCCGATTCAAATCGTTTGAATAAATTGCCCCTCATGAGTATAAGTGGAGTGGTTTTTCCTTTTGACTCCATTGAAGTAGTAGTACATAGGTTGATGGGAAATGTGGGGGATTATGTTCGGTCGGAATAGGAGAGGGTGGGGAAAATGGCGAGCGTGACAGAGAGGCAATTTCGGGAGTGTTTTCCTTCGTTGAGCGAAACGAGCAGTGCGCAGACGCCCTTTTTCCTGGAGGTAGGACTCGGGAGGGATTCAAGGCGAGGGTGCGAGGGTTTCGATCTCACGTGGAGGAATGATAATGGACTGCGAGGACTGCACATAGCGATGATTTGTGCTTACTGGTGTGGTCGTGAACATTTATTGCAGAAGTAATTTGGATGTTGCTGCAAAGGCGAAGGAATTATTCATATCATTGAGTTTTTCTTGTAGCTTACTGATGTGAAAATTTATCCGTAATGATCGTTTTGAGTGCGATACGGTTAGCGAAGCAAAATTAATATGAATCTATTAATTTGGTCGGAACCGTTCGCGGAATCCTTTTATCAGCGGTTTATTGAGTTGGTTGAGTTATTTTTCCTGCCGACTTCGTCTTTGCCAGCAATCATAATATTTCTACACTTGGCACTTCGAAACATGAAACATGTAGTAATTTCAACCCAATGCTATTCATTTGATATTTTCATGAATTAGTCTCATACTCACTCACACACACAATATAATGACAGGAATATTAAGGGAAAGACAAGCACACAGTGATGAAGTTAGCTTTGTACAGAGGAATCAAGTTTTTTAAATCTGCATCAGTCTGATAAGTAGTTTCATTGTTTTCATTTCGTACTCATATACACTAACGATCATGTTGATCATGTTAAAGTTGATTATGGAAACCCATTTTCCTGGATCAGTTTTATATACAAAAAAACAAATATAAAACAAAAAAAAGAAAAAAAACCCACACCAACACCCCAAAAAAAACAAAAAAAAAAAAAAAGCAACTAACAAATCTGATAAAAAAAATAAAAAAAAAACCAAAGAAAAAAAATAAATAAAATTCCCCCCACCCACACAAACACGAGGAAAGAAAAAATAACCCCCACCATCCCAAAAAAAAAAAAAAGAGTTGTTCTCCCCCCAAAAAAAAAAATTTTAAAAAGAAAGATAAAAAACCACCCTACTTCCTCCACAAATAATCCCACCAACTAGTTTGCGCCGCCGACGACGATAAAACCAACGTACGTAACTTTGAGACGATGGCGGAAACGTACATCAGACTTAAGGCTGAAGCTGGTAGGATTGGGCTTGTGATTAATGCATTGTAAACAAAATACATGAAGGGAAGAGGATCACGAGAAGAAAATGTTAGCCTCCTAGCACGAGTTCAGATCGACGGTGACGAAATCGAGATAGTAGACGAATTCGTGTATCTGGGCTGATTGGTGACCGCCGATAACGACACCAGCAGAGAAATACAAAGGCGCATTATGGCTGGCAATCGTGCCTACTTTGGACTCCGAAGGACGCTAAGATCGAGCAAAGTTCGCCGAACCACAAAGTTGACCATCTACAAGACATTAATTAGACCGGTAGTTCTCTACGGCCACAAAACATGGACATCGCTAGTGGAGGACCAACGCGCCCTTGGAGTCTTTGAACGGAAGATGCTGCGTACGATCTACGGTGGAGTGCAGATGGAAGACGGAACGTGGAGGAGGCGAATGAACCACCAATTGCACCAGTTACTGGGAGAACCTCCCATCGTACACATCGCAAAAATCGGTTGACTACGATGGGCTAGGCATGTCGTAAGAATGTCGGACGACAACCCTGTCAAAATGGTTCTCGAAAACGAACCGACAGCTATAAGAAGAAGAGGCGCGCAACGAGCAAAGTGGATCGATCAAGTAGAAGACGACCTGCGGACCCTCCGCAGACAGCGAGGCTGGCGAGGTACAGCCATGGACCGATTACAATGAAAACAACTTCTGTGTACAGCAGAGGCCACGCCGGCCTTAGTTTGATTGGTAAGGTAAGGTATAACAATAAAAGTAAACACAAAAAAAAAAAATTATAAAAACAAAAACCCAAACACGCCCACCCACAAAAAAACCACCACTACTATTACACACTACAGAAAAAAAAAAAAAAAAAAAAAAAAAAAAAAATAAAAAAAAAAAAAATAAAATAACAAAAACACACTTCCACAATCCCAAAAAGCATAACAACACTGGAAAACCACACTCACAGGGTTTCAAAATAGAGATATAAAAATCGGAAAAAAAATTTACCCAAAAGAAAAATAACACTTTGTTTTTTCTTAAATATAAAAGGTCCTCCGGCCACCCTTCCTCGTTTGCTCGTTGGTTCGTGCCATGAACATGAGCATAATCAACTGGGTTCACAACATGCTTGCAAAAATAGAAATCATTTCAGAGCTGGGAAGTTCGTCTATTAAAGTACGGGCAACGAAAGGTTGTCCCCAAGGAGGAGTTCTCTCACCGCTAATATGGTCCTTAGTAGTAGACGATCTTCTAAGTAGCTCAGAGGAAAAAAGGTTTCGAGGTTGTAGGCTTTGCAGACGATATAGTCATGATGATAGTGGGAGGAAAGTTTGACAATACCATTTCAGAGAGAATGTAATGGACCCTAAAATTCACCCAATCTTGGTGTATCAAGGAGGGCGTTAGCATCAATCCATGATAAGTAGTAATTGTACCTTTCACTAGCAAAAGGAAGTTTAGTCTAAAAGCTTTTCAGCTAGGAGGATTGGAAATCCATCTTAGTGAACAGGTGAAATACCTAGGAGTGATACTGGATGCCAAACTGAACTGGAATGCTCATGTTGAGTGTGTGATTGGCAAGACAACCAGTGCTTTCTGGATATGCTCAAAAACATTTGGCAGAAAATGGGGTCTATGATGATGATGATGATGATGATGATGTAATACTACCATCTATTGTAGCAAGGTAATTTTCCATAGCAGTGGAATAATCTGAAAAACGATTTGATCAGGATTCTATTATTGTTTGCGATCATCAGGCTCCTGTATGAAAGGACAAAAACATTTGGGCGGGCCCGTAAGCAGAGACACTTACGCGAAACCCGCGAATATTGGGAAAAGAATCTCCTTCCAAAAGCAAGTTCACACTCACAGCGCAAGAATTGGCCACCGGGAATCTGCTACAATTGGATAGAGGTTGTTAATTCAATGTGTGAGCAAAACAGTCCAGAGTAGTTATAGAGAGTTTTCGTCTTCGGCAAAATTTCTCAGTGTGTCATTCGTCGTCTTTTAACATGATCATATTAGTTCCACATCATGCCGCAAAGATGGCGCTGCAGTCTATCTTTTCTAAATTAAGCGCTAGAGATTTGCCGTCTTCGGCAAAGTTTCTCAGTATGTCATTCGTCATCTTTTGATATTATCATATCTGTTACAAATCATGCCGCAGAGATGGCGCTGCAGTCTATCTTTTTCCAAATGAGGTGCTAGAGAAATGCAGTCTTAGGGTAACTTTCTCAGTATGAAAAAAAAACACAGTAAACACCATCCGACACACTGAAACAAAAACACAACGTGGCAGAGTGACTAGCCCCCTGGAATAAACCCCTATGCCCAATTTGGCTTCTATTTGAATCAGTGAGTGGCATCACAATCTTACATTTAGGTAGTGTTTTTTGTTTATTCCAGTATTCAAAACATATTGAACATATTTTCAGCCGTCACTGTATTGGATTCAAGTGAGTAAAGATAGTTCGTAGTGGTAAGATGACAAACAGTCACCGATGTTTTCAAGAAGTAAAATTTAAGTTGATTGAACTAAAATAGAACAAAAATGTGTTCGCTGTTTTGGTACTACGTTTGAACCGAATACGTGTGGAAAAACTTCTTCAAAACTTTTTCAAGACTAGATGTTTGATTATTCATCCTCACGACTTTTTTACAACAAACTTCTTGTATTCTTGTCAAAGAAGCTGTTTCTGGTGTTACTTGGGTATGTGTTAATGTAGAGGTTATATGGTGAAAACGAGATTAAAATATTTGTTAACAATAACATAAAATGTTATGATATATCTTACATTCAAAATATAGTTTTGACTATATAGCAAATTGTTTTTCATTATGCGGGTACTGAACAACTTTGTCGCAGACGGTCACTCTCTAGAGCTTCATTTGACAAAAATATACTGCAGCGCAATCTCTGCGGCACAATCTGGGTCTAATCTGATAACGCCAAATGACTGCATTTTGTAAACTGAACAACTTTGCCGAAGACGGCTACCCTCATGAGCTTCATTTGGCAAACACAGACTGCAGCGCCATCTCTGCAGCAATATCTGAAACTAATATGATAATGTCAAAAGACAACAAATGACATACTGAAAAACTTTGCCGAAGACGGCAACTCTCTAGCGCTTCATGTGGAAAAAGTAGACTGCAGCGCCATCACCGCGGCAAGATCTGGAACTAATCTGATAGTGTCAAAAGACGACAAATGACATACTGAGAAAAATTGTCCAAGGCGGAACTCTCTACAACTAGTATGGAATGGTAAATATGCAATTCTGTTCACACATCGAAATCAAAACCTCCTTCCCTTTGAAGTAGATTCTTGGTGACCAATGTTAGTGAAACCAGAATTTTTTCACCACCAATGCATTTTTGAGACCATAACCTTTCAAATGAGGTACAAACATTGTGTCTAGGTTGAAGTTTTATAATTCTAGAAAGGGAAATCTCTGTCAATATTGACCCTAATGTCAGTTTTTTTTTAATATCCGAGGAAGGTTAAGAAAATGAAACTAATGACTAAGGTTAATAAAATGACATCATAAAAAGTAGTTTTTTTTTTAATACGCTCAGAGGTAATTTTCTTGCCTATTGTTCTCACAGAGGCTCACTGGGCTGGCAAATGTCATTTTCAATGAAAAATGACCTACGATTTTTACAGAAATACGTCTGAAAATCTCATCGAGTGAGACAACGATGATAAAGGTTTTCTTCTAAATATCATCGATTTTTTCGTCATGACAGCACGTGACACTGTTTTGGTCATTCCTATTACAACTATATTGATTGACATAGTTGTGAGTCTCATCACGAATCTTTAATTAAAACTTCCACTCAGTCGATGACATATTATTGTTATGCTAACTTCAAGTAAACTAGTTAGACACTTGTAAAACAAAATTGTATGAGAAAAAAATTCATGACTGGATGAAGGGTGCATTTACCCTTTGCCCATGAAATTAGGGAAGGTAAAACAGAAAGTTGCACTGCTAACCATGAGCCGCATATACAATTTTGATATAACTTCCATGCGTAAAGCAGTTTTAATTTCTCATTTGAAAAAGTAATAAACAATCATCTTTAAAGCGCAAAATACCATTAGCTACGATATCGTTTTGCCATTAAAAAATCTGGTTTATATTTTGTTTTTACTTTGTTCATACCGTGCTTGCTTTGACAAAACATATCATTATGTTATAAGCATGCTGTTGGGAGCATCCATAGAACATAATATTTGTCTTATGGATGTTCTACAAAACATCTGGTATGACTTAAAAGACGTTCAAAAATGCCACATTTATTGCGCTTTTTCGGTTATATGCGTGTATGAAATTAAGTTGTGTATGTGTGTGTATGTGTGTGTGTGTGTGTATCTATGTGTATGTGTGTGTGTGCGTTACAAATAATGTCACATCAGTTTCTCAGCCGTTTGTGAACCGATTTCAGTTCTGCTGACGGCAAATGAAAGCTATAACATTCCCATCGAACGCTTTTGAATTTTTTTCCATTCGAACATTTCGTTACGAAGATATGAACGAAACACTACTTTACGGCATATTATAATAGTAATCTAACAGTTTAGTCTCCGATTACATACTGAGCTATTTGTGTACCGATTTTAGTTTTGTTAGCGCCAAATCAAAGTTATAATCCTCAAATAACTGTTCAAAAGTTCAGTATGATTGGATAATCCTTCAGGGAGATATGACCAAAACAATACCTGAGAGCACATAATTGCGAGATGAAAATATACTCGTTGCAGTTCAAAACCGAACAAGACCACTCACCCCTATCGATGCCGCTTGCATTCTATTGTTCTGGTTTTGAACTGCAACAAGTATACTCGAAAATTACACAAAGTCTCCATTTACTACAACTACACAGTTTTCAACGAACATGTACTTATTAAGCATCTTGAATCCATACCGATAATCAAAATTGACGCTTAGTAGTGTCTTATAATTCATTCAATGGACTGATTATAAGGAATTTCTAATGTTTATGTAATTTCCCCTTTTATATAACTAACATTAATAGGTTTTTAAAGACTATATCAAAACTTAGGTGGCATGAATACTACTATTTCAGACTACTCTCTTGCTTGCTCTGATGCTGCATATGATGTTTTATTTTTACAACCCCCCCCCCCCCACCACACCCCCCCCCCCCAAATAGAGAAAAAATTTTTTTTTCCCTTCCCACCCCCCAACCCCCCCCCACACCACCACCCCCGGTGGTGGTTTTTTTCTTTCCCCCCCAATATTAAATTTCTTTCTTTCCACCCCCCACACACCACTTCACCCGAACAGGCTTGGGTAGAACTGTTTGTCTCAGGCTATAGTTTATTCATCTGTGTTATCTACCTGCCTCCGTCCAGTGAACAAGCGAACGGTGCGGTTCGTTGTGTACGCTCTCCGTTGCTTTGGAAGTTTGTCACGCGTTGTTTCCAAGTGCAGTTTTTTTTTTCTCTCGATAGTGTCCTCATCGCAGTTGATATCGAGTTTAGCTTTTTCTGAAGAAGAAAACGTGTGTTAATCAGTGCAACGACGCTATTAATTGCAATTAGCAATCGAATAGCCATATTGCTCCGCATCTATTCACGGCACGCACACCAGCAGTCCATCGTGTGTAGCGTGCAATCGTTCATCTGCCAACCACCACCGACCAGCGTCTTCATCATCGTCATCATTTTCATCATCGCTGAGCTCCACATCTAGCCCGTACAAGCGGCCACACATCGTCGCTCAGCAGCAGTAGCACATTCGTTGACCGGCTGCAGCAGATCAGTGATACATATAAGATAAGTTTTTGTTTCTCCTGAATACATTATAATT
Source organism: Aedes koreicus (assembly GCA_024533555.2). Taxonomy (NCBI): domain Eukaryota; kingdom Metazoa; phylum Arthropoda; class Insecta; order Diptera; family Culicidae; genus Aedes; species Aedes koreicus. The sequence continues at coordinate 202,855 of JAHHFK020004948.1, read as the reverse complement.
TAATTTTGAGTGAGTGCGTGTGTGTGTGAGAGAGTGTTTTTAGCTTTAGTTTGTTTTTCTGTGTTCGATTATTTTTAATTGCGTGAGGGTTTGAGCGTCATAAACTCCCACGTGAGAGCCATGGATGATTTGTCGGAAGACGAATCATCTATGGCGCGAAATGATGGGGTAGCTCATAAGGTTACCCGATCACGTGCTTATCCAGATGGTTCAGCTGGTCCATGGGTTGTCTTCTTTCAGCCCAAAACGAAACCTCTTAATGTATATCAGATCTCCAACGATCTGACGAAGCGATTCTCGGCCGTGACCGAGATAATAAAAGTGAGACCGAATAAACTTCGGGTCGTTGTGTCCAACCTTAAGCAAGCTAACGAGATTGCTGTCTCTCAGCTTTTTACACTCGAGTATCGGGTGTATATCCCAGCTCGGGGTATTGAAATTGAAGGTGTGGTCACCGAAACGAGTGTGAACCCTGAGATCCTGCTGAAACAGGGGGTTGGTCGATTTAAGAACCACCTGCTTTCTCCAGTGAAGATACTGGATGTGATAAGACTTGGCACAGTATCGATCACTAAGGGTGAAAAGAAGTTTACACCGTCAGACTCGTTTCGTGTGACCTTCTCTGGCTCAGCCCTCCCTCAATACGTCGAGTTGGGAAAACTTCGACTACCTGTGCGGTTGTTCGTACCTCGGGTCATGACCTGCCAAAAATGCCAGCAGATGGGACATACGACCTCCCATTGCGGCAATAAGGCACGCTGCTCCAACTGCGGGGAGAAACACGAGGATGGCGCCTGCGCAGACAGCACACCAAAATGCGCTTTCTGTAAGGGAACTCCTCCTCATGCTCTCTCGTCGTGCCCGGCGTACAAACAACGCGGGGAACAATTGGAACGCTCGCTAAAACAGCGTTCCAGGCAATCTTTCGCCGAAATGGTGAAAAAAGCCACACCATCACCCGATGCCAATACAAATCCCTTTGCTCCTCTGTCAGATGACGAGTCTGACTTTGATTTGGCTGAAGAGGGAACATCGTGCAGTTTTCCGGAAGGTGCCCCACGGAAGCGAAGACGCGTCCGCCCACGGAAAGTTGCTGAAAAGAAGCCCGAGACCAGCATGCCTACTTCAAAAAAAGGTGGGAAAAAGGAAAATCCAATTCCTCCTGGTTTTCGTAGTACTAACTACACCCAGGACTTTCCATCTCTCCCGGGGACATCCAAAAGCCCTGATGCCCCGCTTTTAAGAACAGAAGCCCCCTCCTCAAGCGGGCTGTTCTCATTTGATAACATTGTCGAAGGTATCTTCAAGTACCTTGAAATTTCTGACCCTCTCAAAAGCATTGTATTGGCAATGCTTCCCACAGTGAAGACTTTCTTGAAGCAATTGACAATTAAGTGGCCCCTCCTTGCAGCTATCATTTCCTTCGATGGATAATTTTCCAAATGAGGTCGGGGATTTGATCACTGTTCTGCAGTGGAATTGTCGAAGTTTTGTTCCTAAATTGGAATCTTTCAAATTTTTGGCTCACAATACCGGTTGTGATGCATTTGCTATTTGTGAAACATGGCTCTCTCCCGAAATCGATCTTCCGTTTCATGATTTCAACATTATTCGTCTTGATCGTGAGGATTCACGTGGAGGAGGAGTACTTTTGGGGATCAAAAAGTGCTACTCCTTCTATAGAGTGAATTTTCCTCCTATTCCAGGTATTGAAGTTGTCGCATGTCAGGCTGTTATTAAAAATAAAAGCCTTTGCATTGCTTCCGTTTATATTCCTCCTAGAGCCTCAATAAACCAAAAACAACTTTCAGATATTTGTTCGGTTCTTCCTGCTCCGCGGTTGATCATGGGAGATTTTAACTCTCACGGTACAGGCTGGGGAGAACTGTACGACGACAACCGGTCTTCCTTGTTATATGACCTCTGTGACAACTTCAATATGACAGTTCTTAACAATGGAGAAGTAACACGTTTGGCTGGTCCATCCTCAATTGGCAGTAGATTAGACCTCACACTTTGTTCGAATTCATTATCGTTGGATTGCACATGGAATGTGATTCAAGATCCCCACGGTAGTGATCACTTGCCCATAAAAATTTCGATTGCCACCGGGTTCAATCCGTCGGAATCCATCAACGTCGCGTATGATCTTACCCGTTACATCGATTGGACAAAGTTCAGGACAGCAGTAGAGGAAGCCGTAACGACGGTAGAAGAGCTTCCACCGCTGGAGGAATATAACTTCCTCTCCAACCTGATCTTAGACAGCGCGCTTCAAGCTCAAACTCGACCAGTTCCAGGAACGTCATTTCGCAGGAAACCTCCTTCTCCATGGTGGGATCAACAATGCACCGAGGTTTACCGTAAAAAGTCCGACGCGTTTAAAGTTTTCCGTAGACGTGGAACACCTGAGCACTTCGAAGTATACACGGCTCTCGAACGCGAACTTAAGAGCCTCATCAAGGCCAAGAAACGCGGATACTGGCGAAGATTCGTGGACGGGCTATCGCGCGAGACGTCGATGAGTACTCTTTGGAACACGGCGCGAAGATTGCGTAACCGAACTACGAACAACGAGAGCGAAGAGTACTCGGACCAATGGATCCTCAAGTTCGCGCGAAAAGTTTGTCCAGATTCTGTGCCGGCACGGATCATTCCTCGCGAAACCGAGAATTCGATAGATGAGAACAGCCAACCTTTTTCAATGGTAGAACTCTCTCTCGCGCTCCTTTCGTGTGGCAATACGGCTCCAGGAGCTGATAGAATCAAGTTCAACTTGCTTAAGAACCTTCCAGACGTCGCGAAGAGGCGCATGTTGAACTTGTTTAATCAGTTTTTGGAGCTCAACATTGTACCGGATGATTGGAGGCGGGTGAGAGTTATCGCCATTCAAAAACCTGGCAAACCCGCGTCCGACCACAACTCCTATCGACCCATCGCGATGTTATCCTGCATTCGAAAGTTGTTGGAGAAAATGATCCTCTTCCGTCTGGACAAATGGGTTGAGACGAACAACCTGCTTTCAGATACTCAATATGGTTTCCGTAGGGGTAAGGGAACGAACGACTGTCTCGCGTTGCTTTCCACAGATATTCAGTTAGCTTTTGCTAAAAAAGAGCAAATGGCTTCTGTATTCTTGGACATAAAGGGGGCTTTTGATTCAGTATCTGTTGAAGTTCTTTCAGATAAACTCCACGCTTGTGGCTTTTCACCATTAATGAATAATTTTTTGTACAATTTGCTGTCAGAGAAACATATGAGCTTCTCTCATGGAACCTCTACAGCTTCCCGATTTAGCTACATGGGTCTCCCCCAGGGATCATGTTTAAGCCCTCTTTTGTATAATGTTTATGTCAAAGACATTGACGGTTGTCTAAGTGACAACTGTACGTTGAGACAACTTGCAGATGACGGCGTAGTGTCTGTCACGGGACCCAATGGGGTCGATCTGCAAGGACCCTTACAGGATACCTTAGACAATTTGTCTACTTGGGCTCTAGAGCTAGGTATCGAATTCTCTACGGAGAAAACTGAGTTGGTAGTTTTTTCAAGGAAGCATAACCCAGCACAACCGAAGCTTCAAATTTGGGGTAAGCCGATAACTCATTCAATGTCCTTTAAATATCTTGGGGTCTGGTTCGATTCAAAGTGCACCTGGAGATCCCACATTGAGTATCTGAAGCGAAAGTGCCAGCAAAGGATCAACTTTCTTCGAACAATTACCGGGACCTGGTGGGGAGCGCATCCGCAAGATCTTCTAACGTTGTACCGGACAACGATTTTGTCGGTTATCGAATACGGTAGTTTTTGTTTTCAGTCAGCGGCTCGGTCGCACATCATAAAACTGGAACGTATTCAATATCGGTGTCTTCGTATCGCGTTAGGTTGCATGCACTCGACTCACACCATGAGTCTTGAAGTGCTGGCTGGCATGTTGCCACTCTCGGATCGGTTTACAGAATTATCTCTCCGGCTCCTCACCAGGTGTGAAGTTATGAACCCCCAGGTAATCGAAAATTTTGAGAAGCTTCTCGAGTTGAATCCTCAAACTCGCTTCATGACTTTGTACCATTTGTACATAACACAGGATGTCAGCCCTTCGCCGAACATTTCCAATCGTGTTTGCTTCTCCGATTTCGATAATTCGGTTCATTTTGATTTATCCATGAAGCAGGAGCTTCATGGAATCCCAGAGCATCATCGTCCTATGATTGCTCCGGTGATATTTGCTGCAAAGTTTGGCCAAGTTGATTCCACTAAATCGTTCTTCACTGACGGATCATTGATAGAGGAGTCAGCAGGCTTTGGTATATTTAATGAAATTTATAGCGCCAATCGTAAACTTCAAGCTCCTTGTTCCGTATATGTCGCTGAATTAGCGGCAATACACTTTACGCTAGAAATTGTTGCCTCACTAACACCGGATCAGTATTACATTTTCACGGATAGTCTCAGTTCTATAGAGTCTATTCGCTCCTTGAGGCCGGTAAAGCACTCCTCGTATTTTCTCATGAAAATACAGGAGCTTCTAAGTGCTTTATCTTCGCGTTATTTTATCATCACCTTTGTATGGGTCCCATCTCATTGTTCAATTCTGGGCAATGAGAGAGCGGACTCGCTTGCAAAGGTGGGCGCTATAGAAGGCGATATTTATGATCGACAAATCGCCTTTAATGAATTTTTTACTATTTTTCGTCAACAGTCACTCGTCAGCTGGCAGTATAAATGGAGTAAAGGAGATTTGGGGCGATGGCAACATTCTATCATCCCAAAGGTGTCGAAGAAATCTTGGTTTGGAGGGATGGATGTGGGTCGAGACTTCATTCGTGTGATGTCTCGCCTCATGTCCAATCATTATTCTTTGAACGCTCATTTATACCGTGTTGGGCTGAGCGACAGCAATCTCTGTGAATGTGGACAAGGTTACCAGGACGCAGATCACATTATTTGGTCATGTGCTGAGCATCGTGGAGTCAGATCTGAGCTTTATGATTCCCTTCGGGCTCGAGGTAGACAACCCAATGTACCGGTTCGAGATATTTTGGCTATACGTGATCTGGAGTTTATGAAACTCATTTATGTGTTTTTGACTAACATTAGCCTTAGATTGTAGTTAGTTTAACCTGTATGTTTACTTTAAGTTTTTTTTTCTCTGTGTTTGTGTGTGTGTTTTTTTTTCTCATTCTCAAAAATGTTAAAGTCAAAAGAAAACCTAAAGTTGTATAGTTATAAGTTTTTATCCAATTCCGAATTTAAAATAAACGTGCTTTGTAAACCACACTTCAAATTCCCGCCTATCTTCCCATCCATACAATTGTTATTCCTATTAACCTCGAGACGGCCGCGAGTAATCGGTTCTATCCCCTTAACATTAGTTTTAAGATAATTGATGTATATAAATATGAAAACTTGGCTCTGTAAAGTTGATTCGATTGAGCCTGTACAAATAAATGATTTAATAAAAAAAATATTTCTACATGGTGCTTAACAAACCATATGAGCCTGAATGCTGGAAAATGTTCGGTAATCTCCTTCACCAGAAAACGCTCTATGGAGTTATTTAACTACACTATCGCAGGAACATCCCTAAAACGTGAGGACACAGTTAAGGATTTGGGCATTCTTCTGGATTCGCGTTTAACTTTTAAGTACCATGTGGCTTACATTACCTCCAAAGCCTCAAAATGCCTGGGCTTCATTTTCCGTGCTGCAAAATACTTCTCCGATATTCATTGCCTAAAGACACTATATTGTTCACTGGTCCGCTCTATACTAGAATATGCAGTAATTGTATGGGCTCCATACTACCAAAACGACATACGGCAAATAGAGGCAAATAGATCCTTTTAACCTTCCCAGTTATGAAGATCGTTGTAAACTCATCGGCCTCGATCTTCTCGAAACTCGCAGAATTGCAACAAAGGCTTCATTCGTGTCCGATGTTTTTCTGTGTCATATAGATTGTCCTTCTGTGCTAGCTGAGTTGAACTTTGATATTCGTCGTCGCCCTCTCCGCACACATCAGTTTTTTCGTATTTCTACTTTCCGTACTTATTATGGTTATAATGAGCCGATTAGTAGTATGTGTCGTGTGTTCAATCGCTGTTATAATGTCTTCGACTTTCACTTGTCTCGTTCTGGTAACAAAAGTAGGTTTCTTGAATTGCTCAGATAGGTTAGGATAGTATAGTATAGTAATTAGAAATTAAGAATATTCTATGTTAGTTTTAAGAGCTGATTGTATCATTTGGAATGTAATCTGTTGGTACCTAAAGATGAGGAGGGGTTTTATGCCCATTTTAGAAAAAAAAGCTTAAGCTCCTCTGAAATGGGCTTTTCCCTCCTCCGGAAAAAAAAAATAAAAAAAAAATATTTTAATCACATCGATGAACAATACGTTCAGGATTGACAAATAGTTCATTTTACAAACTGATTGTATGATATATCGAATATTCTTGGATCTTTCTGGAATTTCTGATGAAAATATGTATCCAGTACAATATTGGCCAAATTTGAGTTCGTTATTCTGGTGAAGTGTAAGAAGGGTTCAGTCTCACCATCGGTGGATTAATTCGGGTTTTTATATTTTGGGTGTACGTTTGTTTTGTTTTGCTCGATCCAACCTCAAGTAGGTTTTTTAGTTTTATTCCAGCCGTATTAGTCCTCCAAGTACTCTATCCCGGCTTAGTTGATAAAACTACATTCAAAATTGTTTTGTCTACCAATTTGTACAAAGTGGCCCACTCTATAGACGGTTGTGAAAACAAGTTAATAAAACCTTTATAGGACCATAATAATTTTGAAAATGTTCTAGTGAAAGAACCACTTGAGAACGTTCATAAAACCAATTGGCCATGAAAACCAGTATACGGTCAAATGGCCACTGCTGTCAAACTTCACTGTGATATGATGGTTGGTTTTCGTTGTTCTGCTTTGTTCGATTCTCTGCTCTTCTGATTCATTTAGTACTTCACTTTCACCTTTTATTAAAACAAATGTCCTCAATTAAAATCTAGAATGAGGTGGTTATCAATTTTCAACAATTCAACTGCTTAGAAACTGATAGCAGAGATAACAAAACAAAGTGAAGCTTCTTTGAAGAGCTGAAAAGAATGTTTGAATTTTTCAAAACATTGGCAGTCTAGTGCTAACTGGACAGCGTGTAGTAATTTCAACTACCTACTTAAAAGAAGCCACAGTATAATTTCTTCCCCAGCTATAACGCCCATTCCACAAATCATTCCAGAAACAGAAAGTGTATAGGATGCGCATAAATGTCGCCTTGTTGTCGTTGCCGTCGTCCGAAAGATCAGTGTCTGTTTATGAGTAATTGCATTCAGAAGGTGACAGTGGCAGACCGAGAGTGTGCGTGTGCTCGGTGCCATGCCATGCCGGAGGGTTTGTCCTGTACCCTCGCAGCACTCCTGTCCGGGCCACGGAGTTGTCATCACGTTCACATCTTCTACTACGCACCCTCCCGCTGGGCTCAGGATGTGCCAAAGCATGCAAGAAATGTGTTGCAGCTCGACACTTTCGGTAAAAGAGTTGCTATTTTGAGTCACATTTTAATCGTTACTGTTATGGGTGCGAAATGGTGGTGGGGGGGGGGGGAATTCCGATGATGTGGCGAACAAGGATTCCAGGGAAAAGATATCATTGGATTGTATTTGAACGTTGCGTTGGGGGAGGCGTATGTTCCTTGGAAACGGGATAATGAATTAAATATGGCAAAATGCTGCTGTTGCCACCTTCTGTAGCTCGGAGCATTCGTTTGGGTTCGTCGAATCATCGTGTGTCTGGCAATGAGGTTGAAAATTTCATAAAACAGGATTAAGTTGTTATCTCACAGACAGATATCCGAAACAGATTTTCGGAGCCAAGCAAGGCAGTCTGTTTTGCCAGAGCAAATTAATCGTAGTGAAGAGAGTGGGAACGGAACGAGCTAACATCCAGATCCAGTTGGAAAGTACAGAATATGTAGAAAAGCTGTACATGTGTTCACTGCAAGTATCATTTCAATCATACATAAGCTAGCCTCAGGGCGGATTAGTTTCTGCGAAGCGATGTGCCATGATAATTAGAATTGCTCTGTTAATTATGGGGAACCACGATATGTTTGTTGATATGGTGATAAACGTATTTCATAAAATCAAATCAGAACTGTTAATGGACCATTTTTATGGACACTATTTCGTTAACGGCCCGGGAAAAAGTGTAGCTCAAACAGGAACTATCCAATCCAATTCAATACTCCATTAAACTCCTAGCAAGCAATTGCTGAGTTTCCACTTTGCAGAACCCAGCAGCTCCCGCAAGCAACAATCCGAACACCAGACATAAGTGCATAATCAATTAGCAATCATGTGGAAGAAAAAGCGGAAAAGCTATTAAGTACACACAAAGCCAAACCTTCCACCCACTCATCGTTCACTGGGCGTTGCTGGAACCCGAACCTGACCGCCATTGGATCACAACAATGGATTTTTCTGGAATAAAAAAATATCTCTCAACCGGGTAACTACGAGCTGACGGACGATCTCCTGACGTTCACGAGCGGGAAACTCTCGTTCGCTTCATCCTCCATGACGGTTTCAGGATCGAATTTGTGCCAGACCAAGTCCGTGCACGCCACACAGGAACGACGAAACAATCAAGATTGTACAACATGACAAATAAAGAAACGATTGCCAACCATCGGGGGGCGGATCGAGCAGGGGGGCGCAAAAGAAAAACTCTCCGACGAGTGCACCCCCGATGACGAACAAGGGACGACGGATTCCGGCGTCTGCTGTTGACATTTTTCCGACTTTGATGTTTTCTCCGAGCGCTCTCCGAACCCGAGAGTTTGAAATTGATTTAATCTGATGTTATCGGGGATCGTAATGAATATTTTCCACTTCTCCCCTCCCTGCGGCAGTGACGGTGGATTCGATTATTTCGGTCTCCTTTGGGTGGAGATTTTCGCCTCTGGCAAGCGATTTGATATTGATGCTCATGAGCCGTGAAATCACCAGGCACTCCAAAAGGATCATTACTTTTATGGCTTATGGCTGCTGCTGCTGGGGAAAACTTCTTTCCCCGAGTATGAATTTATGGATTTGCCTTCATGGCGATTAATCTTCAATTAACTTATCATCCTCCTTTTTCTCTGGTCCCTTGATTCGCTTTGAATGGGCGTGGGTGAACGTCACACTTTCATTATTAGTTCCCCATTAGGGGTTTTCTTCCGTTCGATCCCAGAGCAGAGGAATGCAAGTGCTAACGATGGAAATTAGAACGGGAACAAGTTTGCCAGCATTTTTGCTCCTCCGGTTTCAATCAAACGCTGCGGGTGAAGCCGAGGGTGAATAAAAGTTTTTCGCGCGAGGAGCGGTCCGATCCGGAAGGAAGCCGGGACGGAAGTAATTGAGAATGGTGTAGCAATTTAATTGAAATAAATTGATTTGAACGCATTGGGATGAATTTTGACATCCAAATGGAGTTTTAATGAGAAGTGGCCCCTTCGTGTAACAGTTCTGCTGGCTTTTGGCGCACCTCTGATTTATGGTTTGGTTCGACGACGCCAACGAGCAATTAATGTAGTTTTAGGGAAGCATTTAAAATAAGTGTTTGGATTGTATATTGGCTTGGCGGAGTTTTGGAAGTCATGAAAAAAAATAACATGAACATGTTCTATCATTACACTTATCTCGCATTTGTGAACAAAACCTAACGATAAACTGAGCTGACTTAGTTGAAAAATATCCCTAATTCGAAGAGCGGGGATAGACACGAGTGGTACAATCTTCAGGAAGTCTGTCCAACTTGTTGGCTTGGCCGACAAAGCTGTCGGAAACGTAAATCAGACTTCAAGCTAAAGCTAGAAGAAATATGCGTTAAAAACAAAATACACGAAGGGAAAAGGCTCACGAGAAGACGCCCAAGTAGCACATATTGATACATTAAAGTCGCAGCGATTGATATGTAACAAATTAGTATGTGAATTCTAAATTACTGTAACTCTCTACGTTTCATATGTGTAACCAAAAAAGCGCAAAACGTGTAACTATCAATTGTTACATAACAAGTTACTCAGTAATCAATATGTAACATTGACAAAGTTAGAAGCAGGTTATTACACAATTTAAATGTTACGTAACCATAGATGTTATATTGCAACTATAAATTAACTTTAAATAGGTTACTAATTAGTAATCCTGAAATCCTGCGGAATAATATTTACCGATTTGTGGTAAAAGATATTCAAATAGTTACAATATTGTTGCGATGAAATAAAAAAATTGCTTATCTCAGTTCATGACCATCGATAGAAAAGAGAATTGCTATATTTATATAGGAAAAGTAATATTGATTTTCATCAATTATCATCACATTTTTTTAACAGATCTAAATTTATGGTGAAACCTACACTGATAGGCAAAATAAAGTGCCCACCTCATTGTTTTTTCAATTTCTCTCATTTACTTGGTTCAAATTAAAGTAAACACACTGTATTTTTTTTATTATCTTATTTTTTGTATTCTTTTTAAGTTTCACTTATGGAATACTGAAAAAAAAGGAGTTTTACTAAAAAAAAAAAATCAAATTGTGTTGAAAAAAAAACAGTGACAAAATTAAGTGCCCACTTCATTTAGGCTACAGAAAACATAAATTAAAGTAAAATAAAAGCATTTCAATAATTGATGTGTCCTCCTTTGGCCTTCAGGACCTCCTGCAGGCGGTTCGACATGCTCTCGACCAGGTTCTTTAGGTGTTGTGGATCTAGCTCTTCCCAGGCGCGCTCCAGGGCTTCAAAATCGTTATTTTTATTGGCAACACCAGTTTTGTCAACCCTGGCATCGAGAATCGCCCACAAATTCTCGATGGGATTGAGGTCCGGGCTTTGTGGAGGCCATTCCAGCGGTTTGATCCGACAAGACCGGAAGAAAGACTTGGTCTTCTTGGCAGTATGCTTCGGGTCGTTGTCCTGCTGGAATACGAACTTCTCTTCAAGGCCCGTCTGGATCAGCGAAACCTCCAGATTTTCTCGCAGGATGTTGATGTAAGAATCTGCCGTCATTATCCCGTCGATTTTCACAATGCTTCCCACTCCACCCCACGAAAAACACCCCCAGACCATCACATTTCCCCCTCCATGCTTCATCGTGCCTTGGAAACGTTTTAAGCTTCAGAAGATTTTTGCCAACCGCTGCCTTACTGATACTGTACTTCTTAGCGACAGCACGGTGCGATTCACCGTTTTGCACATCACGAACGACCAATTTTCGGATACACAAGGGAATTGCTTTCGAAAGCACTGCGTTCTCCATTTTTTTCAATTGAATCAAATGCTATCACGTATGTCAAAATATCAAAACATAAACAATCGAGGGGTCTTTCAATGGAAACTTATCGAAAACATATCGATTTTTGAAGTGGGCACTTTATTTTGTCACTGTTTTTTTTTTCAACACAAATTGGTTTATTTTTCTTTAAGTCAAACTCCTTTTTTTCAGTATTCCATAAGTGAAACTTAAAAAGAATATAAAAAATAAAATAAGAAAAAAACAACTACACTGTGTTTACTTTAATTTGAACCAAGTAAATGAGAGAAATTGAAAAAAACTAAGAGGTGGGCACTTTATTTTGCCTATCAGTGTATGATGTAAACTTCCAAAGATTTACGCGCTTCAATAAAAAAAAGCTTTTTGTTATTTTTTGTGTGTTTAATTAAATTTTCAAAAACAAATGCATATGTGACTGTTTTAGTTAATACATAGTTTTTGTTTTATTTTTTCAAATATATATAAATTTCGTGGATTATTTTCGAATGATTAAAAATAAATCAAAACGCATCAATATATATTTTAACACTTACGGCCAAAAATTCTCATAACCATATTTGACTTAGGGAACGTTAAAAAATTACGTCCAGAGTTTTTCGATATTTTACCCCCTCTCCTCATCTGTCACGTATTTTTTTTTTACTTCTTAAATACAACTACTGGTTAAAATTCTACATCCTTCTCCCTTCCCTAAAGAGTAGACGTTATTTTTCAACGTTCCCTCAGGCAAAATACAAACACCATCGTTCAAAAGGTTGGGTACCAATGTCAGTGCAGAGCACTTGAATTAATTTTATTTGAATGAACGTACTTCTATTTGTTTCGTATAAAATATAAATGCTATATTATTATTTTCTACTGTATTTTACTATATTCATTTTATTTTATCTACTAAATTTCAAATCATTTTTTGAAATGAGCTATCTTTATTTAGGAGGTACAGATAACTTGAGAATCACAAAAATATTTTAACAGCAGTTTTGTTGATAAGGCACATGATATCACAAGTTGTTTACATTCTGGTCACATGTAATCCTAAGTTAATCATCAGTTATTGCATCGGTTGTTTCATATCGTTACTATGCAACTAGTACAAGGTGCGTTCGGTTACCCAGTATCTATAATATTCAGATGATGCACAAATGAAACTATCGCTTGTTTTTTTTGTCACACAGCAACCTATGTTCATCTACAATATTGTTTCAGTGTAACAGTGTAGCTCGATCGCATTGACGCAAGTATATAAGCTTCGACGTAAACATCACAGTGACAAGATAGTTCTATCAAACATTTTGTTTCGGAATCGGAGAGCATAATGTCGTTCTGCATTGCGCAAACGCGAACATCGAAAAGGGCAAGGCCTTCCTTAACTGTCGTGCCTGCACATTGGATACAGGATAAATTCGTTTATTGGCCACCTAAAAACTTGGTATAGCTCTCCAAAAATGAAGATTCGGTACCGGACAAACAAACATGGAAGAAACAGAACTGTTAACTGGTCGGCCGTGCGCAAAACTATCAACAGGCGGAAGAAATAGTTGGTATGTTGGCTAAAATATCCGATTCCAAAAATACTTTACAAATGGATCGGGGGACACGCACAAACCCAGCAAAAAAAGCGACCATAGTTTCAATCGAAGAGTTATCAATTGGTAAGCATGGTAACGAAAGTTGAATTGTGGGTTTATTCATTTATTTATTTATTTAAATTTAAGGCTCCACCAGCTCCTGAAGCTCTCGTTGCTTTGAATGCTTCCGTCCCGTCTCGCAACGTAAACATGGATCCACCATGTTCCAAAGGAAAATCAGCAGCAACGATCAAGACTGGTCAAATCATTCCGTTCGAAGAGCTTGTGGACATGGGGTCCATACCATTAAGTTTACAGATAAATACTCCTCTCACTGTTCCAAATTCTTTGACTCACCAAACCATCCAATCAATGGCAACTGATCCAATGGTTTTGCATGTCAAAGCAGCTCATATGAATGCTTTCCAGCACAGCAACTTAACCGAGTACGACCATCCAATCGATAAGGTAGAAATAGCTTCAATATCAGTTCATGCAGTTGAGAAAAAACGACGACGGCTTTCCATCGACATGCAAGCAAAACGAAGATTTCTCCGAGTTTGAGGATTTGCCCAAGATTGATTGTGATGATGCATTGAAAGCTTTGGAACAAAGTCCAGGCGATCTCCCGTTTGCGGACAGATATTTCCGATATTTCCATACAATGTATAGTTTGAATGGGAAGCGAGAAAGTGCACCATTCCATTCTTACGGCAGCTAATCCGGAAGCTCGTGATACCTGTTGTTTTTCTACCATATTCGTGGAAGGGAAATAAACGTACACATGAGGCTAGCTCGTCAAAATCTGGAAAGCATGTTAGTTTCGAAGCATCTTATCCTGAGTTGATTAAGTTCATATATCGTTTGGTGCATGCCGCTGACTTGTCACACACCCGAGAACACAATGAAAAGTTGTTTAAGGATCTTTTGAGGTATAAGAATACTGAATTCAAGCGCTCCCAGCAAGGATATGGAGATTACCGGGCTTCAAGCACAAGAAAAAGGAGACTGCCAAAAGTTCACATACTTCCTCAAAGCGCCAGCGTTCATCGTCACACGAAAGTGAATGTATTGGATCATCGCAGATGTCCGAGAGAATCGGATCAGAGACTTCACTTGAGGAAGACCAGTAATCAAGTGAATTGGATCAGCTGTCTGAAAACGATGGTCCTATTTGAGAATTATTATTGATAAGAAATCGGAAAGAAATTTGATTTCATTTTTTACTCTTTTATTTTGTTAATCCTTCTATTACAAATGTACTGTTACTAAATGAGTTTGCCAGAATGTGAAATGTACAGTTAATATTGTTTTCTTTTTTTTTAATAAAAAAAACTTTTTGCTTTGTGGTTTAATGAATCATATGATTAAATCCCAGAAAATCAGATATCAATACAATAGAATAGACTAAGCGCGCCACAGATGGAAGTACTTCCAATTGAGAAACATTTATACTGACTATTAAATGCGTGATTAAAAGTTCTATAAATTATTGAAATTAAAACTTCTAAATAATTTGAGTGTGTGAATGAGTGGGAAAAACACTGATTTAGGTAAAGCAACATTCTGACAATCAATTTTAACCATTTTACAAAATATCTCATTTAGCGGGAACACCTGCAGGTCTGATGTGTATTCCATGTCTGACCCATTAATGTATAATGATGATGAAACTATAGGCTTCAAAAATAGATCTGAGAGATTAACAAGACTGTTTCCGATCAATGAAATATCATTTGATGAAGCATGTTTGGTAATGTAACTGACTGAAATAATTTCCAAGCTTCTTGTGAAAATCCACTGGTCCACATTCGCTTGCGTATCTATGCAAAAGTCTGTCATATCAACAAATGAGTCCAATTCAGAATCATTTTGAATCAATGAATGTAACGGTGCATTCATTAAGCTAACATTAAAGTCAATCAATCACAATCAATCAGATGTAATGAATCACCGATTGGAAAATCATTCACCATATCTAACCCAGCAATCTCCTCAAGAATGCTATCAAGTTTGTGATGACCTTCAAACACTCTAGAGCGGAAATCCTCGTCATTTCCAAGACCAGCATCACTTTCTGGAAAAAATCATTGTTTTGAAGGTGTGAGAGTACTCTCCTTCGGTAACGCATTTCAAACAAGTATTGCAACCGTTGTGGCCAATCACTCCTAGAAAGATGACAATTAGTTCAGATTTTTAAGATATGTGTTACTGGTTACTGACCTTGAAGCATAGACCGTGCTGGCGTGTCACAGATAAAACATCGAAGTTTAATGGATAATGTGTTTTCTTTGATTATGATTCCATTTTTAAGAATGTCATTCAACTCCATAACAAAGGGGGATAAAAAAGCATAAACATCCTTTGGCTTTGCTAAGAACAAATAAATTATGTTATATTTTGTATCATAGCTAGTTGATCAATAATATTTACACTCTCCACTAAAGATCCAAATTAAGGGCCAAAAGGATGTTGTTGAACTTTTGAATGTGGGTAATCCATCGATTTTAACGTTCAATTATATTTCTGATGGAATGTTTTCATATGCAGTCAATGCGTCCTCGAGAGCTCTATGCAATCCGTTGTGCCAATATCGTCCACCAATATTTTCATCAGCTTTAATGTTGATATTCCGTGGTGTGCCGACCAATATCCGTGCATCTTTTGGGAGAACATTATCCGGAATTAAAATTAAACCCCAACTTAACTGATTTTTATGCCCAATTTTGCAGCTCTTCTCGAAAAGCTAATGTGGTAGATGTTATAGTTCAATGGTGATTTTGCAAATAATAATAACAATATTAGTATTTGAATGTTCGAAAATAAATGAAAATTGTTATATATATTTTAATTGAGTGATTCGTCATGAACGTGTTAATAACTATTAAGAAGGCTATTCACGTAGAAGCGTGTACAAACGAAATCGTAGTAGCTGCATGTGCATGATCGATTCAGTTATTTGACGGATTTTGTAGAGCACAGTTGTGCTGGCGCGAGTTGCGAACGATCTAAGCTGAAAACCTCGACCAGGTTACGACAATGGCGCAGAGGGTAGGTAGAAATCCAATAGAGATTGGTAAGATGAAGAATACCACAAAAAATCATTTCCGACTGAAGGGCGGAGAAGGACTCGTCCCGTTTGGTAGGCTCCCTGACGGAGATGGGCAGTGGAGCAGGCCGAAGAGGGTGAAAAAAACTAGAAGTAAAAAAATACCCCTCCGACGGAAGGGCGGAGGAGGTTAAGACCCTTTCGGTAGGCTCCCTGACGGAGATGGGCAAGTCTTTAATGGAAGGGCGGAGACGGAGATGGGCAGTGGAGCAGGCCGAAGAGGGCGAAAAAAACTAAAAGTAAAAAAAAATACCCCTCCGACGGAAGGGCGGAGAAGGTTAAGACCCTTTCGGTAGGCTCCCTGACGGAGATGGGCAGTGGAGCAGGCTAAAGGGGGTGGAAAAATAGCTAGAAGTGAAAAGAATACCTCTTTAATGGAAGGGCGGGAAGGTTAAGACCCTTTTGGTAGGCTCCATGACGGAGATGGGCAGTGGAGCAGGCCGAAGAGGGTGAAAAAAAACTAGAGGTGAAAAAAAATGTCACTCCGATGGAAGGACGGATAAAGTTTAGACCCTTTCGGTAGGCTCCCTGACAGAAATGGGTGGTGGAGTATGCCAGAAGAAGGAAACAAAAATTAAAAAAAAAACTCAGTTGGAAGAGCCGGGACAAGTATGTTTCTGCTGACAATTATGAAAGTAAAATCAAATTATAATGTTTTTGTTGTAATGATTCAACATAAGTGCTTTAGATGTTGATTGGTCTACTGTTATGGACAAATTTCTATAAATTTATGAAATAATTGAAATATTTTCACTTATTCCAGACAAGTTGACAGAACAACCATTTTCGTAGGAATAAGATGTTGATGTTGTAAGATAATAGTGTAGCAACTAAATTAAATGTTTTTTGTGGTTATGCTCAGTCATGATCATCATCTCGAACAAAATTAAGATTGAGGTGCATACTTTAACGCGTATTTTCTCCTCAATGTAAGCAAATATTCAATGTGCAATGTTTATACTGTATTAAATACTTTTGGTTCAATTGATTTCCATGTTTTGATGAAGAATAAGAGTTGAACTTGATAGATTTTGTAATGCCTGGTAAATTGAAATTTGATTTTACTTTAAAAAATATATAACCTTGTATTGTTGGTTTCAATGAAGTAAACAATGATTGACATTATAATTGAAATGTTTAAATTTCTCCCAGTAAATCAAAAAAGGAAGGAGAATAAGAAATATTAGATATTAGAGCTGTCACTTGTTTAAAGATAGTCGTTTCATCAATCGAACTAAATATAGAAAGACATTGAATCATATGGCAAAATTGAAGAACCAAACATAATTATTTTGGTTTTGCCAATGGCAATTGAATTTGTTGCGATAGATGAACCTAGTGCTAATATTAAACCGAATTTGACTCAACATAAGTGATAAGCACAAAAAAATGGGTAAAGCTGTCTTATTTGTGTTATATGGGTATGAATACTTTTGGAGCTTAGAAGGATACAAAAAAAGGTATTCAACAAAATAATACTGGAAATAACGTTGCAATTGAAGATGACGATAGGAGACAAGATTGTTTTATGTAAAATAAGTAAATAGATTACAATTTAACAAAATGTTTAAAGAAACGGAATTATGCGAAATTTCTTTAAATTGTAGGCTGAATAAGCTTTTACGAAATATATCGCTCAGGAAAATAGTTTAAGAGGTAGCTTCCTGCCTTTCCTAGTCTGGTTTGAGAAATGTTTCACGTTGATTTTTTCTGGCTGTCTTTAACATTACTATTACTTCAGCTACAAAAAAAACTGAGTTAAGAACTAATATGCAAGTGGCTAGAAATACCAAGAAGAACAATATATTAGAATGAAGAATTATAAACGTAAATTACAACTAAATTGAATGTTGACGAAAAGTTAATTTGTTAGAGTAGAGGAGGGGAAGAATGTGGTAGATGTTATAGTTCAATGGTGATATTGCAAATAATAATAACGATATTAGTATTTGAATGTTCGAAAATAAATGAAAATTGTTATATATATTTTAATTGAGTGATTCGTCATGAACGTGTTAATAACTATTAAGAAGGCTATTCACGTAGAAGCGTGTACAAACGAAATCGTAGTAGCTGCATGTGCATGATCGATTCAGTTATTTGACGGATTTTGTAGAGCACAGTTGTGCTGGCGCGAGTTGCGAACGATCTAAGCTGAAAACCTCGACCAGGTTACGACAAACCACACCGCTTTTTTCTAAAAAAAAATAACAACAATATTTTTTCCACCCCCCCCCCCCCCCACTTCCTTTACTATTTTAAAAAAACCACAAAAAAAACAACTTTTTGTTTTGGTTTTAAAAAAATCTCCTCGTTTATTTTTATTCCCCATTGGGGGAAAAGAGAAAAATTTAGAAAAAAAAACCCTTTTTTTTAATTTTTTTTCATTTTTTTGTTTTTTTTTTTTGGCTCTTGAACTAACGCTTGTTTCTTTTTCGTGAAATTACCATTGCGTTTTAATTTCTTCCACAATTTCCTATCTTTTTCTTGAATGAAATTCTTATGATCCACTATCGTTTATCCGATGTCGTTAATAAATGAACATCATTATGGAATATTTGTTGCATACAGTAAATTTCAGACTTAAAAGGTTTTAGTTCTTATGTAACTAGGCAAAAACTATATTGCAACTTAAAAACTTTTGACAGTTTAATAATAAGGTCCCAACATTATCACTTGGTAACTATTCTGCAACTTTTCATAACTTTTGTTTCCAAATGACGAAAAGATAACCTAACATATAACCTAACATGTAACCTAACATATTACAAGCGTCTTTATTGTAACCATTGTGCAACCAGTTATTATTTTTTTAAGTTGTAGCATTAGTTACAAGTGCTACTTGGGCAATGTTAGCCTCCCACTACGAGTTCACTACGAGATGGTGACGATTCGAGGCGGTAGATGAAATCGTGTTTCAGGGCTCACTGATGACCGCCGATAATGACACCAGCAGAGAGATACAAAGGCGCATTATGGCTGGTAATCGTGCCTATTTTGAACATTGAAGAACGCTCAGATCGAACAAAGTTCGCAAAAATACAACGAACAACCATCTACAAGACACTAATTAGACTGGTAGTCCTTCACTGGCCACGAAAAACGGACAATGTTCGTGGAGGACCAACGCGCCCTTGGTGTCTTCGAATGGAAGGTGTTGCGTACGATTAACGATGCAGTATAGATGGAAGACAAAACGTGGAGGAGCCGAATGAACCACGAATTGCATCAGTTGCTGGGAGAGCCTCCTATTAAGATGATTATCTATAACGATCTAACGAGCACAAGAAGGAGAGATGCGCAACGAGCAAGGTGGATAGATCAAGTACAAGGCGACCTGCGGACCCTTCGTAGACTGCGAGGCTGGCAAAGTGCAGCCATGGACCGAATAGAATGGAGACAACTTCTATATACAGCAGAGGCCACGCCAGCCTTGGTCTGATTGGTAAGATAAGATAGTATTCATGCATTTGAGTAACTTTCATCGTATCAATGCTGGCGTTCTCACAGATCATTTCCAACCACATCCAGGTTTGTTTTTGTTTGGTACTGTTGGAAGTCCAATTGATGCCTTGACTCGAAATACTGCAGCTCTTGAGCATTTTACGAGGGACATGATATCGAAAATTTAATTCTGGACGTGAAATTATTTGAGGATTTTATTCTTGTTGTATATTTTTCACTAAGTTTAGAGCAAGCAATACGCTAATTGTGAAAGCAATAAGCTTGAAAAGCTAAAGAAGTAGACATTTTTCACAAACTGGAATCTGGCGCCAAATTTTGCTAAACTAGGTAGAACGACTTGAGTGGTAAGACAGTATTAGTGAGAGTTTCAACATTTTCTGACGCATACTGGTTGTAAGGTAACCATCCCTTATCCTTGTCTTGTATGCAGCTCCACTTAATAGCAAAATCAATTTAAGGTATCGGTCTGAGTTCACAGTAACGCTGTTTTAGCATTAGCATTGACTTTGGCAAACCTCGTGGATGGAGCTACGATGGGGAATAATTCGTTGAAGATATCACATTTCATCATGAAACAAAACAAGTTACTCCACGAAGACATTCCTCGATCGCTCACCTGGTCACGTCCATGCAACCGTTGCCTATAGAGGTTCCAACCCGGGATATCCCGGGAGAAAAAATCCCGGGATCTTGAAAAATTCGGGATTTCCCGAATCCCGGGATAAGATTTTTCACCGTCCCGAAAATCCCGGGATTCCCATGCATACCTACATAGATGGTGTAAGTGTTAAAGGAGTCTTCCCTTTCATTTCCAACCGTTCATCGATGGGTTTTGGAGTTTAAGCGTGGTCGTACAAGCATTGAAGACGATCCACGCTCAGGACGTCCGAAAAGTGCATCAACACCAAAAATCATAGCGAAAATACAGGTGTACGAAATAATGACTAGATTGGCTCGGTATCTGATAACGATTTATTTGACGCAACGGTATGATAGACGGTATGATCTGGTTGGGAATCTTTATTGGACTAACTCGATCTGGCTATTCTATACTGGTTATATAATACGCACAGATTCCGATTGGTTTTCCGAACTATTATCAACGATCTTAGAGATAAGAGAGATATAGGCATTGTGTAATGGTATAGATCGATAAATCAGTTATACTCGTAGGGATGTGCACAAATATTTTATTTTTGTCTTGATTATCGAGATTTTCAGCCTTGGGCTGGTTCATCTCCCGTCGTAGTTACTCAAATTCCCTTTTTGGGTATTTTCGTAACTTGTTCGGAGGTGAGATTCGAACTCGTGACTTTCGCGTGAGAGGTATGGATGTTAACCACTACGCCGGGGTCGCCCCCCTGTGCACAAATATTCGAATTCTTAACAACAGGATATGGTTTTGAATGACCATCGATCGACTGTGGATGTGAAAACTGACACCATAGGCATCTCACATTAAACAACATGGCATATTTTGGCTGAAGTTTTGGGTTTCAATCAACTTTGTGGGCAATGGGTGCCACAAAAAACGTTCAAGTGCGACTTTTTAAGCAACATTTTGAGCAATTTCGAAAGGATAAAAAGGATTTTCTGCGTCGATTCATAACTATGGATAAGATTTGGGTCTAACACCATGATCCTGAATCAAAACAAGAGGCTAAGGAGTGGTGTGAACCGTGACGAATGTTATAAAAGTGTTCGGAGAACGTCTTACGGCTTCCAGGAAGCCGGTATCAGGAGGAAACCGAAACCAAGAAGCCGAAGCGACTGGAAGAATAGTGGTCAGCATTTTCAAACGCAACCCAACCTTTCCATCAGAGATATCGGAAACGATTTGTGAAAATCCCACACAACAGTGCAAAGAGCAAAGAAGCGAGCCGGACTGTCAACATATATAACATTACAGTGACACAAAATCGAGATGATAAGCAAAACACAACTGCCAAAGGAATCAAGTTTCATATCGTCGTAATGGGCGATGAAACATACGTCAAGGCTGATTTCAAGCAGCTCCCAGGTCAAGAGTTTTATACGGTTACCGGAAAAAGAAAGGTTCAAGATAAGTTTAAGAAGAAAAAAATGTCAAAGTTCCTGAAAAAATACTTGGTTTGGCAGGCGCTTTTCGTGACATCAGGCACTGTCAACCAAGATCTTTATGCAAAGGAATGCTTGCAAAAATACTTATTGCCTTTCTTGAAGAAACATAGTTGTTCCGTGCTGTTTTGGTCAGACCTCGCTTCTTGTCACTACGGAAAAATGGCTCAGGAATGGTATACCGCCTCCAAACTCGTCGGAACTGCACCCAATTGAAAAATATTGGGCAATCCTCAAGAGAAGGTAGGTAGGTCGTATGTGTAGGTCTGATATGTGCGTGTGTGTTCAACCCAACGTCCACCGTCCGGCAGTGTTCTTATGCAAGAAAATTGTTTGCAGTTAAACGAACTGTTGTCTGATACGACATACATTTTAGCCCGGGAGTTGGAAGGTAATAGCTCTGTTGGGTTCCAGGGACCCATTTCAGAACGCCTGGTTACTCACGTCCATTCCAAAGTCACTTGCAACAACCACGCATAAACACAGTACAAACATCAAATGAATATTTTTACTGTGCAAACAAAACATCATCAGAGCATATTGTTTTGAGGATGGCACATATTTCGCAGTATCGTTCAAATTTAGTTATAATCAGATTGATCTCACCGGAAACTGTTGCTGATGTTCAGTCTTTATTTGGACTGCTTCCTACGGTGCTAAAGGATTCATTTGTGTCTCCGCGGAGTAGCACTCTGCTATCCGGGAAATATCTTCACATCATCAAAAACTTCTTTAAGAATATTAATTGAATTTGTGTGAATATTTATTATAACTTTGTATTGCTTAAAAATAGCTATTATAACTGTAAATCTTAAGTTCTGAATGCCAGGACAGTTTGGATTACCTAGAAGATTACAAAATTTAAAATTAATGACTGTTCACCTTCCAGAATATTCATTGAATATGTTTGAATTCATATCGTCACCTTATATAGCCCAGTTATTTGTGAGATGATGGCTTGTAGTAAACATATTTCTATTTCGTAGTTGCCGGGATGGAATGTAAAAATTAAGTTTTGATAAGAGTTCTACTGAATCAACGCATTATGAAACAATATCATTTACGAATGAAACTTATGCAAATTCACGGTGCTCCTTTAATGATAGGATGCATCATAAGATGGAAGAGATAACCTTGTCCAACCTAATTTAGAAAAGGGCAAACAGTAGAAACTACTTCTGTACTGATTCTATTCGTTCTTCTTGTATGACTGAAAAGGGTGACCAAACTACGCTACAATATTCCAGTATTGACCTCACATAGGCAATGTACGAAGTTTTTATTGTGTACGCGTCATGAAAATTGCATTAAAAATGTTTTATAAATCCAAGCATATTATCTGTTGATGATAGTATTGTAATGGTCAATGAATGTATGTTTCGAATCCAAGATAACTCCTAAGTGCCTTACTCGTTTACACTTGTCAACTGGCTGATTCCCTAAATTGATAGTTGTCCGGAGTGCTTCGTTGCCTACTAAAAGTTAC
The DNA here is from genome assembly GCA_024533555.2 of Aedes koreicus. Classification (NCBI taxonomy): domain Eukaryota; kingdom Metazoa; phylum Arthropoda; class Insecta; order Diptera; family Culicidae; genus Aedes; species Aedes koreicus. Next base: position 179,806 of record JAHHFK020004948.1, on the reverse strand, counting down.
TGAATTACATTTTTTTTTACGTTCAGCTGCAAAAGACTTTTGCTACACCAGACATAGAAAACGCATATTTCTTTCTGGAATGTCATGATTACTATATTACTTTTTTTCTAAAAATAATTTCATGTCATCAGCATTAATAAGAAATTAATTGTTTTTAAGAATAATGCAACGAACAAAATAGGGGGCCTAACTGAGAGCTTTGGGGGACTCCAGAGGTAACTTGAATGGGGTTCGATTTCTTGCCTTTGAATCTAACTATTTGTTGACGGTTAGTGAGAGAGGATTCGAGCCATTTGAGAATTCCTGGCTCAATTCCCATTTTTTGTAATTTCAATAGAAGCATGGGTATGTCAATGCGATCAAAAGCCTTGCTGAAGTCTGTATAAAGAGCTTCTACATGGTTACCATTGCCCAATTCTATCAGCTAGTAGTTGACGAATTCCAGTAAATTTGTGCTAGTTGATCGTCCTTTGAAGAATTCATGTTGCTTGATAGTCATTCTGTTTTTGATTTGAGTAAACAATTTTTCATTGATAATTGCTTCAAAAAGTTTAGGAATGCAAGAAAAAATGGCAATTCCACGGTAGTTACGGATGTAATTTTTATTCACTTTTAAAAATAGGTACTAGGTAGGAACATTTCGATAATTTGGGAAATATCCCATATTCAAGAGACATTTTAAAAAGCCAAAATGAAGGTGCTGCAAGTTACAATGCTAAGTTTTTCATAAATACGGGTGGTATTCCAGCAGGTTCTGAACCTTTGGAAACGTCTAATTTATTCAAACCTTACTAAGATGTCTTGAAATTCGATTTGACTAACTCTTTTTCTTTTAAAATTCTAGGAAAAAATCGAAATATTCATAATCGCGATCTTCTTCAGCAAATGTGGTATATATTTCTTGAAAAAATGTTGTAATTAGATTGCCAATTTCTCCCACGTTATCACCAACATTTGAGTTAAGATGTATTCTAGATGGTAAATTGTCAAATTTCAATTTAGTTTTAACACAATCGAAAAATTTCAGTTCAGTTTTTGAATTCTGTTCATTAAATGCATTTTTTATGGTTCGATTAATTTCATCGCAAATACTCAAGTAGTTTGCCAAGTTATTGCTGTTACCATCTCTTTGTACATTTTGTGTGCTCATTGCTTCTGGTTTTCTATTTTTGTAATTTTTTTTACTATACCAAACTGGTTGGTTTGAATTACCTTGTCGGTTTATTTTTTGAGAGGTAAGGAAGATGTACCTATATTAATCTCATCACTTTGCAATTCATCCTACTTGAAATAAAACGATATACACGTGACAGGACTAGTTAGTAATTTTTTTTTTTTAGTTATTTAACGTGAGCAAACATTATTAAAAAACGAAACCGATCCTTCAGCTGCTCAATTGTTTGATTCATCGTAAGATGAATATAGGAACAATGAGATTAATATGGGGAGAGTTACCCTACTTGTTCACATATTATTTCAAACAATAATTTATAAAAAGATAGAAAATTTGATTTAAAACATATTTGCCCAAGACAGTCTACACTTTTATTCAGTCTGTGATTTTTTTGCAGCCATTTTCCTTGTGGGGTCATATATGACCCCTTAGGCTTGAAGGAGTTAAATTCCTTTATAAATAGCTTATCCAGATAGGCCTCATTCGTCAGCGACTTGCGGACTTCTCCAGTGTCGAGTGCTCGACTCATTTTTGTGGCTGCCATTTTCTTCGAATACGCTCTTTTAAGTTATTATAAGCGCATTTAAGTCATTATTGTATTTACTCAGAAATCACATACATGTTTGAAAAACAAAACAATAATTATAAAATGTGAATAACAAAGGTTGCAAATTTCATAGTTTACCAAGGGCCCTGCCAACCGCTGAAATCTCTCAACACCATCATACAAATCACTGCATCCTCCGAAGCTAATGCAGTGCACGCGACCACTCATTATTGCACTCGTTGGCAATCCACTTCCAAAGCCTCACGTAAAATCCAACCCTCGTGGTGGCGGCAGTTCAATTGCATCGGTGTCATTTCAATCCACGAGCAACATATTCTTCCAACAATGTCCACCCTTCTTCCCTTAAACTTTCCCTAGGGTGAGCAATCGTTCTTAAGCCGGACTGAAAAGAAAATCTCAAATATTTACTTGTCAGCGCCGTCGGGTTTACATTCTTTGGAGATGCGGTTTAACGCTGCCGGGTTCGACTTCAAACCACCCTCGTTTGTTATCCTCTTGCTAAGTATTTGCGTTTGATGAGGGTGGAAAATTCAATCCTCGTGCAACCACAGCATGGATCGACAATCGGATCCTTCCCCGGGAATATGTATGGCCGTGTGTTTATTTATTTGTTTGCAAATGTAAATTAATGATCGTCGTTGAGGGATTTGCGCATTGTTTGTTCCTCAGGGGGGGCTGTGAAAAGAAAGATGTTTTTACAACACTGATTGAATTAGGTGCGATTATTGCCAAGTAGGATTAACTCAAGTGGACCAACGAGCTGAGAAATCTCTGTGGGAAAATCTTTGACCTTGTTCGGTTGATTGATGTTGCAATTCTGGTGATTGATTTTGTTGCTGAAAAATTGTCACAGCATCATTTTTCAATCCTTGGATCAGATGTTTCCAACGAGTTTTTTTTTTTATTGCGTTGAACGAAAGGTCTGAAACCATTAGTGCCCGTAGCTTTTTGAATGGTTTCGAGACTGAAACTAATTGCAATGTGTTGCAAAACTTCCGTAACGAATTGGTCGTAAATTGATTGAATAGATGGACGAGACCGTAAAAATGACTGAGCCAAGCGAAAAATTCCTTCATTTGCAGAGTTGTAAATTAATCAATCCCAGTCACACAAAACACCATCAATAATTACTATCATTTCCAAGGAAGCAACGAAGGGCAGTTTCTTCAGCTTGATTCCCACACATATGTCACAACGCGTGCCGGTCGAGGTCTGGTGCTGACAGGGGCCTATTCGTCTGGAATGTGCAAGCACCAAATACACACTTTGCTTTAAATTATGGTTAAACGTCGGCACACTCACGTCCTTCTGGATTTTGTCCTATGTCAACTTCCTCGACGTCTCACCCGAAAAGATGCCGAGGGCAAAAAGTAACACAGACACTGCAACCGATTCGGTTTGTCTGCATCTAGTAGGCTTTGATTGTAGAGTTGTGATCTGAATCCAAACACGCGAATGCATGAATGATAAAGACATTGTCCCCAACTTTTCAATGTTGGGACAAAAAATAATGTATCTTTATCATTGTTGCATACTCAAAACAATAATGATTAATTGCATGGCAGTAGAATCAAGATTATAATGTTTAATAACATCAGATTGTTATTTAGGAAAGAGACATAGCGATGTATGTATATTGCTTTGTATGCAACAAAAATAAATTCAATCATGTCACATGTTGCATCTACCGAAAGGAGACAATGTTTGGTTTTATCCCTCTTTCGTGTGTATGTGTGTGCGGGTGTATGTATGTGTGTGTATATGTGCGTGTATGTATGTAAAGAAATGAATAAGCTCACGTTTCTCGGTAGCCGCTGGTCTTCGGGTTCCAGAGATATTGCCAGAACAAGTTCCGGCCCAAGTAGCACAACTTGTTTCAATAGAGCATAAAAATCTCTCTTGAAACAAATTAAGGATAGTTTTGTTTGACTATGTACCTCAAAATCATACGCAGCAACAAGAAAAAAAGCAAGCGGGAGGGGAGCATGTGTACATTGATATAGATTTTTTGGAGTTGCAATAGCATTTAGAAAAACTTTCAAATATTGAAAATCCGGTTTGAAAATAAATCGGGGGTTAAAAAAGGCGGGGTGAATTTTTTTTTTAATTGATTACGTTTTCAACAAAAAAATCCTTGATAAAAAAACAAAGAACAAAAATGATCAAAAAGTCGTGTTGGATTAATCATTTTTTCTAAAGCTTCCAGATTCATGGATCAATATTCTGTTCCACTACGAAAAATATAAACGCCCTTGAATATATCCTCGAGAATATAGCATTGCTTTAGAACTTGACAATTTTTTTTTTTGTAAAATTATGTTTACATTTGAAGGAATCAGATTTCTGATTAATTTTAACAATGTAATAACGTCATAGGTTCATGTTAGGGTTTAAACTGTGTAGAAATGAGTGATATTTTGGCACATGGTTTCTACGAACAAACCAAACACACTACCGGCTAAAATAATTATGAACCCATTCTTAACACGTTAAGTGCTTCTATGATATTTACCTATGCAGAAATCTTTAAATTATATATATCTGGACAATAGCGACAGTAGTTGTCTGATAGTGGGTTTTTTACGTATACTTGATTGACTTAGAATTGAAATCTACTGAATTCCACATAATCGGATATTAGTAAATTTAATATAAAATTAAACTAATAGCTGCCTATTTATTCAAAGGATATACATAACGTACTGAAAAGAGGATGTTTAACTGGCATTACAAGTAAAACAACAATGTCCCATTTGCCTTCAACATAAATGTACAATCCATTGGAACAAAGAATAAGAATAATTCAGAAGCTACATCATGTTTTTTACTTGAAAAAACTGAAGAACAATTGAGTAAGGATTTTTTTAGAGGTTCAAATGGAATAATGAAATGAAATCCTAGTATTTTTAATCTTCCATGTATTCGAAGTCTGGATTGCTTGCAATTTGATTATCCGTAATTTTGGTTTAAGTCATAAAACAAACTTTCAATTGTATTATAAAATAAAATAAAACGTGTTACTTCAATAACTTTAGGCACAAATGTTTCAGTTATCTCAGCATAGGTGGAAAAAATCCAACCGTTCTTAACATGTTTTTGTGTAGAACTTATTGTGAAATTATTTAATTGCATTGTTTATGACGAAAAACTATTAGCAAGAAAAGTTCAATCGTATGATTGCTTAGAGAAGCTTAATCAGTCATTTCCTATTATAACCACGAGAAGTTAAATAACTTACTTTTGAAAGATGAAAACTTCGTCTCATAATTTAAGTTGGTCGCTGAAACCAATCTTGATAAAGTTGGTCTTGATAAGATTTTTATTGCTAGGTACTTTAAGTATTTCATTTGAAGCTATATTCGCTTAACTCAACACGAAGTTTCATGTAACAAATTAATATTGAACAACTTTTAAACAACTTTATTATGATTATTTTTGCATATGATCAATCGATTATTCCACATTCATAACATAAGAATCGTTACTATTCAGCTATTGTTGCTTGGGTTTTGATTTAAATAAGCCATTTGAAAAATATACAATGAAGTACTGATATATTGAAAATTTAACCAATACCAAAATTCTACTTTGTGATGAATACATTAGGTATAGTTGGGAACATAGCAAAAATTATGTCCTTTAAATTCTGTCTACGGGGTCCTGTAAAATCATTGATTTTGTTTCTATATCAACAGTTGACAGAATAAATTCAAAAAACATAACAGCTTATGTCATTACGCACAATTAGTAATCTCACAACTGTTTATTTAGTTTGGGAAGATAATTTATTTCAGCTTTATGCAGGTAGCTATTTTATTTATATTAATTAGCTGGTACAGCCAAAAATAAAAATATTATGCTCTCACTCTTTGAGTGATCCGTGTTTAATAGTGAAATGGTAATAACCACTACCATAAAAATCTTTGCGTATAGAAGTTGTATAATGAGCACTTCAAACCATTTTCTTTGTTAGGCCAATACAATAACTACAACCTCTAGAAATCAACCCTTATTGATTATTTTTAAATTCATATCAAAACACATGTGGTCGGTAGGTCATTTAGATATATTTAAACCATCATCACTGTTGTGATCATGTGCAATTGAACGTTGCAAGCACGTAACATTTTTTATTGACTTTTTGCTGCGTTCTCATTATGTTGCACATGTGGCTCAAAAACGCATTCTGAAAACCTTAACCCAACATCAATGAAATATCTAGTATATCGTGTACGTGAAACATACTCTGCTGTAACAAAATATGCTTTTTGTTACTGCAGAATTACTAAAATGAAACATGAAAACTAAGTGTTGAATATAAAAGATGTTTCGTGTGCTACTTGGGGGTTGGTATGGGTATCTTTTGAAAATGTTATCTAAAACGTTTCAAATCTATCATGCGACGTCAAATCACGCCAAATCATACGAGGATTCGATAACAAGATCAATGGTAGTCATACTAAGTGCCCAGGAGAACACCGGCCACATCCGGAGATGTTGCGGGTACCTCCGGAGAAGTGGCTAGTTTTTGATTTGGGCCAAAACATATCATGCGATACCGCAAACTACATAAGAATCTATATAAATAAAAATGAGTTGGTGTTTCCTTTGTCACGATTTAACTCGCGAGCGGAAGGACCGAAAATTTGTATGCACGGGTTTTTGGGGCCGGGGAAGGTTCTTAAGATAGTAAGAGGCCCCTCCCTCCTCTGAAAGGGGGGGGGGCTCCCATACAAATGATACACATATTTCTGTATAACTCGAGAACTGATCAAGCAAAGAAACCCAAATTTGGCATGTGGAGGTTTTTGGAGGAGAGAAATGTTTCTAAGGTGGTTTGAGACCCCTCCGCCTTCTGGAAGGGTAGACTCCCATAAAAATAAAACATAATTTTTAGCATAACTCAAGAGCCAATGAAGCAAATGATACCAAATTTGGCATGTGGAGGTTTTTGGAGGAGAGAAATGTTTCTATGGCAGTTCAATACCCCTCCCCATTTTGAAGGGGAGGGGGCTTCCCCTACATATAAAAAGCAAATTTCTGCATAACTCGAGAACTAATCAAGTAAATGACACCAGTTTTAGCATATGGAGGTTTTTGGAGGCTAGATTTCTATATACATAAAAATGAATTTCTGTCTGTCAGACCCTTATAGACACGGAAAGTTCTGAACCGACCAACGTGAAAATTTATATGAAGGGGTTTTTGGGGCTGGGGAAGGTTCTTATGATTGTTTGAGACCCCTTCTCTCTCAGGAAGGGGCGCTCTCATACAAATGAGACACAAATTTCATCATAACCCGAGACCTAATCAAGCAAATCGAATCAAATTAAGCATGTGGGGGGTTTTGAAGGCAAGAATGTTTCTATGGTGGTTCAAGACCCCTCCCTTTTCTGAAGGGGGGGGGGGGGGGGGGGGCTTCAAACAAATGAAACTCACATTTTTATTATAATCGATGAGCCCAGTGTGATGGTTTGAGAACTAATTAAGCAAATGGAACCAAATTTGGCATGTGGAGGGTTTTGAAGGTAATGATCGTATGGTGGTTTGCGAAACCACCCCCTCTGGAAGGGAGGGCTCCCATACAAATGAAACACAAATTTCTACTAAAAATGAGAATTATCCAGGTTACTTAAACACAAACCGTGTATTTCTCGGGTAAGAAGCATGTTTTGATAGAAGTTTGAACCCCTGCTTATTCAAGAAAATAAAACTCTTTTCGAAAAAAAAACCATAAACGAGCCAGTTATATTGAATTTTCCTTCATTTAGTTGCAAGCGTAGCAGCGCACGCACCGGGTTCAGCTAGTTCACTAATAAATGCAATATTGGTGGTATCAAGTGCCCAAAAACGGTATTGGTATGTTCAGGGTACCTTCAGCGATGTGGCCAGTTTTTTTACTTGCACCAAACCTTATCATGCGACACTCCAAATCACATACAAAATCCAAAATAAGTGCAATAGTGGTAGCATCAAGTGTTCAGAACCACATTTACCACATCTGGACATAATCCGGGTAGATGAAGGCCAGGTTTTTGACACGGACCGAAACCTATCATGCGACACCTCAAATTGTATTAGAATTCAAAACTAAGTGCAATGGTAGTGACTTTAAGTTTCCAGAGATACATTGGTCACGTCTGGACATGTACCATCGAGGAAGTTTTCCACACCCAGGGGTCCCACCTTTCTATTTTCTTCTCTTTTTATTTTCTCCCCCTTTCCTTCTTCATTTTTTCCTTTTTACCCCCCCCTTACTTATTTACCACTTCCAATACATTTTCTTACTTCTTTGTCCTCTTATTTCTTCCCTCTTCCCTTTGTCCCTCCCCGGGCTTCCAAAACCTTTTAATAGGGCTCTATCGGCCAGTTATTTACACCGTGTCCAATATATTCTCATACACTTTTTCCTTGCATTGGTGTCGTGCAACTACTCAACATGCTTCACGTATGTGTTGGTGTAGTTTTGCACTATGTTTATACAAACGCTTTTAGGTTATGTCCGATTGTTTTCATTCGGTGTTTATCTTTTACCAGCGATGAAGGAGTTTCGTGCTGTGGTGATAAAAAAGTTTTTGAAAGGTGAGCGCCCGGGCGCTATTTTCAGAAATTTGAAAAACCTCGGAGTAAAGCGGGATTTTGTGTACCGAACCATCCGAAGGTACCGTGACACCTGCTCGTTGGATGACCGGAAGAGATCCGGTCGTACTCGTACGGTGCGGACTGCACGAGTTGTTAAAGTGGTCAGGGAACGGATTAGACGAAAATCACAGCGCTCTGTACGTAAAATGGCCGCAGATCTGAATGTTTCGAGATCGTCAATGCACAATATACTGCAAAATGACCTCGGATTCCAAGCTTTCAAGAAACGTAAGGTTCACGGAGTTTCGGAACCTTCCAAGCAGAAACGACTCGAAAGAGCAAGTCTGCTTTTGTCGCGGCACGGTGGGGAAGAATTTATCTTTTCCGACGAAAAGTTATTCGTCTTGCAACAATCCCACAATGTCCAGAACGACAGATTGTGGGCTCTCTCTTCGAGAACTGTTCCAGAGAGTGATAGGAATATTCCACGGTTCCAAAGTGCTGCGTCAGTGATGGTTTGGGGAGGAATTTGCAAGCGAGGCAAATTACCACTGGTTTTCATCGAAAAAGGCGTTAAAGTGAATGCCGTATATTATAAAACGGAAGTTTTGGAGAAAGTTGTCAAGCCATATGTACAAGAGGTGTTTGGAGATGATCACTATGTGTTTCAGCAGGACGGAGCGCCATCGCATACTGCAAATCTCGTTCAGGGCTGGTGCCGAGAAAATTTGACCGACTTTTTGGACAAGAATGAATGGCCTCCCAGTTCACCAGATCTGAATACCTTGGATTATTTCGTATGGTCATACATGCTGGCGAAGGTAAATGACCACAGGGCGTCTAATATGAACCAATTCAAAACCGTAATCAAACGAATTTGGGACGAAATGCCGATGGAAGTCGTGCGTCTGGAGCTGGTCAAGAAGGTTAAAGGCGGTGTTATTCTAAAACATATGCTGTAGTTGATCAGTATTATATTGCAATATAAAAGGTAAAGTTATCAATAAAATCTGGATTATCGATTTAAAATAAATAGAGTTTTATTTTGAATGAGAATATATTGGACACGGTATATTTTTCCACAACATTTTATCAAAATCATTTTACCAAACACACAAAACACTCCCCGGAACTCCACAATAACCCTTTCGGGGGGGGGGGGGGGGGGGCCCCTTGACCAAGCAATACCATGGGGTGTGGGTTCGATTACCGGTCTGGTCTAGGAATTTTTCGTTAAGGAAAATTTCTTGACTCCCTGGGCATAGCGTATGATTGTACTTGCCACACAATCATACTAATGCAAAAATGGTACTCGGCATCGAAAGCTCTCAATTAATAACTGTGGAAGTGCATTCAGAACACTAAGTTGAGAGCAAGCAATAAGCTAATTGTGAAAGCAATAAGCTTGAAATGCTAAAGAAGAAGAAGAAGACATTTGTAAATCTGAAAAAGCTACAGTTTCAATTGTAGATCCTAAGTTAAGAACTAATGAACAGTCTGGTATGATCCAGAACATCCCACATTTCATCATAATGTCGGTCGACCTTCCAGAAGATTCATTGAACATGGTTGAATATATCGTAAATTTGTCTAGCCGTAAAACTCTAGTTACAACTGTAAATCTGAAGTTCTGAGCTCCAGGACTGTTTGGATGACCAAGAACATCCCAAATTATCTCATAATGTCTGTTGACCTTTCATAAGACTAAATGAACGTGGTAAAATACATATCAAAAATTATTATAACAAAAACCGCCCCCTTTACTATTGTATATCCTAAGATCTGAACTCCAGGAAAGTTTGATTGACCTAGACCTTACCTTACCAATCAGACTAAGGCCGGTGTGGCCTCTGCTGTACACAGAAGTTGTTTCCATTGTAATCGGTCCATGGCTGTACCTCGCCAGCCTCGCTGTCTGCGGAGGGTCCGCAGGTCGCCTTCTACTTGATCAATCCACCTTGCTCGTTGCGCGCCTCTTCTTCTCGTACCTGTCGGTTCGTTTTCGAGAACCATTTTCACAGGGCTGTCGTTCGACATTCTTACGACATGCCCAGCCCATCGTAGTCAACCGATTTTTGCAATGTGTACGATGAGAGGTTCTCCCAGCAACTGGTGCAATTCGTGGTTCATTCGCCTCCTCCACGTTCCGTCTTCCATCTGCACTCCACCGTAGATCGTACGCAGCACCTTCCGTTCAAAGACTCCAAGGGCGCGTTGTTCCTCCACTAGCAATGTCCATGTTTCGTGGCCGTAGAGAACTACCGGTCTAATTAATGTCTTGTAGATGGTCAACTTTGTGGTTCGGCGAACTTTGTTCGATCTTAGCGTCCTTCGGAGTCCAAAGTATGCGCGATTGCCAGCCATAATGCGCCTTTGCATTTCTCTGCTAATGTCGTTATCGGTGGTCACCAATTAGCCCAGATACACGTATTCGTCTACTACCTCGATTTCATCACCGTCGATCTGAACTTGTGCTAGGAGGCTAACATTTTCTTCTCGTGAGCCTCTTCTCTTCATGTATTTTGTTTTTAACGCATTAATCACAAGCCCAATCCTACCAGCTTCAGCCTTAAGTCTGATGTACGTTACCGCCATCGTCTCAAAGTTACGTGCTACGATATCAACGTCGTCGGCGAAGCCAAATAGTTGGACAGACTTCCTGAAGATCGTGCCACTCGTGTCTATCCCAGCTCTTCGAATCACACCCTCCAATGCAATGTTAAACAACAAACACGACAATCCATCACCTTGCCGTAACCCTCTCCGAGATTCGAAGGGACTCGAGAGCAACCGCGTCAGTTTTTCCGGAATTCCATATTCGTGCATGATTTGCCATAGCTGGTCTCGATCGATTGTATCATACGCTGATTTGAAGTCGATTAAAAGATGTCGTGTGGGCACGTTGTCTTCGCGACATTTATGCAGTACTTGCCGAATTGCGAAAATCTGGTCCGTAGTAGCGCGGGCACCCATGAATCCCGCTTGGTATTGCCCCACGAACTCCTTTGCAATTGGTGACAGGCGGCGGCATAACATTTGGGAGAGCAACTTGTAGGCGGCGCTCAGTAGCGTGATCGCACGATAATTGCAGCAATCCAGCTTGTCGCCCTTTTTATAGATGGGACACACTATTCCTTCCATCCAATCCTCCGGTAAACATTCCTCCTCCCCAAATCTTGGCAATTACCCAGTGCAGCGCTCTGGCCAGTGCTTCACCACCGTATTTTAATAGCTCGCTTGGGAGTTGGTCAACACCAGCGGCTTTGTTGTTTTTCAACAGACCAATTTCCTCCTCAACTTCCTGAAGGGTTGGGGTCGGGGTTCTGTCATCTTCTGTGCGTGTTGCTAGATTGATTACCGTGCCACTTTCGTTCGCTGTAACATTACCGTTCAGGTGCTCGTCGAAGTACTACTTCCACCTTTCAATCACCTCACACTCTCCTGTGAGAAGGTTGCCATCCAGGTCTCTGCAAATATCAGCTTGTGGTACGTAGCCTTTGCGCGAGCTGTTTAACTTCTCGTAGAATTTGCGTGTGTCGTAAGCACGGTTCAGTGCTTCCATTTCTTCGCGGTCTCGATCTTCCCTCTGGCGCTTTTTTCTTCGAAGACTAGAATTTTGTCTGTTCCGTGCCTGTCTATACCGATCCCCATTCGCTCTCGTACGGTGTTGCAGCATTCTCGCCCGTGCTGCATTCTTCTCCTCTACTAACTGCTTGCATTCGCCATCAAACCAGTCATTTTTTCGATTCGGTGCAGAAGTACCTAGTGTCACTAATGCAGTGCTACCAATGGCGGTTGGAATATTTCTCCAGCCATCCTCAAGAGTTGCAACGCCAAGCTGCTCTTCCGTTGGTAGGGATGCTTCTAGCTGTTGCGCGTATTCCTGGGCAACTTCGGTTTCCCGTAGTAGCTCAATGTTAGGTCGTGGCGTCCGAAATCGACGCGTGTTGTACACCGTCGAGAGTTTTGAGCGCATACATACTGCAACTAGGAAGTGGTCCGAGTCTATATTCGCGCTGCGGTAAGTGCGAACGTTGATGATATCGGAGAAGAATTTCCCGTTGATTAGAACATGGTCGATTTGATTCTGTGTTCGTTGGTCAGGTGATCTCCAAGTGGCTTTGTGGATGTCTTTACGGGGGAAGAAGGTACTTCGGACTACTAAACCACGGGAGGCCGCAAAGTTCACGCATCGTTGGCCATTATCGTTCGATACGGTATGCAGGCTGTTAGGCCCTATTACCGGTTTGTACATTGCCTCCCGTCCTACCTGAGCGTTCATGTCACCAATGACGACTTTTACGTCCCGCTGCGGGCAGCCATCATACACCTGCTCTAGCTGCGCGTAGAACGCTTCTTTTTCGTCATCGGGTCTCCCCGTAGTGTACGTTGATGATGCTGTAGTTGAAGAATCGACCCTTTTGATTGACCTAGAACATCCTAGATTATCTCTTAGTGTCGGTTGACCTTTCAAATGATTTGATTAACTTTATTGAATACATATCGCTAATTTGTAAAGCCGAAAAAGCAACAGTTACAACCATTCATGCTAAGTTATGAACTCAAGAATACTTTCGATAACCTAGAACCTCCTAGATTATCTCAAAATGTCTATGGACCTTCTAAAAGATTCAGTGAACATGGTTGAATACATGTCGTTACTCTGTATAGCTGAAAAGGCTACAGTTACAACTGTAGATCTTAAGTTCTGAACCTATATGGACGACCACGAACAACCCAAAAAATCACAAAAAATAATAAAAAAAAAAAAAAAAAAAAAAAAAAAAAAAAAAAATTTTTATTGAAAAAAAAAAGAAAAAGTAATATAAAAAGAGGAAATCAAAACTCCCCGACTCCTTTTTTTCAGGGTTTTTGGGGTGAAAAAAAGGCCCTAAAAACATAAATTTTTTTAATTAATGTTTTTTTTTTTTTTTAGTGTGTGATTCTATACAGGCATTTTTGTTTAGGTGGTAGTCTATCCACCAGTGTCTGTTTTTATCACTTACTATCATACGCAATGAAAAGCATTTCAAGCCAGTGTAGATGAATTTTATTTGTTTTGAAAATCTCAGATGTCAAAATCAAGGGCTGTAAGCAAATCAACTCATTATGCTTCTATGACTACTCGTTTCTTGATACTCATTAGAGTTTGAGTTTCCAGAGCAGCTTTGTTTAAAGCTCAAGTGATCATCAAACATCAAAAAGAAATTTTCAATTGAATCAAAATGATTATATAGAATCGTGTCAATTGCAGAATCTTTCTGCCCTCTCTTATCATAATTACAACTAGAAGTAATTGTAACCTATCGATCTGAACCTAAACAATTACACATCATGTTCTACATCAAAATAAACAAATCTAGACAAAATAGTCGAAAGGTCGAAAGTAACATTTGTAAACAATGACTTCTAGCGTATTTTTGTGGGATCTGAAAAATCCCACAAACAAAATAGCACCAGAAACAGACACAGGGAGTTATTACCTTCCCGTCGGTAGTGGATACAGATGTTAACAACCTTGCATTGCTAGGAAATTTACGTTTTAAGTCATTGTCTACAATTGTAACTTTCGACCTTTTGACGATTTTGTCTAGAAATATTGTTTCTTCGTTTGATACTCAAAACCATCCCTACCTAGATGAAATTGAATATTGATATTGACAACAGCATAGGCGATAATGAGCATCCATCGACGAATGAACAAAATCAAACAACGAATTTGAAACTCAGCGGTTGCTCTGGTCAAGAGAATACTGTCATTTGAAAATTCAAATTCACGAAGACAGTTGGTCTGTCCGTTAAATTTGTCTTCATTTTCAGCACATTTGAGAGCAGATGATTTGATTTTTACCGGCACTGCTATCCACAACAAATTTTATATTTGCTCAGATCAGTTATTTGTTTGACAGCAACAACGGATTGTAGCTTTTGTTCTTGTTGCTGATAAAGCAATGATGCTATCGGTAGTGTGTTGCAATAATGGCAGAATGTGTTTTTGTCACTGTTACATGAAAACAAGGTCGTTGCAACGTGTGTGCGAATCACAACATTTTCTCACAACAACTTGTCTCTTTCCCATCAGCGATACAACATTTTGTTGTTTTGCTTCGTGTTTTGTTTTAATAAATTCAGATCACAACATATCATTGTTGCAGAGTGAGGAAATAACGGTTAGCTTATGTTTTTAGGTACTAAAAGTGAATATTTGATACACTGGAGCTAACCGATTTACAGCATTTTCCGATTTTGAACCATGCATAAATCCCAGTCGATTCGTAAATCGAAATCGATTCGGAAGTTTTTGAAAAAATCGAACTAATCTAACAAATTTATTTGTATGATTTAAAACTGATAAATCCATTAATATCAAATAACAGTAATTTAAAAGACTTAATTTGTGTTTCCAAACCATAACAAATAATTTACGATACAGAGGAACTACGCAGACGTTATCCAAAAATCAATAGACGCCAGACGTTCTTCCACCCTAGCGCCTAGGAGTGAGCAAACAACCGCAAGGGCAAATACAATAAAAGCGAGGGGAAGTGCACTCTTCATCTTGCCAAAGGAAACAGTTTTAAAAGATCACATCACATTTGATTGTATCAAATCAATTGGTCTAAGTGAATGAAACCGTATCCTAGACAAACGTTCAACTTCCAATCGATGACTGACTCAGATGGCATATTTGCAGCAGAACAGCACAGTTACAAATCACAATAACTCTCGGCCAACGAGAATTGAAATATGACCCATCCGCGAAAATCGCCAGCTGTTAAACATTGTCAAAAATTCGGAACCCCCCGAGTCGCATTCCCAAAAGTCCAATCGACGACATTCGAAAAGTGCGACTACCTTTCGCTCATAAAGCAAACCTCTTTTGGTCGACCGCTTGCGCATGTTTGACCACCGCGAAATACCCATCTCCGCAACGGTAAGTTACCACAGTTGGCTCTGTTTTTTTGTTGATCAATTATTTGACGAAATTTTTCGACCTTCGGACTGGCAATGAGCGTTCAGATTTTTTTTTTCTTCTTTTTCATCGATGATCATTTTAAGGCAATGCGGGAAGAGACCACCTCTTGGTTGGAGAACTCGTTAATACATCTGGCAAACATTAGCTTATTTCCGTTTCTGTTGATTCAACAGACCGGCCGATAAAAAAAAACAAGCCAAAATTTGTCATTGCCCGCTGCTTTTCGGCAGGTTCAAGTTCAGGGAAGGTGACGTAAATTGGACAATCCCAAAAAACGAGCTAGACGATGATCATCCCGACATGTTTGCAAACATCAATTAGGATCTTAACGACAATCCACGCTTTGATGTGAATTGCCGTATCTGGAACGAAAGCGGTCAGAATAGATTTGGTTCGGAAGCTTCAGACTAATGGGTGGCATGGGTGAATGAAAACAACAAATAAAACAAATTAACGTTTAAATCAGAATTTAATTGAAATTCATCTCCCTTAAAGTTACTAATTGATGAATATATCCGTTCATTTTCCAGGTCAAAATATGGTTTCAAAACCGCCGGATGAAATGGCGCAACTCGAAGGAACGTGAGCTTCTGGCCAGCGGTGGTTCCCGCGATCAAACGCTGCCAAACAAAAACAACCCAAACCCGGACCTGTCGGATGCTCGCACCGATCGTGCCCAGTCCCTCTCGCCACCCGCTTCACCACCACCCACCATAGCCGATCAGCAGCAGCAGCAGCAGCAACAATCTCATTCCCCTCAGGAGCAGTCACCCTCTCCTCAGTCGACTAAACCACCCCTTCTCGTCGGCGGCGGTCTTCCCGGTGCGAAAACAGCCGCCTTAATCAACTTCAAACCGAAATTTGAACTTTCCAAACCACCGATCGCAGGCGGCGTGGAGTTCAAATACGAGTTCGATGAAATCAGCGGTGGCTCTGGCAACGGTCACCAACAACAATCACATCAACAGCAGCAGCAACAACAACAACAACAACCGAGGCCGCCTATGATGAACAGCTTCTATGGTAATGCAGATCGTGATCGTGAGCTTCTGCTGGCGGCAAGCACTGGGGGCGGCGCTGTCTTTAGCAACCGTTCCAACAGTTGCTCATCCTCCGATAATTTATCGTCCGGGATGTACTACGATGAGTACGAGTCCAATTCGGATGACTCGGACGAGGAAATCAATGTCACGTGACCTGACAGCGAGCTGGAATCGGACTAAATGAGGCGCGAGGGAAAAACCACCATAGCTCCAGTTTCAATCGATGTGTATAAAATCTCTTTACCTGTTAGTGAAAAATCGTTTTCACACATTCTTATTTAAAAAAAAAAACACACATAACTTGTTAGCCGTAAGACTCATGTAGGACATTAAGCAAAAGGTGTAAATTTGTACAAGCATCTCGAAACGGTTTTAAAGCAACCCTAAATCATTAGCGCATAGCCAAAGATAGTGAGGCAGTTACATACAATGTACATAGACGCTGTAGCTACTTATGGATGATTTTCATTAAAAAAGAAAAAAATAACCAAGTTCTTCAAACCTTTCATCGTCTGCAGTCGCAAGCATCAAGTCACATTAATTGTGGCGAGTCATCGTACTCAGCATATTAATTGTACATACCATTAAGAACGATCAACAGTGTAATTAAATTGGAAACTATTCGATTACTTATTAAGAAAAAAAAACAAAAATAAAGACATATTTAGTGGAACCGATCTAAGAGAAAGGCAGTAATCTAGTTTAGAAATTTATTCGATTGTAGGTATTGAAGTCAAATAAATGTCATTCTGGAAAATACTATGAAAAGTGTTTTGTTCGACGATGTTTGACGTTGAGACTTTTAGCAAAACGCTATCTATAGTTAAGAAGTTCCACTCAGCATCCCCAAGCAACTTTGGCTTAATGAACAGTTTGGATTGCCGGGTTTTGGAGGTACTAAAGCCCGTATCAAAGTAAATGTGGACGCATTCAAGTGATCATAACTCAAGAATTAAACAATATACACGGTTGATCAAAAAGTAAAACAAAAGGGTATTTATTCAGCTTTCAAACGATATATAACAAGTTATTACATTTTACCGTTTCGAACGAACTGTCGCACTTTTCTTGTGATCGATGCCATCATGATCTGCACAGTCGCTGGTGACACTGTACCGGCGACCTTATTTCACTTTAAATGCATTTGTCACTTCTTTACCGCATCCTCGAAGTTTCCGCATGACAATTGCCCAATATTTTTCGATCGGTCTGAACTCAGGGAAATACGGAGGATTAATCTCTTTGGCGACGAGATTAACATTGTTTGCAGCATACCATTCTAGTACCTCCTTAGATTAGTGACAGCTGGCTAGATTCGGCCAAAACATAACGTTAGTCTTGTGTTGCCGAATGAAGGGTTAAATCCGCTTTTTCAGACACTCTTTAATGGTAACCTTCGACGTCATTGTGTGAGATTTGATGAAAACCTTGGATTTAAGGCCACAACTGCAGATTCCTTGCAAAATCATTAGTTTCCGAGCAAACTTATCAGCAAAAACAAATTTATACCTGGAAGAGACACAACCCACGACCAGTTTCCAGGTAAAATTTTCGTCCGAGGATTTGTTTACAATCCATTTTGACAGATGTTTCGTCATCCATTAAAATACAGCCATCAAATTTTGTCAAAACTTGTTCGTATAGTAATCGTGGTCGCTTTTTGGCCACAAAATTTTGTTTCAGGGAGCGATTCGAATGTTTACTGGCACAAAAAGACTTATATCCTTCTCTTGAAAGGATGTTACGCACGGTGGAAAAGTTGGAATTGTATTTCTTTGCCAAATCACGCATTGAGACACCTGGGTTGCCTTTCACGTACCTCAACACCTTTCTCCTCTTTCTTTGTCCTTAGTGCCACTTTTATGATAGATGCGCTGTGCTCTATCCACACTCAGAGTATCCTTGTAACGTTTGATTACAAGACAAACCGTTGACTTTGGGAATTTTGTGTTTGTGCACAATTAATTTTCTTTTCTCAAGTTCCATGATCTGTAATTTCGAGATGCGTCGATCAATCGAGAAAAACTTTTCACCAATTTCTTCGTCAATGAAACAACAACAAATGCCTGTCAAACTGTTTTTGTTCCAATCACCAGGGACCAGAGTGGTGTATTAAACCGTGCGTCCAGATTTACTTTGAATCGAGCTTTATTCCAGTTAGCCTGAACCTTTTCCTTTTCCATTTCTTGAGATCCATTTTTAAGGCGTAAGAAGATAGTCCAACAAATTGTTCGGGCCCTATGAATTGCATGGATGACCCTATTTTTGCCAACTGATCAGCTCTTTCGTTTCCTTCAATTCCGCAATGACCAGGAACCCAATAGAGGTTAACCATGTTACGACAGGACAATTGCTGTAAAAATTGTGCGCATTCCCACACCACCGTATCCTGTAGTATAAATTGATGTAAAGGAGGCATGTCGAGTAAAGCATCAAGTGCTTTTGACCCAGTCTATGCATTGCCCCAGTTATAGGGATAATAGCAAGCTTTTGCAGCTTGTTCAGTTTCTCTTGTGCCTTTATCTGTTTAGTCTTCGGCCACGAGATAAGCGAGGCATACGTGATGCTAGGTTTGACTATCCAGCTTTCCGCTAGCGAGAATGGCTGCCAGTGGGGACAGCTTACCGGTTGAGTTTTGACGTTTCTTGGGGGGCATTCGTGCAAATTTTTGCTACCGGTCAGAAGGTCGAGAAGTGACGTCTCTTGAGTAGACATTTGTAGAGTAAAATGTGAAAAAGAATACGCAGGTGCAAAATGATAACATGTCAAAATTAACATTTAAAACAGATTTTAAAACAAGTGCATTTATTCTTGAACGTTCATGAGATAGGCCATTTTTAAATATTGCTTAATATATTTTTCATGTTTTGATAACTGGGGTTCGATTTAGGCATTCTAAAAGGCTTATCAGCCAATACACGTGCCTCTTTAGGGGTATGACCCTGAATAATGAAGTGCTTCATCCTTTTTTTTAGCAGCGCCATTGAGGCCTTTGGGTTTTTTATCTTTTTGAATAGCCCCGGATGTTCCGGGGACTGTTGAGGTTACATGACTCATTGAAACGTCCGAGCCCATAGAAATTCCAGGGCCCATAGAAAATCCAAGGCCCATTGAAGTTCCAGGGCCCTCTGAAGTTCTAAGGCCCTTTGAGGTCCCTGAGCCCTTCAATATTCCAGAGCCTTTGGATGTCCCGGAGAAGATTGAAATTCCACAACCTGTCAATGTTCCACATCCTTTCGGAACTCCAGAGTCTTTTGGTGTTCCAGGGTCTTCAGGAATTCCAGAGCCTTTCGGTGTTTCATGCTCTTTCAGTATTATAGAGCTCTCCAGTGTTTTAGAGTCCTTCGATGGTCCAGAACCATTCGAATTGAGCTCATCAAAATTTTTGACATAGTCGATCGCAGGGGTAGCATTACACTCCTTTTCCTTATTTGTGCTGCCATCACTCCTCTTGTAGAATTTAGAAGCAGCAGCAGACGTAGATAGCATACATAGTGACGTTGATACCGTCTGCATAATCATCACCATAATCGTAGATATCGACGGGATCTCCTTGACCAAGGGAATCGAGGATTGAGGAAGAACATGACTTCTGGTCCTCAACATCGTTTATTTCTCTATCAACATCCATATCAATAGGCACTTATATTCTGATAACAACGTGGATTCAATAAAAACATTTTCATTTCCCTTTAATATCGGCACAAAGAAATTACAGTGCTCTGGGTATAATTATTACAATAGTAGTTTGGTAAAAAGCCTACCCAGCAGCGCAATTATATGGATGTGTTTTTGTTTATACAGAGGAGGAAATAAAAAAACCCACCAAAAAAACCCAAAACCCCCCCCCAAACAACCCCCAAAAAATTGAAACAGCACGAGAGAAAATTTCAACCAAATAAACTCTTCAGTTGGCAAACTAATTTGGTCATCCTGAAAAGGACGGATTTAGTTGACGGGTGAGAAACAGTTCGTGATTGAACTTGGGTTTTCTTTCTTGGTTCATCTCGTGGGATGATTGATTCTTGTCTCATTGTCACGGGCGGCTTTTCCTCGCCAAATCGTAGGCTTCAGCAGCCATGTTTCTCGCAGCGAGGTTGACGGGAGCATCGGCAACAACAGCCAACGGCACCAACGCCTCTCTGGGAAACGACTGCTCGCCGCCGCCAACTACGATCCTAAGACCACTGCACAGCTTAACGACTGTCGTAAGACTGAATCAAAATGTTCTGCTAAGAGCTATTATGTAAAGGCGTCGGATGCTAGTGCACGAAAGAAGGCGGTACCAACGAAGGCAATGTGTTACAAATTGCATCAAAGGAGACGAACGGCAATTATTGCGCCACAATAATTAGTTTTAATAATTACACGCTAGACGGATGATTTTCTTAACCGAAACTAATGTAATGGAAATTTCAAACAGCACGAGAGAAAATTTCAACCAAATAAACTCTTCAGTTGACAAACTAATTTGGTCGTCCTGAAAAGGACGGATTAGTTGACGGGGGAGAAACAGTTCGCGATTGATCTTGGACTTTCTTCTTGGTTCACTCCTCTTCATTGCGGGTGCCTCTGCAGGTGACGTGGGATGATTGATCTTCTCTAGTTTCACGGGCGGCTTTTCCCGCCAACTCGTAGGCTTCAGCAGCTGTCTCTCGCAGCAAGAATGACGGGGAGCATCGGCAACAATAGCCAACTGCACCAACGCCTCTCTGGCCACGATCTGGCAGTGCTGCCGCCAACTACGATCCAACTGCAGATCCTACTCTGCACAGCTCCACGACCGCCGGAAAACTAAATCGAAATGCGAAGGTGTACCCTTTATATAACATTCATGGCTGCCTAGGAGACGTTCCTTACTTAAATATGAAGTATGTGCGCGGAAAGTACTGTGTATTTGGTAAATTTACTATGAAAAATCGAAAAATACATCACTTCAATTTCGTTAATTTATTAGTTGTATGTCCCACGATAAACACTCCATCAAAAAAATAAAAGAAAATTAGAATATCATAGACGAGAACAGCTTTCCGGGGAAGCTGACCCGACTTATCAAGGCTACGATGGATGGAACCCAGTGCTGTGTGAGGATATCGGGTTGATTATCGGGTTCATTCGAATCCCACAGGGGGCTCCGTCAAGGTGATGGTCTTTCTTGCCTCCTGAATATCAACTTCAATACAATACTTCGTTAAAGTACAAAAATACAGTACAGCAAAGTTGACTTGAAGGTATGAAAATCGACAAAGTGTGCAAGATATCAGGCCGCCACTGTATGTCATTTTCTGTAACGGGACAAGAAATTGATGAAATTAGTTATTTTTACGCTTCCTACAAAGAAGGTTATAACAATATGTTGGGGAACAAAAT
Source organism: Aedes koreicus (assembly GCA_024533555.2). Taxonomy (NCBI): domain Eukaryota; kingdom Metazoa; phylum Arthropoda; class Insecta; order Diptera; family Culicidae; genus Aedes; species Aedes koreicus. Next base: position 158,093 of record JAHHFK020004948.1, on the reverse strand, counting down.
TACCTCCGCCTTCGATTTTGGTTGGTGCTCCTCAACACTCGCCGGTGGATGATGAACAAACCACAAAACAGCTGTGAGCTACTGCTCATCTATCGCCACTTAGTTTTCACCGCTCAGGGTTTTTTTTTTCTTCCCCTGCACGACTCAAAAACACGACTACCTACATTTATTCCACGTTTATTCTTAAATAACTATCGACATTAATTCTTCACTTAAAAACACATACAACATTTATTATAAACTCCTAACACTTAACGGCTAACACATAATTGAAAATTGATTAACTACCCGCGCGGCCTCCACACTCGATCGGTGGTCTGTTGATATCTGCCTCTTACACAAATCCACTGGTTATCAGCTGACTGCAGTCGCCCGTGCGATGTTTTCCGATCGGGTCCACGAGTGACCACTCATGGTCACTACTGTTTTCGCTCTCGCTCGGGATATCGGCAGCCTCTTCGATGACGATCGGTACAACATCCACACACAATTCAAGCGCTCTCCATCGGCTTTATCGGTGACCTATATTCTGCTCCGTATTGTGTTTCTGCAACTCTGCAACTTTTTTACAACTCCGATGTGTTCTTCTTTTGAAGTGTCCAGTCAGAATCTATTTCTCTTAGAAAACTAATTACACAGAATTTTGTTGTCTACACGATACCTTATGAGTGGGAGGTACTTGTAGTTACTTCGTGGATTTTGATTAACCAATCGGCTTGCATTTGACTATCCGACAAAGTATGTTTGAAAAAGATGCGACACCAATACAATCGACATGAACCTCTTCGGTTTGGTTGTGCATATCGATGACAATGCATAACATATAATTTGAGTCAAGCGAGTACTGAACCGCCTGGGGGGAAATTTTATTTTTTTTTTTTGTGTTTTTGCTTTCAAGGGGCAAAACCTAGAAGGATGTTATCTTCAACGATAATGAAAACATGTGTTGGCAATAAATTAGTAAGTAGGTCTGTTTTGAATTTCGGTGAGGTTGAATGCTCTTGTGTAACTTGATGACAAGTAAAATATATTCTATTGCAAAACATGACTTTTGAATATAAGAAGTACAAGTCGAGAAAAGTCCTATTCTATGCGTGGGATCTTTTCTTAGACTTGTTAATGACGAAGGTTAGATTGGATATTTCAGAAAGATACATGTCTCAGGTTTTTGGATCGATCATACTTGAGTATGCTACAGTAGGTCACAATTGTGCATCGAAAGTACGGGTATGTAGCCAGGCGGGGCTACATTCAAACAGAATAACTTGGAAAAACCACTATTGATCTGAGATCTGGACTCGAAATGTGTGTGTGTGTCTGTGATGAGTCACGACCCGGATAAAAATACAATTACAATAGAATAATATACAATAACAATAACACTTATTGCCGACCATGAATCGTACTGTTCATATATCAGACAAATAAAAAAAAATCATCTGTTCATTACAATAGATCTACTCTACAATCCATATGCTAGAATTTTCAACAATTGTGAAGCAATACAATTAATAGTAATTAACTCAAATTTGTTAAGAAAAAAGTAATTTCATTGTTAACTAGCTGAACCCGGTGCGTGCGCTGCTACGCTTGCAACTAAATGAAGGAAAATTTAATATAACTGTCACGTTTATGGTTTTTTTTTTCGAAATGAGTTTTTTTCTTCTTGAATAAGCAGGGGTTCAAACTTCTATCAAAACATGCTTCTTACCCGAGAAATACACGGTTTGTGTTTAAGTAACCTGGATAATTCTCATTTTTGGTTGAAATTTGTGTTTCATTTGTATGGGAGCCCTCCCTTCCAGAGGGGGGTGGTTTCTCAAACCACCATACAATCATTGCCTTCAAAACCCTCCACATGCCAAATTTGGTTCCATTTGCTTAATTAGTTCTCGAACCTCATCGATTATAATAAAAATGTGAGTTTCATTTGTTTGAAGCCCCCCCCCCCAGAAAGGGAGGGGTCTTGAACTACCATAGAAACATTCTTGCCTTCAAAACCCCCCACATGCTAAATTTGATTCGATTTGCTTGATTTGGTCTCGGGTTATGATGAAATTTGTGTCTCATTTGCATGAGAGCGCCCCTTCCTGAGAGAGAAGGGGTCTCAAACAATCGTAAGAACCTTCCCCAGCCCCAAAATCCCCTTCATATAAATTTTCACGTTGGTCGGTTCAGAACTTTCCGTGTCAGACAGAAATTCATTTTTATGTATATAGAAATCTAGCCTCCAAAAACCTCCATATGCTAAAAGTGGTTTCATTTACTTGATTAGTTCTCGAGTCATGCAGAAATTTGCTTTTTATTTGTAGGGGGAGCCCCCCTCCCCTTCAAAATGGGGAGGGGTATTGAACTGCTATAGAAACATTTCTTGCCTTCCAAAAACTCCACCTGCCAAATGTGGTTCCATTTGCTTGATTAGTTCTCGAGTTATGCACAAATTTGTGTTTCATTAGCATGAGAGCCCCCCTCTTACAGAGGGCGGAGGGGTCTTGAGTTACTTTAGAAACATTTCTTGCCTTCAAAAACCTCTACCTGTCAAATTTGGTTCCATTAACTTGATTAGTTCTAGAGTTATGCAGAAACTTGTGTTTCATTTGTATGGGAGCCTCCCTTTATAGAGAGGGGAGGGGTCTCAAACTACCATAAAAACATTTCTTGCCTCCAAAAACTTCCGCATGCTAAATTTGGGTTTCTTTGCTTGATCAGTTCTCGAGTTATACAGAAATATGTGTTTCATTTGTATGGGAGCCTCCCTTTCTAGAGAGGGGAGGGGTCTCAAGCTACCTTTTAAACCTTCTTTGCTTTCAAAAACTCACACATGCTAAATTTGGTTTCTTTTGCTTGATTAGTTCTCGAGTTGTGTAGAAATTTGTGTTTCATTTGTATGGGAGCCCCCCTTTCCAGTAAAGGGAGGGGTCTCAAACCATCATAAGATTATTCTTCGGCCCTAAAAATCTCTGCATACAAAATTTCACGCCGATCGGTCCTTCCGCTCGTGAGTTAAATCGTGACAAAGGAAACCCCAACTCATTTTTATTATATAGATGTCGCAATGTACAGTAGATTCTATTGTAGAAACAATAAGTCTTATTTTTATCTTATCGTCACGAACAATACGATCAATTGCACATACTTTTGATTTTATTTTATGGTTACGATACATTTTATTGTAAATCTATGATAAATATTTTTTTCAGGGAGGCGTGTTTCTTAGCAGTAACTATACGACCTACATGAAAAAAATTGAAGGCATTATGGTCCAATTGAATGGGATTGAATGTTTTTGGAAAGGGCCCACCATTTCCAGAAATAAATATGGGAAGTTGGTCTACTTCAGGTCTCAATCACATTAAAACCATTATGGACATCTCAAAGCATATGAAAACTCAAAACCATATGAACCAGTGGCTGATAATCATACCATAAATTGAAGTTTTTCAAGAACGATCTAAATCGCACCATTGATGGTTTAACTCAGTTAATCTTATTTTGACTCATTAACTTAGTAAATTTATTTCAATATTCAACCTGGTGAAGACGACCAATAGTCCTTTAGCTACGAGTGCTTAGCTTTAGTGTGTAACGCTCTTGATGTGAATATATCAAGCTCAGCTTTCTTTCGTCACAACAAGATGGCAAGTCAAGTGTCAATCGAAGACATCAACCAATTGAAAACACGTTCAAGTAAAATGAAGTTTCCCATAGCTAACTTCAATTCTACCCAATTTAATGGAAAAAAAATAATAAATTCCATTAATTTTCCAATTAAAAAGAAGAAGATAACAATACCTTACTCGTCACGCTATTTCTAAACAACCCTAATTCGAGCAGGATCAACTTGACTATTCTGTGTAAAGCATACTAAATTTTGATGTGTTTGAAAATAGCGTGTATCTAGCGTGTACCGGAAAATGCAGATATCTCAATTTCGAGTACATTTGAATCAAGTTTTCTAAAATGTTGGTTCACTCTGATCTCTCTAATCTCTCTCAAACGCATACATTGTTCCCTTCATAAGGTTACTATGCCTTTCTCAAGGACTTGTATAAAACCCTTATCCAGTCAAAATGGTGTTTATACGTTTATCTTAACAGTTCCACAGAGCACCTTATGATTTTCATAACCGTCACATGGCAATTGCAAAACAATATAAATGGCGCAGCGAGCAGAGATCATCTTGAGAATTATTCGATACAAATTTATGCGAGGTAATCCCTTTTCTCACTAATTAAACACAAAATTTAATATTTGAAATCATATCATGTGGTCACCGTCTGTGTATCCATCCTTAACAGAATCCGAATAAGCTACCAGAGAACAACTGCAAATTCATCTACTTGAATCGTTACGGCGGCTTTTTATCCTAACAGAGGAATCGTTTTTGTTTGCATCTATGGCGATAAAGTACCTGCTGGACGTCGGAACCTACACCAATAAAAAAAACGCATGGCTTTCTTGTACATGGCAGGAAGCTTTTCATCGATTATAGACCACAACCTCAACGGCAGCGATGGAGTGGTGTAGTGAGCGAAACTTTGATGTAATATCATCATTTCACTTTAAGATTTGCAAATAAATATGGTCGTATCTGGGTTGCCTCATTTATCATGAGGTAGAGTATAAAGAATGACCCTTGATAATATCAAATATCGAAGTAAAATACAATGCAAAACCAAAAAACATTTCATTAGCTAACAAAAGGCGTGCGTTATGAATTTGGTTATAATAATCCACACCAATGTTTCATAAGGCTGTGTAATGAAAATCATACAACTATAGTATCTAAAAGACACTTGTAGACAAAAACAACAAACAACATGTTTCATAAGGTAAAAGTATGAAAATCAAATCGGTTCCTTGTGGCTAAATTTCATAAGGTTTTTGAATGAATTTCGTTAGGTTTTTTTCACCAGTGTAGGTGGATGTCCTAAATATTCATAACTAACTATTTTGTTAACATCTTGTTTGCAACGTTATTTCAGTAAATGTCGCTCCTCCAGTCGTAGGACATATTTATTCCCCATATGAGGAATATCAGAAAATTAACCGATGGCTCTCATTTCTGCCGGAAGTCACACGTAGGAGGTGATCGGTTTCATGGGTTATCAATTATTTACTAAATAAATGCAATGGATAATGGCAACCACGTTGAAGCTAAACAGACTTTTGGAAAGCGTTTGATCGCATTAATATTTCAGTACTATTGATCAAACTGAAGCCGCCAACAAATAATAATGTTCAACGGAAAGAAATCGCATTTAATTGAAGTTACTTCAGGAGTTTCGCAAGGCTCTCATCTTGACTCTGTTTAATTTATACTATATGTAAACGACATTTATTTCAGTCAGAAAACTATCAAATTGCTCATTTATGCTGATGACATGAAACTATTTCTCGAAATAAGAAATCAGGGAAATATCAACAATCCAGAATGAAATAGACATATAACACACATCGTGTTTGAAAAGTCTACTCCAACTAAATATTTAAAAAAATGTATTTTAATCTCATTCACCAGAAAAATAAGTACAGAAAATGCAACAATTTCATTAGGAAATCTAGAAGTTGGAAAATGTGAAAGAGTTAGGGATGGATTCATAAAAAGATTCCGCTTCAATTTTGAAGACCATAAAAAGACTCTATGTTGCTTATGTTAGGTCTATTTTGGATTATTGTAGTATTGTCTGGTCCTCTTTTCATAACACACATATGGAGTGAATAGAATCAGTTCAAAAGCAATTTCTATTATATTCTTATTGTTCGAAAATTAGGATGGAGAATGCTTCCTCTTCCATCTAATGAAGAATGCATGCTCATCGATGCATGCTCATCAATATTCAAACATTGAAACTGCGTCGTGAATTTCCAATGTTTTTCATTTGTTAACGACATCGTTTCGCAGCTAGATGATTCAACTGAAATTTAATCTAAATTAAACTTCTCCACAGCTTCCCGGCAACTAAGAGACAGAAAATTATTCATAACTTATCATCATCGGACGAACTATAGGCCTCTAAATCAAATTAAGGCCACTTATAATCAACACTGGGAGACTAATGACTTAACAACGTAACGGCATAACCTAAAGAAATATTTTACCACCATTCGAAACAACATATATATATATATATATTTATATATATATATATATATATATATATATATATATATATATATATATATATATATATATATATATATATATATATATATATATATATATATATATATATATATATATATATATATATATATATATATATATATATATATATGTATATATGTGTGTGTGTGTGTGTGTGTGTGTGTGTGTTATATATATATATATATATATATATATATATATATATATATATATATGTGTGTGTGTGTGTGTGTGTGTGTGTGTGTGTGTGTGTGTGTGTGTGTGTGTGTGTGTGTGTGTGTGTGTGTGTGTTTACAATCTATTGTTGTTGTTTTGGTGTGGGTTTGTTTTTGTTTGGTTGTGTGTTTATTTTTTTTGTTTGTGATTTTTTTTTTTTGTGTTTTTGTTTATGTTGGCTTGTTCTATTTCCATTCTACTCTCCATTTGTACTATTTGTTTCTGATCTAATGCCCCACTCGCATCTTCATCTTTTTATTTTCATTTTAATTTTATTTTTTTGGTTGTTGTGGTTTTTGTTTTTTTTTTTTTTTTTTTATTATATGTCCCCACTTTTTTTTTTTTCTGTTGTGCTGGTGGGCGCGCGGTGGGGGTGGGGGGCCGCTACAAAAAAAAAAAAAAAAGAAAATCCCCCCCCCACTCCCTCCACAAAAAAAAAAAAAAAGACCATAACACACTATGAGAGGCATTCCATTCCCAACTTCCTACGCAAAGCTCTCGGAGAAACTATAATTTCACACTGATGAAAAAAAAACTATCGAATTTCATAAATTACGCCTTATGAAGTATCGCAAATGCTGGTTGTTTAGACTTCATAAGATTATAATGTTAATCATAAGGACTCTTATGACTTTCTTGTTTACTAATAATGATTTTTCTATGTGTATCATTTCCACAAAAGTACCTTATGATTTTCATATTCATCCTGTGGATGAAAAAACGATAAGATAATTTAGTAAACCAACTACAATGGCGCACCAAGGAATGTTGTGGAATGGATGTTGGAGATTATCTTCAAAAAATAATCTTGCACACGAGGTAACCATATTTACGCTAATTTTAATCACCAACATCTATCCAAAGTGGTGGATCTTATACCTATGTCCATCTAAGGTAACCATCTTATAAGAAAATGTAATCAAGAAAGCCCGAACTACTTGTTAGCAATGCTCTTGTTATTGCCGTTAAAATAATCAAGGTTAATTCATTTTCCAACCCGATTGTTATCTAAGCGTTTTTTTTTATCCCTACAGAGACCACCATGTTTGTTAGCACCAACAAAACTTTTTCTGAACGACGGATCATGCAGTTTATCGAAACACTTGGACTTCATTATTACGTTAGGAATTTTTTCGTTGATTCTGGAGCACAAATCGGCCATTAAAATTCCATTTGATTATTCCAATGTTACATGCATACTTCAAGGATTGTAAGAAGGTACTTTTTCTATACAAATAAAGATTTGTTTGCCTCACTAATTTAATTATTCTAAAACATCAAGTCATCCTTCTGAAAATAATAAATATAAAAATTAAAATTTTACCTAAAAATTAATTTTAAAATGCATATCGCACACGTTCAGTTAACAAATTCAATAATAATGTGTTTCATAAGGCCGTGTAATGAAACTCATGTAATTATCATATCTAAAACATCGCTGGTAATGAAGACAACAAACAAAACATTCGCGTTCATAAGGTATAAGCAACAATCAATATGCAACTAGCGATTTGAAATTGGTTCACTGTTGTAGAACCCTTTGGTCCGAAGTACACCTTGAAGCAAGCACCTAACTATACATATTTGCGCCTTTGTTTTGATTTGCTGTGTTATTTTGACAGAATATTTGAGAGTGTGATCGTGTGAGTTCATTATTAGGGGCGTATTATTGAGCTTGCGACCGAGCTTGGGACCGATGTGCTAGTACTGACTGAGACAAGAAAAATATCGTATTTGTTCGGGACCTACTGGTCTTAGAGTTAGTCTATGGTATAAGTTTGAATTTCAAACCGATTCCTTGTGGCAAAATTTCATAAGGTTTTTCAATGAACTTCTTAAGATTTTTTTCGTCAGTGCACCATTTATTTTAGTTGAATGAAGGAATTTGATTGATTTTATTTCCGCGTAAACGACGCCGCAAAAGCATATTATACCACCATTCGAAATAGCATCTACTGCAAAAATATTTTGAAAGCACCATCTACTTAATCTAAACAAATGTTTACTTAGGTTATGTTTTATTTGTTGTACCTTATAACGAAATTATACTATAGCATAAAGAAATGAAGAAAAAAAACATATGTATCCGCAAATGTACTACACTGGCGAAAAAAACCTAACGAAATTCATTCAAAAACCTTATGAAATTTAGCCACAAGGAATCGATTTGAATTTCATACTTTTACCTTATGAACATTGGTATGGATTATTATAACCAAATTCATAACGCACCCTTTTGTTAGCTAATGAAATGTTTTTTTTTTTTGGTTTTGCATTGTATTCTACTTCGACATTTGATATTATCAAGGGTCATCTTTATACTCTACCTCATGACAAATGAGGAAACCCAGATACGACCATGTTTATTTGCAAATCTTAAAGCGAAATGATGATATTACATCAAAGTTTTGCTCACTACACCACTCCATCGCTGCCGTTGAGGTTGTGGTCTATAATCGATGAAAAGCTTCCTGCCATGTACAAGAAAGCCATGCGTTTTTTTTTATTGGTGTAGGTTCCGACGTCCAGCAGGTACTTTATCGCCATAGATGCAAACAAAAACGATTCCTCTGTTAGGATAAAAAGCCGCCGTAACGATTCAAGTAGATGAATTTGCAGTTGTTCTCTGGTAGCTTATTCGGATTCTGTTAAGGATGGATACACAGACGGTGACCACATGATATGATTTCAAATATTAAATTTTGTGTTTAATTAGTGAGAAAAGGGATTACCTCGCATAAATTTGTATCGAATAATTCTCAAGATGATCTCTGCTCGCTGCGCCATTTATATTGTTTTGCAATTGCCATGTGACGGTTATGAAAATCATAAGGTGCTCTGTGGAACTGTTAAGATAAACGTATAAACATCATTTTGACTAGATAAGGGTAACTAGAAAATAAGAAGAATGATTAGTAATTTCCATTTAATTCCAACTACCTTCATTGCTTATCTTGACAGATACGCGTATTTTGTCGACAATGTGCAGACTTCTTCAGTGTCGTTTACTTATACTCGACTGAAAGAAAACCTTTGCCAACTGCCGTATTTATCATATTTTCTAAATACAAACACTTGTACCCACAGCTAACATTTTGTACCTAACCTATCCTGAGTCCAAAACAAATATTATGCTTGATATCTACCTCGCCTTTTCCTTATACCTAACCTAATTATTCCGTAGCAGCGGGTGCTCCACTGCGTCGGCTTTGATGTCGTTTAGGTGTTAACGTTAAAGAGCCATGTGTACCCAATACCTTGGTCTTTGTTTAGTAGATTTGTGTTCTGTTGTTTGTTGATATCTAAGCTTTCTGCGACGTCTAACTTTCAGGGTGTAGAGGTAGTCCGTAAGATTGTGATGTCATTCGTCGTCATGAATTATGGAGAGTGTGAGCTGTTTAGTGGAATACCTGTAACTAGAAAATAAGGAGAATGATTAGTAATCTAAGTTTAACAATTTAGATAAGGGTTTTATACAAGTCCTTGTGAAAGGCATAGTAACCTTATGAAGGGAACAATGTATGCGTTTGAGATGTTTCATAAGGCGTAATTTATGAATTTCAAAAGTTTTTTTCGATCAGTGTATTCTACGTCGGTTGAAAAATTAGATAAATAAATGAATTTATGCAGGTCAACAAGCCTCGTTTAATAAATGTTCAAATCGTGCTGGTAAAATATATTTTTTGCTTTTGTTGCAAAAACGATCAGTAAATTTGAGTAAATTTCATATACCGTGAACAGAATGGTGTGAAACTTCTTGAAACGCTATTTATTCGTAGTTTACAGGATCATACATTGTATGAATATTGGATGCAAGAACTCACAAAACTATAACGCAAAACTAGCTTGATTTGACTTCACCATATATTTTGTTTATTTTTTATTTACAACAGTTTCCTGCTGACATGACAAAGCGTTTTTGTGTCGTTATTCAGGTGAATTTTTAAGTGTTAACAAACACACATATTTTGGGAATTGCATGTCAACTGAAAAACATCTTATGGTGGACAAACATGTATCTTAAATAAAAATTTGATCGAAAATCTATAACGCTCGACTCAAATGTTCAGTGATTCTTTTGTCAAAACCATCATAGTTGAACACAAAATAAACAAAAGGTTTTGATGGTTGTTTTGTTGTATTCTCCCAATGCGCGGAGTAACGATATCTAATGATGAAATTTGTCAGAAGCAGATAATTTCCCATCAACATGAGAGGCTCTAGGAGTGGACAGTAATTTATTGCTAGATCTAAGAGGATTGAAGAGAAAGCATTGATAGTTCCGTTTAGAGTAACGGCAGATTATGAAAATTGAAAGATACAAGAGATAATTTCTCACCCATGTAAGGCATTGGGAGAAGGAAATAAATAGATCGCTAGAACCAGAACAAAGCAATAGGTAGTATAAGAGCAAGATCGGTTGCTTACTCTTTTACCAGTCAAGGGGGCATCCTCCCTCTTGCCTGCCCTGCATCAGGGGTAGTTTGGTAAAAGATTATGCGCCCGATCGTATACTACCTTCATGTGCCCTTCCGCTTGTTTTCAACTTGTATTTTTCAATTTTCAGAACCTGCCGTTACTCTATACGGAGCTTTCTCTTCAATTCTCTTAGTTCTAGCAATAAATTACTGTCCACTCCTAGAGCCCCTCTCATGTTGATGGGAAATTATTTGCTTCTGATAAATTTCATTCAAAAGGAAACATATTCATCAGTACCACCAAATGGGTTGAAATATTCATGAAAAGTTTATAATATAAACAGTGATGCAGGTGAAAATTATCTTAAGCTTCAACAGGAAATTTAATCACCGTGACTTATAATGAAACGGTTGTGCCAAACAAAATATGGTGTTTTGGATGAAATTAAATAGCAGACCAAAGATTCATCCAAATCAGAAATGTTCTCTTGACCGCTACTCGAGACAGAGCACATTTCAGACTTTCATTTAGAATTTCAGAAGTATGCTTTTATCAGAAAATTCACATATATTTCTATACCTTCTAATGTCGGTTTGTCGGTGTCAAAACCAGCAGTATTGGTGAAGGCACCTGCAAATTAATTTGTCAATTTCACAAGTATACAATTAATATTATATATAGATTTTTTACAATTCTACTGGCTTTTTATTACCAAGCATCAAACCAACTCTACATTGCGTCATTTTCGTTGGTCGTATACATCAAACTTCTTGCGTGCAACTAATGTTACAGCATGCAACATTCAATCCAACCGAGTAAACACTCCCGTTTCATTTACTCAATTTTTAAGTACAATTGTATACTACCTCGTTTTATCTCACGGAACTGCTACTCAATTTTCGTAAAAAGTGGATCCACTCAATTTTATGAGTAGATCCACTATTTACGTAAATTGAGTAACATTTCCGTGAGAGAAAAAGAGACAGTATACAATTATACTCAAAAATAGAGTAAAATAAAACGGGAGTGAAGAGTGAAACGGACTAAAACATGAGTTGAATACAATTCTCGCGCTTCGAATCAAAAGGACTGTACACGTTAAATCTGAAGTAGGCAATTATGATTTCAAAGTAGGCACTTTGCTTGAAGACTGGATTTATGCATAAAAAGCCCAAAAAGGGCTTATGCTAAAATGCCTAAGAAGGTTATGCGTCAAAAAGTGGATAAGTTTTAGGCATTTGCGGCATGTGGAAGAGATTAGAAGGTATGAATTTTTTAAATAAACTAGTCACATTATGAAATGAAGATGGGATAAGAAACTCAGCGCCAATATTTCAAAAGGGCATATCTGTTTTTTTTTTTGTATTCAACGGCATTCCCTATCGATTTATCTCAAATTTATCTGGAAAGCAATGCTCGCGCTTATTTCATATATTTGTAGTGATTGTTGATCTCCCCTCGCTTCATAACATGTAAGACAAACTGGCAACAATATTTTTTTCTTTTCATACTAAATTGTTTACTGTATCCGCGTGGACGCGACTTATAATCGTTTTCCTTATAAAGTTAAGTGCAACGTTTTTTCCTCGCGATTTCAGTTTCAATAACCCAAAATCCGATTCTCTTCCGACGTGCTGGTATTTGTTTATTGGTTTAACAGACCAAGTTTAGGTCCTAATGATGTTAAATAGGAAAAAATTACATAACCTCTTAAGTGGAGTCAAGAAACAAAAATAAATAAGTAAAAATAAAATAATTAAAGCTATACACTATCTTAACTACGTGCGTCCATTGTTCTAAAAAGGGTAGAAAATCTCCGACGGAGTGCGTTCCGCGTCAGATGGAAATCGAAAATGGACGCCACCCTATTGAAGGTTCGCTGCAACCCGTGAATAGCTAGAAAATAAGAAGAATGATTAGTAATTTCCATTTAATTCCAACTACCTTTATTGCTTATCTTGACAGATACGCGTATTTCGTATTTCGAGTATTAGTACACGACACTAAAGAAGTCTGCACATTGTAGACGAAATACGCGTATCTGTCAAGATAAGCAATAGAGGTAGTTGGAATTAAATGGAAATTACTAATCATTCTTCTTATTTTCTAGTTACAGGTATTCCACTAAACAGCTCACACTCTCCATAATTCCGTGAATAGCGCTATTCAATCCATAGTTGGTGCGGCAAAAAGGAAGCCTGAGCATGGAGTTGTGACGCATTGGCCTTCGTTGGACGTTGATGCTAATTTGTTGAAGGATCCTTCCGCAGTCGATTCTTCCTTGTGGCACATCTGCAACAGTTAAAGCTCTACAGACAGCTCTACGGACCCGCAGAGGCTCCATGTCGACCAACTGACACCGACTTTCGTAGCTAGGAAGACGGAAAAGGTCGCTCCAAGGAAGTCTACGAAGTGCGAACCGAAGAAAACGGCGTTGAATAGATTCGATTCGCTCGGTGCCATTATCATAGCATGGACTCCAGACCGCTGAACAGTACTCCAGCGTCGAACGAACGAGAGAATATTTAATAGAGCGATTTTAGGCAGTGAATGTCGCTGAAGTTCTTCGCAACCTTGAATATGAAACCGAGTGTCCTTGAAGCTTTGTCAACAACATACGATAAATGTTGCGTGTACGTCAGTTTCGAATCCAACTGAACACCTAGGTCTTGAACGCACTGGTAGTTGAACAGAATTGGTTGTGTCTGACGTGAGAAGGTTATCACTGAGCACTTGGCCGGGTTGACCACCAACCGATTTTGAGTACACCAATCAGCAAAGGCATCAACCTGCGCTTGGAGGAAATGGCAATTGGTGGTTGAACAGATTCGCATAAGGATTACCAGGTTATCAGCAAACGACAGGCGGGCCCTCTGATAACTCGTTGAAGTATAAAAGAAATATCAACGGTCCCAGATGGCTACCCTGTGGTATCCCGGACCTGGCGCAGAAACTCCTTGAACGAAGGGCACCCAAGGCAACTGTCAATTGACGCCCTGTGAGATATGATCGAAACCATCTTAAAAGATTACCACCAACTCCAAGTCTGTCAAGTTTAGCGATCGTGATATCATGATTCAAGTTGTCGAAAGTGGCCGTTAAATCTGTGTAGATCACGTCCGTTTGGCATCGAGCGATCATACCATCAGTGGCGCTGAACTGGTCTTAGAAAATGACTTTAAAGATGTAGATTTGTGTTTCTTTAATACTTAAAAATACATTTCATATTACGCAGAAAAAAAATACCGTCATAACAAACATCTTCTTCTTCTTAGCGTTTTCAAGCTTATTGCTTTCACAATTAGCTTATCGCTTGCTCTCAACTTAGTGTTCTAAATGCACTTCCTCAGTTATTAATTGAGAGCTTTCGATGCCAGGTACCATTTTTGCATTAGTATGGTTGTGTGGCAAGTACAATCATACTCTATGCTCAGGGAGTCGAGAAATTTTCCTTAATGAAAAATTCCTAGACCGGACCGGGAATCGAACCCAGCCACCTCCAGCATGGTGTTGCTTTGTAGCTGCGCCTTTGCCGACTGAGCTAAGGGAGGCCCCAACAAACATATGCCAGGTAAATCCAACCATAAACATAGTTTATTCTGGCCGCAAACCTAAACTTGCTTGATTTCAAACATATGCTATGTTTAAAACCAAATGACATCTATGTTTGAAATAAAAATCAAGTTATGTTTATTTTAAACATATTAATGATAGAAATAAACGTTAAAATGTTGGATACATTTCAACTTTTATACATAATTCTGGATGGTACTGGCTGCGTTCTAAATTTATTTTTTTTATTTTATGAATCTGTGTTATTTTAATTCTGGATTTGGTCTGAATGCTAACAGGTTACAAGAATCGAGGTTACCTATTATGGACGAATCCAGGTTGAAAAAAGAAGAAGACACCGAATGGTGATAAATCTGACAGCTCCCATGTTAAAGTTTAGGACGAAAATTGTAAAATGCTTCTAGAAAATTCAAATGAAATTCTAATTAAATGAGGTTTGTTGTATGATGTACGAAAAATCCAATTGGAATAGGTCCATTGCTTCAGTTCAATTTCCAGATTCTAGGCCATGTTTACAAATGAAGTACCATCAGAGCACCTGTGAGATAGGTCTCGTCGTCCATCACCACCGCCACGTCGCGATTCGCCGGGAAAATCGAGTTGACCATCTTATTCAGCCGCTGCCGCTGCGTCATTGCCTGCAGCTCCGAAACCAGTGGACGCGACTTCCGCTTCCTGACATGTATGTATGTTCGACAGGTACTTTTTCACCGACCTCCCGGCCAAGCGCACGCATCGATTTAGCCACTTTTTCCGCGGTCTTCCTCTTCAGCATCCGTTGGAGCTTCTTGTCGCTCAGGGTCGTCGGCTGTCCGGAACCGGGCTTTCTTTTGATGCTCTGATTGTTGTCTAATAGTGCCACGATGTTTTAGATGCCGGAACGGGCGTATCCAGCGTTCACAAAGTGCCACACGATGTCCGTTTTCGACGCGGTGGGGTGCCGTTCTTTGAACGCACACACTTCTGAACGGAGTTGCTTCACTGTTTTTGCCATCACGGTTAGAGTTCGACTGATAGAGCTGTCAAATTTTGTCTGCTGACTCATGGGTTACTATGATTGATGCTGCATGTGTAGTTTTGTCAGAGCGGGTAAACCCATGAAAAATCGGCAAGTTTGATTATTATTTAAGAAAACCTCTTCATATTGAGGTTTTCTTAAATAATAATATTTTCGGTTACTTACGGACAAGAATTGCATAAATAGCCGGGCACGAATTCCAATGGGCGATCAACTGTTGCAATGCACCCTTGTGCATTTTGCTCAATTATTTTAATTTTTTCCGCTTTTTGCAGCGAACTTATTTCGAACTTACTCGGAAAATCACAAATTTGACCATACATCAACAAGAATTTATAACGAAAGGTGTAGTCAGCTGATATTTTTCGGTACATGGAGCTTAACTGAACCATAAACATTGCAGCATTGGAATCGATTAATTAAAATAAATCAATTACAGTATTGAGCATAGTAAACGTTACCGCAAATGTATTTTTTGTGCGTACATCGGGATAGCTAATTTAACTATAAAGTTTAGTCAGTTATACCTTCCGATTTTGGATCGGCATATGGTAAAATTTGCAATAATATGGTTTAGTTGACTGCAAATTCTGTTATTTCGAACGCATTTTGTCATAGTAAATTTAAACACAGTTTTATTATGATATTCACCAGATGATTGTTCACGCAAAGAAACCACTCTGCTTTGAATCAATAAAATATGTTGTTGGTAGTCAATCCAAGTTTCTATTTGATGAAATTCATAAAAAAATTCTAAATCAATTCCGAATTTCATTCAAATCAAACCAATTAAAGTACTTAAAGTAATCACTGTTCTGCGATATTAATTTAAATAATATTCGATTTACATTTATTTTAAACTAAAATGGTGAATTTATTGTGTTTACAAAATATTTTTATGGGCGCACATTTCAAGAAGCCATATTGTTATTGTTCAAAATTGTCTCAGTGCTGAGGACATGGCAAGTTGCTGCCTCTGCATCTGCTTCCTAATGTAAGTTTAAACTTCTCGGTTTTTTTTTTACTACTAGGGAGTATCTAAAATTGAGAGATTCTCTCCTAGCTCACTCTCTTTCATTCATTACAGCGCCATTATAAAAGTTTCGAGGCATTCTTTAGTACAGATCGAAACACAACAGTGCTGTCTAGCATACTCTACAAATAATAGAATGAAAAACGTGAAGGTGATTGGAATATAAAAGAAAGAGAAAGTAGTCAAAGAGAGTCTCTCAAAGTTAGATTAGCCCTAATGGAAAAAAAAACCTAGACTTAATCAATTATAATTTGTCAAACAGATTATCAGCGAGTTATTCTTTTTGCAAATAACTGGAAAATCGGTTGACCTGTATCGATATAGAAAACGTCGTAAGTAGGGCGTTAGAATCGTATAGTTATGCCATACGGGCACAATTTCCGACGGTAAACGATTTTTCAAATAAGCTGCCGTTATGACTGCCTCTCCCCAGTATTTCTTCGCGATATCAGCATCCAACCGCATACACGATGCCAACTCCTGCAAAGTCCGCTTCTTGGGTTCCGAAACGCCGTTCTGCTGTGGGAATATGGTGCGGTTATCTGCCCAGGTGACCAATAAGCAGTTCCAAAGCGTCTTAACGGCAGCCTATCAAGCAATTAAGTCGCCTTAAATGCAACATAAATGCCGCTTTTGGCCCAATATACGGCTGCTTTACTGCAATGCTATGATAATGCTTCATTAATGCTGTTTTGCATTCGAAATGCTTATTACAGGCTACAAGCAATTAAATAGCATTTGAAATTCAACTTTACAACAGATAGCATTCAAGATGCTGATATAATGCTAATATAATGCTTGCAGTATCTGAAATGCAGATTTAGGGATGATTTACTGCATATGCTAATGCTTATTGGTTACCTGGGTGTGGTTGCATTCCATAGGGCCCGAAATCGAAGAACTCCTTCAATTCTCGGCTGATGAATTCCCCGCCACCGTCTGACCATATGACGCAAAGTGGCCATCGGAATCGGTTCTTGAAATGGGCTACATATCACCCAAGACAAATTGTTTTGAACAATAAACACGATTTTCAGTTCTATGAAGCATGAAGTTTTATTTCAATTAAATGGTTTTGTTGTATTAGTTCATCAATGTTCATTATTTCAACAAATGCGTTTAGTTGGTTTAAGAAAACATGTTGTTTTGAACAATAAAACACGATATACAATTCTATAAAGCACGTTTTATTTGAATTATGGAGAGTGTGAGCTGTTTAGTTGAATACCTGTAACTAGAAAATAAGAAGAATGATTAGTAATTTCCATTTAATTCCAACTACCTTTATTGCTTATCTTGACAGATACGCGTATTTCGTCTACAATGTACAGACTTCTTCAGTGTCGTGTACTACCAAAAGTATTAGTATTAAAATGTATTAAAAATGTTTTAAATGATGCATCTGAGATAATAAATGGGATTTTTGCAGTTTGAAACCGATTCCAGGGACCTTTTCTCGTCATACTGAACTCTGACAACCAACGACAGCTCATGTAATACAACATAATTCGATTGCCACATTTTTATTAATTTTTTCACACGAATCCAGTAGAATGTTGTTTACTCATAATAATGATCTCTTATTTTGAAACACTTTGAAGTTACTTGGGTACATGCCACAAACACAAAGAGATATTATTTTATTTTGTGATGTTAATAAAAATGAATAGATTTGATTTGCTTTACTTTATTTCAATGTGGAGCTTTGGTAAGTTAATGTATGTATTTACTCTATGTTTTAATAGAAATCTCATCATGTCCCACTTTTTTCAGCACGTATGTTTCAAAAAATAATTGTACTTTTTTTTAAATTTTTGTTTTAAAGTACAATTAATTAAGAACTACTTCATGCATGACAACAATATCTCTCTTGATTTTAAATCCCCTGGATGCCTTCATGGTTAGGACGCGTTCAGAAATGTTACCCTTTACCAGCGTTGCCAGGTATACCGATTTATCGGTATTTATACCGATTTTTATTCTCAATACCGATATACCGACAAGGACTCTGAAAATACCGATTTCCAACTTTTTATACCGATAAATACCGATTTTCAATAAAAGTTATTTCAACATTTTATTTGGTTTATGATTTATGAGCGTGTTTTTTTAGATTTCTTACCCCTCGCCCTCGCCATTCTTCAAATGGAAAACCCTGCGGCTGCAACTGCGCCCACTGTGCGTACAGTGACCATTCGCTTATTGCAATTTCGTTAATTGAAACGTCTTTTCATCGCAAGTCCACTAATGGCAACGTTTTGCAATTAAAAAGCAATTAACTGTCATATGCAAATGTCAAGCAGTAATCTGTCATTTACGATCTATTGTTCACGAGTTTTTGAC
Source organism: Aedes koreicus (assembly GCA_024533555.2). Classification (NCBI taxonomy): domain Eukaryota; kingdom Metazoa; phylum Arthropoda; class Insecta; order Diptera; family Culicidae; genus Aedes; species Aedes koreicus. Next base: position 139,343 of record JAHHFK020004948.1, on the reverse strand, counting down.
AGTCGATTTGACGTTGTCAGATGTTGCAATCAGCGAATGCCATTCGCTCATTGCAATGTAAACATGTTGCAATGAACGAATGGTCACTGTATGTTGTTTTTAGCTTTAGCTTTAGCTTCTGTTTTTGTTTCCTCCGTTGCTCACGTGCTATGCGAGGCGAGCGAGAAACGGAAAAAGTTTCAAGTTAGAGTAAATGGATGCCTGCCATTTTAAGCATTTAATTTGAAAGTAGATGTGTTATGGTTGTATGTCTGTGATAAAATTATCGAGTTTAATTATGATATTAAATGCGTTAACAAATGAAGACAGGTTGTAATTTTAAGCATAATACCCAACAAACAATCACTCATTCAATAAACATCATTATGGCGATTTAATTCAGCAGCGTGTTGAATAATCTCTGAACTATTTTCCATCACAGCTTTTGTTCAGGCATTATTCACACAAATTTGGAGAAGTTATTAAGCTGTCGCCAAATGCTTTTGAACACTGCCAATTGCATATGCTTAAGAAGCAAGTTTGCAGCAATGGAGTTCAGCTGATAATTGAATAACTGCTGTTTTAATGCTTTACAGAACTTGAAGCTTTCATATTGTGCATATTTGGATTTCATATTGTGCATATTTTATTTGGATTTCATATTGTGCATATTTAATTTGATACTATTATGCATAGACATCAACAGAAACATTTTGTAACATTTATTTATTACCATTAAATAGCGAGATTCGAACTATCAACTTTCGTATCCTCAACTACGTGACTTACCAACTGCGCTATTCTAGAATTGAATGAAGTACAAACGAATCGGCTATATAAGATCAATGTTATATATTGAATAGTAGCAGAAGTGATGCTCTTATTGAGCTACATTGATATTCTATTTATAGCGTTGTCTGTATATAAGCAATATCAGTGCTCAAATAAACCTTCAAAATGCTGTTATTAAACATCTGAATTACCAAGCTTTGATGGTTGATGTTCGGTTTTACTACGTGCATTACTGGCAAGGGCATATTGAACAAGAGACGATTAAAAGATATGACAATGTTTTCTGATGTTATTTGTAAACACTGCGCTGTTTTCTATGCTAATTTGCAATGTAAAAGGTAGCCTTTGAGCTATTTGCTTCAATAATTGACTCCCAATTTGCTCTTGAAAACAGGTCAATACTTTTTCACCAGTACCAAAAATTAAACTGATAAACAAAAACATAGGAATTAACTGAATTCAATGAATATAGCATCATTTATACAGCATAACTATAAATAGGCTATATAAACGATATTTCAACGGATTTATATACTGTTATTCGACTCTTTGTTGAACTGTGTAAATCTAGTTACATATAAATACTAAAATAGCTTTTAATAAGCATGTTATTCAAACAAAATGAAACACTTGAAATAATGTTATTGTTTCAATTGAAGACATGGTTATTCAGCTTATATTTCAGCCAGATTTTTTATTCAGCCACAAAAGTCTTAATTCAGTTGTAATAATGCACATATGCTTATTTACTGCTTTCGTTTGTTTGTTGGGTAAACTCATCAGTCCTATAGTAACAAGCAACAATACTTTATACATTTATGCTTTTTAATATGGGATTTTCAAAATAAATTATCTGTTTATTGATAGGGTAGAGCGCTACTTCGTCGTAGTCGCCTATTTTCGTTCTATCAAGCAAAAAAAATCAAAAATATAAAATTCACTATGCGCTCAAGAAGCAGTGTTTAATAATCAATCATATCTTAGCTTTTCGTGTCTAACAAATCCAGTGGTATGTATGGAAAAGTATATAAAATTGGAAGCGGTATAGCCTAGTTTTATTCCGTTTTTGTGTTAAAATCTATTTAAAAAAAATAAGGGATGTGCTTAGCAAAACCTTATCGCTATACATGATTTTTGTTATCTTAATAACATCTTAAGAAGTGTGTATTCTAAAAAATATATATTGAAATGTATATTTATTCAAAGTATACATATTCAACCTCGAGATGGTACATATAAAAAAATGGCTAATGTATCTTTTATTTTATTTTTTATGTTTACGTCAAACTTTGTCCATATAAAATTTGAAAATAGAAATGATCGCCAAAATATATTGTAATCTTATATCAAAATTAAACTATAGTTCACTTGAAAAAAATCTGAATTTTACTTTATACCGATAAATACCGATATTTTTTAATAAGCAAATATATTTTAAATAAACCCCCCGACACGCCCCCCTCCCCCTCTCCCCTCTAACAAAAGAAAAAGGTAAAATAATTTCCTAAAAAAAAAAACAAAAATAATAAAAATAGAAATTCTTAAAAAAAAAAATAGGGACGGGACCAAAAAATTCCCCCACCTCATGAAATGGTAGGCCCTGTAAAGTACTCTTTCAATGAGAATCTCCAAATTTCAATGTGAAATATCATAGGGCACTAGTTCAATGTAGAAGACTGAAGAAAGCGTTAGTTCTTAAAGCCTGCCACTTGTGGTGTGGCGCTAGTGGCGATTCCAACATTTTAAGCTCGGTTCACAATGGATTATATTTCTTTACAATATTTCTTCTACCAAAATACTAGTATCAGTAATTTAGATAAAAAAGTTTACTACCTGGTTGATAAATAATGAAAAAATACTATCGTTGTGATAACCACTGCACTAAGTACAACACGGAAGATATTTTTCTCGAATCAAATTAACGACAAAACACGACAACTTCCGCCGCGAATATTGTGCATCTGCATATAGCCTTCAAGAAAACCAAGCTGTCAAATTAGCACCACACGCAGCACCAAGTTTTCGGCTTCACGATTGTTGTTCGTGGATGACAGCCGCTTCAGCCCTGTGGTCATACACAAAAAACCAGAATTTTGACTTTAAACTTTTAAAAAGATATATGAACTAAAATAATAACCCGGGCCGCACCCCAAGGTGGGGTTGTTTTATCCGTGTTGTTTTTATTTAAATAAAAAATAAAATAAACCCGACAAATTAATTTTTATTTAAAAAAAATTACCAGCACCATAATAACACAAAATTAGATTAGACTAAAAACCCCCCCAAAAAAAATTAAAAAAATAAACTCCGCCCAAGTATTTTCGTCTTCCCCTTTTTTTTTACAACCCCTGTTTTTATATAGTGTTTATATTACCATCAGGCCCACAATGAATTTGGTGGGTACCCGGGTACCCTGCCGAACACTCAAAGGTGTTTTTTTTTTGTCGAACACATAAGGGTTAATATGGAACTATGAGCCTGTGACAAAAACCGCATCAAGTTTCGTTTTTTCCGCTGAGATATATCTATAACGAAAAAGGGGGATCAAGTCAACCCAGACTCCCCTACCCCTGGATCGTGCTTCCAAGGAAAAGGAAGGGAATGAAAGCTGTTTACCTTTTCTTTCCAAACAACAAACAAATCATCAAGCAAATGCAAAGCAAATCAAAAACACACTCACCATCGGATTCGGAAGTATGACCGGGATTTTCAAAACCAGTATCATTTGGGCCAGGTATAGGAACGTCATTTGTAAAATCAGAAGATTCGCCGACAGATTCTTCTCCGGAACTTATTTTTCGATAAATTCAGCATCAGTTGACGGTGAAATAAAACCATCGAATGTCCACGTTAAGGGATCAAGAGCACTTCATATCACTTTTTTAGCCCGTTCACGCAAAACAGCCGCTTTTCTTCTTTTAGTAAGACGCGGCAATTTTTACTTCGTTAATCAAAACTTTTAGCAGTCCAGCACACTCGCGCAAACAGTTGCTGACAACACTGCGCTCTGTTACGCTACGCACAGCTGAGTGTAAATTAGAAAAAAGAAAAACGCGTAGTTTTGAGATCGGCTGCTGAATTTTTGCACCATTCTCGTTAATTAAACAGTTTTTTCGTCTACTGTTTCCAAGAGCGCGATGATAATTAATCTTTCAGTGAAAGTAAATAGTGTTCAGGTGGCTACGGGAAGTGGAAATACAGTTTTTTGTGAGAGAATAATAAACAGATCCTGGCTTTAAAAAGGTAAACAAAGAGGACGAAAAATTACCTGCTCTGTGGAAATGAGCACTAGTTGATCAATCCAGAGTGTTTTCAGTGAAATAAACAGTGTGAACTGATTAAATATTGTGTTCTGCTGTCCTATTAGCAGTATGGCAATGATTCACTGCAGGTAAGTGGATTAATTTGGCTTATTTTGTTGAGCAAACCCTTAGTGTGCATGTGTGGATGAGGAAGCCATCGCTCCTGCCATAAGGGGATTCCATCGTGTATGTCCTTAATTGGTCCATTTTCAAATCCAAGTTTTATTTGGATTGATTCCTATTTTGATTGGTATAACTACGTATTTTTATGCGTATTCCAACTAACCCAGACTGCCCATAAAAGTCGAATTAATTGTTTGATAGATCTATTTGAGATTCAACTTCTCCGGGTGTGTTCCAAGGGCTCAATTGATTTATATTTGATTAAAGTACACCATAGCTTATTAATGATTATAATAACTTACATACCCCATTCAGGCTTGATGCAGTATTATCAACACTTATAAAGATTACATGTTTTTATTCACGATAACTTATTTCTAGAACGCCCGAAACCATTTATCCAAAGTAATAACAAAGGTCATAACAACAATATTTCATATTCCCAATATCACAGAAAAGCCACATCATTTAGCATAGTACTGTATACATAACCTCACAAATGAAGTTCATTAGGCATACAAAGCGAAGCTCCGAAGCACTTTACTATCCGCACGTGCACCGGAAGAGGACTCAAGTCGCCAGCATGGGAAAGTGCGTTTTCTGGTAGACACTCCGGTCATCAGAATTGGACGACATTTGAATGCGTTCAACTTCGCTGTTGGCAGCACTCCATTACGCTTGATGAACATTCACTGTCGTCATCATAACCGTCGTCCTTTCATTATTGTGGTACAAATTTCTGACCACTGGACCATTCCATTCCGGACACGGCGACACTCACTGTTCCTGAAGAGAAATATTGGCGCCAGCTACCAAGACACCGGTAGTTGTTTGATAGAATGGCTACGGCAGACTGTCGGTACAGTCAAGTCTCTATATTGAAAGAACCATCGACTTCGACAAAGTGAGGCAAAGTATTTAATCCTAATGATTAATGGAGATTTTTTCTGCTTGATGGAAACGAAGTGAATTTCTTGATGGAGGTAAGAAAAATCGAGTGAGGGAGAGTTGACTGTCCCTTGCGTTCACACGAGAATGGGAAGAATATTTATGAAGCAAATCCCATTTAATTAAGGGTCAACTCAAGAAGTTTGCCATTCATCAGTGATGCGAGAGTGTGGCCGGCTACGTGCGAAATGCTGCCGAAATAACGGACTCGAATCGGTCTTCCTGGCAGAACTGGAACGTGGTCACCGTCGCATTATACGACGAGGACGACGACAACGTGGGAGTCTGTTTGCATCTCATCATCGGATATGAGGTGTGAGTTATAAGAGATGCTGGTCATCATCCTCGTAGCCATGGGTTTCGTTCACTGCTTTCTCGGAGCAACCCACTTTGCAAATATTTATATGCTGCAAATTGCTATTCCTGACGTGTGTTGGTTAACCTTCACGGTTGGGTATCCGACGGTAAGCTTTAACTGCTATCTAGTTGACGAAGATAAACAGGTGCAATTGAAAACAATGTGCAGAATTTAGAAGAATTTTCATTAAACGTTCCCGGCTCCATCACGTCGCATTAGGACTGTCACTTTTAATGCCATTTAGCTAGAATAACACACAAGTCTACTTTCAGGCGGTTTGACTACGGGGAATGCAATGTAGCAGTGTTGCCAGTAATGTGAGAGACGGAAAACTCCAGCCCGCCGTTGACTGGGATTCTGAAGCGTTTTCTTGAATTTGCATTCATATAAGCAAACAAATGTAAAGTTTATCAAGATGGTGTTACTGTCTAGACAAAGCATCTTCTCTTGAGCGTGACGAGAAAAGCTCGACGATAATAAAAAACGTAAAATTCAATCGAGAAAAAGGGGAAAGCGTGCAATCTAATGTACAGCTTGTACGGTTGGTATTCGTTCGGGAAGATAGAAATGGCGAGCACAAAACAAAAGAATGAAGTCACACGTCACTCCGGCAAATGTAATAAATCTAGATTTGGAAAGTTGAAATACACTCGAGGATCAGTGTGTATGTGGATATTATTTTGACGGAGCAGACGAAGTCGGCGGAAATTGGGAAGGTTTTCTATTTCTATTGGAAAAGGAAACGAATCAGCTCGACACGATAAGGGATGCGTTGTGATGGGTTGTGGTGGGAAAATTTCACCCGCAGAAGAAGGTGGAGGTGGAGATTGTTGTCAGTTAAAGCTGAAGTGATTGTTGTAGGGAATCAGTGGCCGTGGAGATTGCTGCAATTGATCCCGTCTCACCAAAACATCGTTTGTCATTGGTTTCCTAGATGGATGGAGTATTGTTGAGGCTGGTGGGAAAATGGTACTCTGTTGAAATTTTTGAGGATTTGGAAAATGCGTAACTTTGCTTTGGATCCAGTCGTACGGCGTTTGTGCATTTTTTGTCTGCCTCTCTCTTCTTCTGCTATGGATCTTGTTCGTTTTTACTGTTCAATCTGTCTAATCCTTTCGGTGAGTAAGTTGGATTAGTGGGCGAGTAGGGATTTGTGCCGAAAGGGGAGAGGCGTATGAATCAATTTTTTTTTTCCAAGCATGGCCTTGTTTGTAATTTAAGCACCACTACTCCCATACATTTTTCCTATTTAATACGAGTTGCCCTTCTCTTTTCACTGAGGCAAATGCACATAAGAAATTCCATAAATCCCATTATGAAGTTCAGTCACAAGTTATTTTCATGAATTTCAATGCGGTACCTTATGAAACAGATTTTCTGGATGAAATCATAACGTAAGCTTTTCATAAGGCATTGGAAAAGAAATCAGAACAATGTAGAACATAATTCATATGGGTGCCTTATGAATTTTTAAATTAAGAAATCAGACACCTATAAGTCCGCATTATGAATTTTAGAAGGCACGCTTGCTGGAAAACAAAAAGCATAATTATAACATTTATATATTTTTGCATGAAATTGAAAACGTATTTTTTATAGGATACAATAGGGAAAATGACAGGTTCGGCAGGACTTATCGTTTGTCATAGCCTATTATCGTCAGGGGGGTAAATGACGTCCTTGAGCACTGAGTTTTTGTATGAAGGTACATCATGTTCCAGAGCAACGTTTTGCAAAAATATAGCTCTCTACGACTTTTTTACCCCTGACGATAATAGGCTAAGATAAACGAGTAAGTCCTGCCGAATCCGTCATTTGCCTTATGTAGTTTTAAAATATTAAACTAGATCTCAATGCATTTTTAAAAGATCGCTGCCGATTTTAACAATAGGAGATCAAAGGCGGCCCTCTGTGATGAGTGGCGGAACTAGCATGTTGAAACGGGTACAAATTTCTCCATGGTGCGCAATGGGGGTTTTAGTAAATTTAGAAGTCTGGAAGATCATTAAAAACGTTAAATGTGTTTTTGTTTGTTATAATATAGGATGGCGTACATGCGACCGCGCATATGCCTAACGGATCGTCAGATTTGAGCTGTCTTTGTTTTTTTGTTATGTTCGTCTCCGCCCAAGGAAGATTATTACGGCGAGAAAACTTGGAAAATTTTAACAGGAACTGGAAAACTCGGAGATGAACCTCATAATAAATTGAGATCGAAGATGGCGTTGAAAGTAATCAGTTGTTTGACGAGGTGGAAGCGTAAATGTTGTTGGGCGGGACGGTTGCGGGGTCGGCTATAGTTATTAATGTTACTTACCGTTCAGAAACAGTCGGCGGGAATTTCGGTATGAAATCCTAGCAACGCTTGCTCTTCGATGATGACTTCCATCTTGTTTTTTAGCGCAGGCGCAGAAATGATGATGTTGATTTTTTCAAATAAACACTGTCGATTTTCAAAACTAGCCTTATGAATTTCAAATTCGTGAATCAGACGGAGGAAGCTTATTGATCACTGCGTTGTGAAATATATAATAAATACACGTGTGCGTGCTATGTGTAAAAGTCTTCTTATTGTTGGTTAACCAAAATTTACAAATGTCTTTTGTTTCAGTATTTTAAATTTGTCTGGCGTAATTGATAAAAATGTTTGTTTACGATTCCTTAGCGTGCTAATATTTATCTTTTTCAGCTCCGCATTATGCATCTTTGTAAATTGTATCTCGCCTAACCCACGACCTATGGATTGATGTTGCTGTGGATTGCTGCTGAGTTGACGATTTTTATGCCTATTATTTTTACCCTTTTTATTGATTTCCCTTACAATAAATGCATATATTATTATTTTTTACATATATATTCGTTTTTAGTTCATAAGTTGCATATTCATGCATCTTTGTAAATTTTAGCCCACTTAACCCACGTTGTGTGGTATTGATGTTGTTGCTGATCGTTATTGAGTCTACGATTTTTATGGCTTCTATCATTTTCATCATTTTTATATTATATTTGTATGTATATTATTTATTTAGGGAGATGAATCTGCCCAGGGCTGAAAATGTCGATAATATAGAAATAAAAAAATATATATATATTTATGTAGGTCCAATCATTTTTACTCTCATACCATGCATTTCTAATATGTTTCCTATAACATCCAGTTCCATGCTCTATATGAAGTTGTTTTCTGACTACACGAAACATCACTTCGCCCGTTATTTATTTTTAGCTGGAGTTTAAAACTTCAAACAGGCAATGTTCATTGTTATTGCTATTGTTTCTGTTGATATTATTTTTCAGGAAATCCCCGACGATGGTGCACTTCGTATCATACGCTTGTCGAGCGTATCCCAGGGATAACCCTTTCCCTATTAACACTCCATTACCTGTGACACATATGAGGGGTCGTACAGTTCTCTGCATCTCTCTTAAGTATGTGTTGAACTAACATTCCCTCCCACTCCCCTACAGTTGCAAGGACGTGGCCAGGGTTGACTTAGTCTACTGGAATCAGCATGTCTGGTATCGGTAAGGGTTCGAAATCATCCCCCAGGTTTCTTGCCAAACGACAACGGATCCGGATGTGATAGTTCTCTTAACAGTAGATTAAGTCTTCACAGCCTACGATATTGTGTAACTGTAAATGCTATGCTACCAAAACGGACGGTGTACGATGACGGTTGTCGATGTAGATTCAATTAATTGTTTATTTTGTAATGGAAGCAATAAACGGGTTGCATCATTAGACGTATATCTATTTGAATTGACTCAATAAACGCTCCAATATTTTTTTAAGCTTCCTTGAATTGTCTATGCTTTGGTCCACTTTTTTTTAAATACTTGAACTGATTTTGATTCTCCTCTGAATTTTATGAAAATTGGTCTAATCCATTTATCTTCAAAGAATAATTATTTTAGTTATTATCATTCGAATTACAATCACTCAGAGGTCTATCGTCAACATCCCGCTCCCTTCTACTTTTAGATATACATTTAATTTCAAACGTGTCATTTTTTTACTCGACCATTGCTCCGTAAATCTTTATTGTCTTGTTCTGTGCCATTAAATAAACACACTCCCCTCTTCAACAAGTGCCACGGTAGTTTATTTTTATTTGTCTTCTGGCTGTCGACCCCTTTTTTTGAGGTTCTATGTTCCAGTTGAGCTCCCCAGAATTTTGACACACTTGCGCTACAATTCCGACTCATACCGCCAGACATAATTACGTTTTTCAATCGAGCATACCATCCACAGTCAGATCCACAAATCCTCAAATTTCTTGTTAGTCAAACCGGTGCCAATAACATACTTGTTGAAAAACGACAGAAACTGGGATCAGGCCGAAAGTCCACCTAAATCATATTAATGTCCTTAACACCTTTCAGATTGGAAAAGAATGTTTATCTCAGGCTCCATGTCCATGTGGTCATCATTAAATCACTATATAAATAACAATAAAACATCATGTTTACGATGTTTTCACAACCGAATCGGGGTTTAAAAGTTAAAAAATGAAACATGACTGTTTTATTATTCCTCATGTCTTTTTATAATTTTATAATCGAAGCTATAAATAAGTGAAAATAAAACAACATCATTTCCTATTTCATGCAAAAAAAACCCACGCTCCCATCTGGGAAAATTTGTTGATGGACGCCATGCGGAATTTTCCTGAATGAAGTGTTTCATTTCCTAATAGCAAAAGATTCTCACTCTCGGCATGGGACAAAGCCGGCACGTGTGGAGTGCTGTTGGGTGACGCTAGCAATTATTCACCAAGATGATCGTCGAGGCAGGCCCGGTTTTTACTGTTGTTTTTGGCAGTCATCGCCTGCTTAGCCTCAACTGAAAAGTGGACGCCGATGGCAATGCGGTGGCGTCGACTCAGGGCAAATGTCTCAATCTTTTTTCTCACTCTCCACACTCCATTTAGCACGCATCATTCGGGGCAAACGCAGTTGGAATGCTACTTAGTAATTCTGAAAAAAAAAAAAAAAATGGTCCGAGAATTAAATTTTGATCGTAGCGTACACTTGCTTGAAGGAAAATCAAATTTTTGGTTACATAAAATTAAGATATTACTGTCAGGAAAAGTTTGAAAAAAAAACTGACACTAATTTCCCTCTCAACCACGTATTTCTCATCACCGAAACTCTCAACAAATTTATCACCCATCACTTTCTAGGTCAAAGTCATCCGTCTCCGTTTGTCTGCCTTGTCCGTCTTTTAGACAGACAAACGATCTGGATCACGGCATTTGATGACGGTGGGGCGTTCACGACGAAATGTGCCGGTTCTTTGTAACAGAAGGTCATCTTCTTGCTACCGTCAGCAGCCGTCTTCCACGTTGGACAGGTGAGACATGCGATCTGGTCAGATGCGCCCGGTGGGTGATCGCGCGACCGGAAAATCGCCTCACACCACCCACTTGTCTGATGCAGTTCAGTTCTGCTGCCGCTGCTTAAAACGACTGTGACTCATTAAAACACAAACCGATGCACTTTGTTGTAGGTGCTCTTGACGCTGAGTTTTCCGGAAACATCGCCTACTCAGAGCAACGCTTGCCTGTCAGACGAAACAGGATTAGCCGGATCATGCAGAAAAATGCTAATTGATTGAAATTGACGGACGGTGACGGAAGAGCGAAACTATGTCGTGGTCGCGTCGGATTAGACTCCTGTTGGTTGCGATGACGGCTTTTCGCATCGATCGCGTGTTCTTCGCCTATCTTCGGAATGCTGGCGGCCGGCTGTCGAGCTAAGAAAGATGATGATGTAAACAATTTTATGTGCCAACGTTGATCGTAAATCTCATTGAGACCAAACACCCCCGCCCCTCCCCGACCATGCTGCGATCCTGCAGCTGCAGTTTCCCTATTGCGAAGGGGGAAATTCGTTAAGATTTTTCGCGTCTCAAGTTTGTTATATACAATGTTCAATGCGATTTGCCCCGCTTCGGGCTGCCACTTGATGTGATGTGATCGTGTGTCTTTTTGGTTCGTTGAGGAAGGGTAGGAAAATGCGTGCCTGCCGCTATATCTTTCCCCGGCTGTATGTAGACCGCACCCTCCCAGTAGACCGCACCCCTCCTCGGCTGCTTGGGTGGATCATTGGGTGGTGGTGACTTAGCAAGCAAAAGTCGATCGTGCATTCGAAGTAGGCAAAAAGGAGCAACTTAAGAGATACATAAACACACACGCGACGGATTCTGGGTAAGCGTGTATCACTAGAGGGACTGGTTCGAAAGATTTTATCTCAAGATGCTATCGGCAATGGGACACTATCTCAATACATTTATTTTTAATTCAAAAGATCCAATTTTTTGACTAAACCCTTTTCTATCGGCATAGAAACGGCGGTAAGAGGGTAATTAGCCATTGTCATTCAAAAACCGACTGATCGAGGTGGATGGTGTACTGTTTCGATGATCTCGTTGTCATATATGTAAGCAGAAGGCTCAGTTATGTTATGTTATCTAATTATGTTAAGTGGTAAATGACATCTTGAAAATGTTATTGTTGTTGCGGGAAAAAATGAAACGATTCGAATGGGATGAAGAGCAAGTGAACGATAGCTTTGTGATTCTAATGCAATAAGTAATAATTGCATTTGTGATTTATGTATTGACCTCTACATATGGATTAAATTCCATGAAGTTCTCAGACCCCTTAGCCCATTTTATATAAATATGATTTGATGAGGGTTGTCTAGTAAAGTGCATTTTATTGTTGCTGTTCTTTGAATATTTAATTTTTTATAATCAAATGTCTTAAAACCTGTCTCAAAAAATAGTCCCTATTTAAGAACAAGTCCATTCGTTCAAAACGTAATCTGAAGCGAAATTTTCCAGGGAAATTTTTGATGATGCATAAATATTGCTTGAAAAGGATAAAATTATTCTTTAGTTTATTTAGCAGGAAACTGACACTTCGCAAACTTGGAAATTACACTGAAAAAGGCAAACATTTCGAAAACTATTCCCTAGCCTTTTTCCAAGTCCCTTTAAATGAGAACTTCTCTACTTACTGACGAATAATAGGACGACTGTAGGAGATTATTCTGAATAACTTTTAAGAAATTGCAAAGCCGAAGTAATTATGGTGATTTAAAGTACACACTACCAAAATGTCATGTAAATTTCTGTCCCCAGAGACCGACACATGCAAGCGTCCTTTAGTACGTAAGAATGAGTTGAAAGAGATGAGAAAATAAATTCAATCAAACACATCTCTCGTCGAATTGCGTATGTGTCAGTTTCATGAGACATAATTTTACACGAAATCTTTGTTTACGTTCCCCGACTTTTTACAAACATGAATTACGTCTCGTGTAAAATTCATAATTTCTAAGTGTGTATCAGATCATGCACGAATATGGATTGTCGGAAAAACTGACGCGGTTGATCAAAGCAACGATGGATCGAGTGATGTGTGTCGTCCGAGTATCAGGGACGCTCTCGAGTCCCTTCGAATCTCGGAGAGGGTTACGGCAAGGTGATGGATTGTCGTGTTTGTTGTTTAACATTGCATTGGAGGGTGTGATTCGAAGAGCTTAGATAGACACGAGTGGCACGATCTTCAGGAAGTCTGTCCAACTATTTGGCTTCGCCGATGACATTGACACCACTTAACTTTGAGACGATGGCGGAAACGTACATCAGACTTAAGGCTGAAGCTGGTAGGATTGGGCTTGTGATTAATGCGTTGAATACAAAATACATGAAGGGAAGAGGCTCACGAGAAGAAAAATGTTAGCCTCCTAGCACAAGTTCAGGTCGACGGTGATTAAATCGAGGTAGTAGACGAATTCGTGTATCTGGGCTCATTAAGGACCGCCGTTAACGACACCAGCAGAGAAATACAAAGGCGCATTATGGCTGGAAATCGCGTCTACTCTTGACTCCGAAGGATGCTAAGATCGAACAAAGTTCGCCGAACCACAAAGTTGACCATCTGCAAGACATTAATTTGACCGGAAGTTCTCTACGGCCACGAAACATGGACATTGCTAGGAGGAGGACCAACGCGCCCTTGGAGTCTTTGAACGGAAGGTGCTGCGTACGATCTACGGTGGAGTGCAGATGGAAGACGGAACGTGGAGGAGGCGAATGAACCACGAATTGCACCAGTTGCTGGGAGAACCTCCCATCGTACACATCGCAAAAATCGGTCGACTACGATGGGCAGGACATGTCGTAAGGATGTTGGACGACAGCCCTTTGAAAATGGCGCTCCAAAACGAACCAACGGGTACAAGAAGAAGAGGCGCACAACGAGCAAGGTGTGGATCCATCAAGTAGAAGGCGACCTGCGGACCCTCCGCAGACAGCGAGGCTGGCGAGGTACAGCCATGGACCGATTACAATGGAGACAACTTCTGTGTCACCGGCCTAGGCCTGATTGGTAAAGATAAGGTTTCAGATTTTCAGTGGTATCAACTTCCCGGTAAACGGGATATGATAAAAAAGTGCAGAGCCATTTGGCCGAATGCGATAAGCCAAAAATCGCTAGGTAAAAATGCGTGATTAGAATGGAATTCATCAGGCCGGAATGGGTCATTAGATCGAATTTAAGAAAGTAGAACATTGAATTTAATATTTAATGAAACCTTTGTCACATGAAGCATATAAACTAACATAAGAGATAAATCCTTCTTTTAAACAAAAGGATTTTTTTCTTATTTCAATAATTTCAATCTGCTTATATTGAAAGGCAAAATAAAGTGCCTTTCTCATTTTTTTAATTTCTCCCATTTATTTGGTTCAAATTATAGTTAACACACTGTAGTCTTTTTTGATACCTCATTTTTTATATTCCTTAAAAAATGCACTTATGGAATACTTTTACAGAGAGAAAAAAATCCAATTTGTATTGAAAAAACAAGTGAATACAAGTTACTCCAGAAAATATACCTTGAAGTAAAAGAAAAGTTGTAACACCAGTTTTGCGAACTCTGACATCGAAAATCGCCTACAAATTATCGATAGGGTTGAGGTCTGTCGATTTGATCCGACATCACCGGAACAAAGACTTGGTTTTTTTTGGCAGTATGCTTTGGATCGCTGTTCTGCTAAAATAGTAACTTCTATTCAAGGCCTGTCTGGATCATCGAAACTTCCAGATTTTCCCGCAGGGTGTTGATGTAGGAATCTGCCGTCATAATTCCGTTGATTTTCACAAGCTTCCCAAAAGACACCCTAGGACCATCATCACATTTCTTACTTCGCCTGCAGAAGCTCTTCAAGCCCACATGAACAGGTCGAATTTTGATTCGTCCGTTTAGAGCAGTGATCAACGAAGTGCGGCTTGCGGGCCGCATGCGGCATACTAAAACTCCAGCTGCGACCAGCGTAGCATTTCGAGAAGTTGGCCTTCACCCACTTGGTCTTTTAAAATACCGATATACACTTCGGTATTGATTTTAACTCCAGCATCAATGAAAACAGGCGGCATTTTCAAACCGTTGGACGCCACCAAGCCAAACATCATGACACCAGCCGGATGTTTGGTTTGAAATTTTAATTTCACTTTTTCCGGAACGTTCTCCATTTTCTGCGGTGAAATGAACCGGTCCGTGCGGCTGTTGGCCACAGCATCGATGCTGAAAAGCTTTTCGTCGGAGAACAGGATTATCATTTTTCCTTCTTCAACAAGGAAAGCAATCTCTTGGAACGAGTCACTCGTAGTTCCTTGACCCGGTCCGTAATCAAGTGGCGTTTCACTCTGGCTCTGGAAGATGCATGCAGGTCTTCTTTGATGATTCTCCGCATGGATTTCTCCAAAATATTGGCTTCCTTTGCAAGTTTTCTTATGGAACGCACCGGGTTGCGAGCAATTTTTGCACGGACCGATTTGATCACGTTCGGCGTGCGTGCAAAGCGCGGACGTCCGCTTTCCGGCTTCCGCTGCTTAGGACCATCCTGCAGGGACTTTTTTATGCGGTAAACTGTTGCCAAATGGCACCCTACCACCTTGGCAATCTCTTTCGGCTTCTTTTGGGCGAGCAACAAACTGGTGATCACTTCTTTCGCGAACATTTTGACGAATTTGCAATAAAACAAATAGAATGTTTGGATGCAGCACTTGAAAGTAAACATAAACAAATACACTTTCAACAGAAATTAGTCACTAGCTACACGAATTAACCCAATACTCAAGTTTGAACATTTTCGCATTATTTTCTGCCGCACCCTGTAATCTTACGACAGCGAAATTTCTTATACCTTGCTGCCCGCGGCGCTGAGTATGATCAACAAGGCCCTATCCGATTCATGGAGGCAAGATTTAACGAAGTTTAAATCTTTTTTAACTTCAATTCTTCCGCTACTGCATTTCAGCACAGACTACTGACACGATGACTTCTACAGAATGTGAACGGTGAGTCCTTGTCTAATATTTTTTTTTCATTTATTTTGTACCTGTGATATTTTTCCTCGACTGCTGGAGCTAATACCCAAATGAAATGATGCCCGGACCGTCGCACGCTGATTTTCCTTTCAAACGATTTATTTCTAACCGATATGGACATAGTTTTAGGTTTTAGTTTTTGACTTTTTGAATTGTATTTTATGTTATTCGACCTTATGTATGTTAATGTAAGTTCATGTAATGTCATGTCATGTTTTGCTGGAAAGATATGAGGTTTTTACGCCCAATTCAAAAGGGGTTTTTCCTCATCGGAGAAAACTTCATTAATGCAGTAAGCCAGATGATGAAAATAATAAATAAATAATTATACAAAAAAAAATATCCATCATCGTTTGGCAACTGCTAGCATATTTTACGTGATATTTCATTGGGGTGGTACTCTTATTTTTCATTGGGGTGGTCCTTTTCGTTGAAAAAATTAGACAAAAAAATGGAATTTGAATGATATATTGAAGATGGTAGCATTGAAACATCTCTTATATAATTGCAAGCCATTGTCTACCCAAGTAACATTGCTAACACCATCCTGCTTTATTAAGTTTTATTAAAGTTTATGAAAGTCACTTGAAATCAATTTGGTTTTATAATGGCACCAAAAAGTGCCAACAGGTTTCATATTTTAGTCAGGTTTGTGAGAACCACAGCAAATTGGCATTGAAAGAAGTCACCATAAGACCAAATAGTTTTATGATAGTAATTGCGAAGAAAAATTGGTTTTATGGCAAAACTGTGATTTTTTTTCCAATCGCCATATTGAAATATAAAAATAATTGAAATGTGGAAAAATAAATACCTAAAATTTTCAATGGTATGCAAATAAACTGTAGATCAGAGACTAATTTTGGCATTTTTTAGATAATCTCATCCAATTCCAAGCACTTTTCAGGAAATTCATAATTAATTTGTGGAATATATTTGTTTTTAATTTGATTTATATTGTTGAAAATACGCATAAATTTCTGAGGCGCATTGATTTTCGGCTCTTATCTTGCCAATATTCACCAAAGCAATAATTCCGCATATAATTTGGAGCAAATACGCTGTAGAAAACACAATTTGTTCTGGATATTTTGCTTCCAAACTAAATTTCCCTCATCGCTAGACCTTTTTTTTTACTGCTAAATGAATCAGAAGAGCAAAGAATCGAACAAAGCAGAACAACAAAAACCAACCTCGTTTTCTCAGTGAAGTTTGACAGCTGTGGCCATTTGGCCACATTCTGGTTTTAATGGCAGCCAATAGGTTTTATAAAGGTTCTCAAGTGGTCATAACTTCTTTCACTAGAACATTTTCAAAATCTTTATGGTCTTATAAAGGTTTTACTAACTAGTTTTCACAACCGTCTATAGAGTGGGTCATTTTGTATAAATTTCGGCTTTAAAGAAGCATAGAGGAGGTGTTGGTAGACAAAACAGTAGTTTTATCAACAAAGCCGGGAGGAGTGCTATAAAACTGTGCTGGAATAAAACTAAAATTGTTACTTGGGTACATATAATATGTGATATTTCATTACGGTGGCCCACTTTAGAGAGGTCTTTTTTTTAAAAAAAAAAAAAGAATTTTAATAGATTAGTGAAGACAAAAAGTATTTATATATATTATAAATTTGAATGGAATAGTGAAGACATTTACACATCTCCTGTGTCATCGTAGGTCATGTTTAACATTTAGTATGTTATATTTCATTAGGGTGGGTTATAGCTAGGGTAAAAAATAATCAACTTCAAACTCTTTTAGGAGTTGCTAAAAATCCCAGTGACCAATCTTGAAAAATCCGGGGTTTACAACATAGCTAGTGACCACGTACTCTTAAAATCCGCTTTAAAGCCGGGGGCGACCCCGGCGTAGTGGTTAACATCCATACCTCTCACGCCAAAGTCACGAGTTCGAATCCCCCCCCCCAAAAAAAACCAAAAACGCAGAAGTCACTAAAGCAAACAAAGACACTGACAAAGTACTTATACACAATTTCAAATCAAAAGTAGCTGAACATATGTTCAACGAAAAACATTTTATAAACTTGAAATTAAATTTTAAAACATATCACGAACCCTTGCAAACTAAATGTAGCAAAAAGCGTAGAAATTCACAAACAAAATTCCAAAAAAATACTTAACAAAGATCAGGGAAACGGGTATTCGTGGCTGTTTAAATTTTTACCTACATCACACAAACAACACACTACACGATACAACAACAATGGACTACCTACCGATC
The DNA here is from genome assembly GCA_024533555.2 of Aedes koreicus. NCBI lineage: Eukaryota > Metazoa > Arthropoda > Insecta > Diptera > Culicidae > Aedes > Aedes koreicus. The sequence continues at coordinate 121,200 of JAHHFK020004948.1, read as the reverse complement.
AAGTGATTGTCTAGTTTCAAATTAATCTAACCTTAACCCAACCCAGTCATTAAATCAACCTGGACAGTGATGGGATCGTGTCTTGAGTATTTTGCTTGTCATGTGATAGACCAACTGCGTAGTGTGTGCCGCAGAGAGGATTCCAAGAAATAGAGCGATTCCAGAAAGATCTGAAATCGCTCTACTACTCTGAATCAAGGGAAGGAAGAAAGCGTGGACAATCCCGTACCAAACGCTTCCATGTAGAGTTAAACAGTGTGATAATTTGTACTATATCGTTGGGAGCATATTATTTAATACTTTTTTATCCCACATTGACTGCCGTACAACAGCCGTGTTAAAGAAAATATATCATGATGTCCCACTGGTGGATTGCTAAAAGGCTTGGAATTGCAAATACAACTGTGTCTCGTGTAATAAGAACCTTCAAGGAGCGTTTGAGTGTCCAAAGGAAGGAAGGGAGTGGTCGTAAAAGTGGTCCAATGGACAGTAAAATGGCCGGGAAAGTCGTACAACAATTCAAGAACCGTCCAAACATGTCAATTCGAGATGTCGCTAAAAAGTCTAAGGTGTCAGTCGGTTTTGTGCAAAAAACCATGAAGCGTGCTGGGTTACATGTTTACAAAGTGCAAAAAGCCCCAAACCGGAATGAAAAACAAAACATCACTGCGAAAACCCGCGCCCGGAAACTTTACACGAACCTGCTCACCAAATCCGGTTGCATCGTGATGGATGACGAAACATACGTCAAGGCCGACTTCCGTCAACTTCCTGGGCAAGAATATTTCGTTGCCAAGTCGAAGTTCGATGTTCCGGAGGATGTTCGAAAGAAGAAACTATCGAAATTTGCAAAGAAGTTTCTAATCTGGCAGGCGATTTGCGGATGTGGTGAAATAAGTGCTCCCTTCATCACTTCCGGAACAATAAACTGTGCGATTTACACGGAAGAGTGCCTTAAGAAGCGTCTCTTGCCATTCATTAAGAAGCACAAAGGATCAACTCTGTTTTGGCCTGATCTAGCATCCTGCCACTACGCTCGAAACGTATTGGAGTGGTACCGAGCCAACGGAGTCAATTTTGTGCCAAAGGATATGAACCCACCAAATTCACCGGAACTTCGTCCAATTGAAAAATTCTGGGCAATTATGAAAACGGAACATCGCAAACATCCCAAAACTATAAAAACAGAGCTCAAATTGAAGAAAATTTGGGTAAAAACAACAAAAACACTGGGAAAATCGGTTGTACAAAATTTGATGGGTGGAGTGAAAAGGAAGGTGCGGGCATTCATAACAAACGTCAACATTCTTTCCCAATTCAGAAAACCGATACAGTTTAATTTTGATTATATATGTTTCCATTTTTATCGAATACCCTTTATTTAGAATGCTCAATAAGTTTTGCTTAATATTTCGCTTAAACGTGCATTTTGTTCACTCCTTTTAGTTTATTGCTATGCGAATCCGTCTTTGATTAATGGCATTATGACAACATTGGTAGAGATTCTTATCATAAACTGTATGTAGTACAAAATGCTACAGTGTATGCTTTATGCTCTCGTCAGAATCCAAATGGCTTAATGATGGTTTTTATAATGATAAAGCGTGCTAATCGAATATTTTATCATGGCTCGGTTAAACAAATACGAAGGAGCTTTATTATTGAATTACTGAACGGTTTTATGCGGGGATAGAGTTCCTCGTCAATTATTTTCTAAAGCAAGACTGTTTTAGACTTCAACATCCTGCTAGAAAAGGTTATAAAAACAGCCCAAAGTAAAATAATTAACGACCCATCTTTCGGATCATAGAAAACTGCCTTTAAACAAAAAAGCATGTCTATTGCAATAATAAAACCCTTATAAATTTAAACAACGGCTAATCGGCAGTAGGATTGCACTTGGGCGAGCTAGTGAAATCGTGAAAAGTGGCCAAATCAACTGTCATTAAAGTGATAAAAGTGTTTGAGTGCCGTTTGTCGACAGCCAGGAAGCCAGGATCGGGGAATCCCAACTTCTCCGTGCGAGATGTCGCAAACAAGCTGGAAGCGTTGCCGACCAAGATTCGAACTAAAATACTTGCCGGTTTGTCGGCTTAGGTGAAACCGGGTTGAAATGCGCCCCTTATACACGTCGAGTCCGTTCTTAATGCCCTGCTGCAAAAACCACCACAAAGACAAAGTCCTAGCGGTGCGTTTACTCACGCATGAGCTTTGAGGAATTGTGCTTTTCCCAACACTAATTCTACCACGCCATTATGAACAAAAACCCTTCAAAAATAGCTAGGTATCAACAGAAATATGAGTGATTGGGAATGATAAACAATTATGCCCCTCTCATATAAAAATCCCATATTTTCCCACCCCTACTCTTTTTCCTATTAGTTTTACGTTTTTTCAAAAGCTGTGGTGTTTTTCCGATGTTTGTGTGTTTTATAAAAAAAATTTTTTACCAACAATGATTTTAAAGGGTGTGTCCACGATGAAATTGCCACACTATGAAATTGTTCTAACTTTTTAACCGTTGGGTGGAATTTAATGAAAATTTGGGTGGGTTTAGTTCATAGTGCATTATTTACATCCTGCAAGTTTTAAAATCCTGTGATCACAACTCGCGGAAATGGAGTCGAAAGAACAGCTCGTGCGTGATAAAATCTTGCGCATTCATCACGAGAACAAGGATCTCTCGCATCGTTCCATCGCTAAAACGTTGGGAATCGCGAATTCCACGGTATCGCGAGTGATTAAGCGGTTCGAGGAACGGTTGACCACCGATCGGAAGCCCAGAAGTGAAGGAAAAAGTACAACCGCGTAGTTGGGGCCTTCAACCGAAATCCGAACGCCTCCGTTCGGGATGTGGCTAAGAAGCTGCACCTAAGCCGAAGTTTTGTCCAGAAGGCCAAAACTAAGGCTAGGCTTCGAACGTTCAAGGTACAAAAGGCCCCTAATCGCGACGAGAAGCAGAACAAGTCCGCCAAAACCCGTGCCAGGAAGTTGTACCTCAACATGCTGACGAAAGTTGAATGCTGCATCATGGACGACGAAACATATGTGAAGGCCGACTTCAAACAGATCCCCGGCAACCTGTTTTTCACGGCCAAGGATAAGTTCAGCGTTCCGGAGCATGTCCGCACTCAGAAGATGTCCAAATTTGCGAAGAAATTCCTGGTTTGGCAAGCCATCTGCACGTGCGGGAAGCGGAGTGCACCTTTCGTGACCCAGGACACGATGAACGGACAGGTGTACATAAAAGAGTGCCTCCAGAAGCGGCTGCTTCCTCTCCTGAAGGCCCACAACGTCCCAACAATCTTCTGGCCGGATTTGGCCTCATGCCACTACTCCAAGGACGTGCTGAAGTGGTATGCGGACAATAAGGTCAATTTCGTGTCGAAAATTTTCAACCCTCCCAACACTCCGGAGCTCCGCCCCATCGAGAAGTACTGGGCAATTATGAAGCAGCACCTTCTTAAACGACCTAAGGTAGTGAAGACAGTCGAGGAACTGAAGAAAGTATGGGTTTACATGCAAAAAACGGTTGATTCACAGGTTGTGCAGAATCTTATGGCCGGGGTTAAGGCCAAGGTGCGGGCATTTGCGTATGGACTGTAAATAAAATACGAGTAAAATGGTAAAATGAAGTTTAATAGTTATTTCTCAATCCCTGAAAATTTGATGGCAATCGGATAAAAACTCGAATTTTGCGAATCAATTTTGTGTGTGGCAATTTCATCGTGGACACCCTTTAAATAAAAAAAATTTCACCCCCCACTTTCTCCCTTTCACTTAACCCCCTCCAATCCCAAAAAAAATTCACCAACTTTAATGTCGACATCACTAACACCCTCTGTGCGATTTGTTGATCATTTCTTCAATGGTAGAACAACTTCACCACTCAAGAAATACTCTTATTTGAATATTTCAAACACTACAATTGTTTCCACTGATCATTAAAAAAAATCAAATTTAAGGTTTTGAAAACTCATATGACATTAAACACTTTAAGCCTGTTTCAATAGATTATTATACTGCTTTCAAGTAATTTGAAAATCTGTCATTACTAGAAATCATAAAAATCCCCATCATTCTATCAATTTTCAGCACCAGTATGGCCAACTTCGATCCAACAACCAACACATGCAAAGGCACCTTCCGGTTTTGAGAACGTGTCGACAGACACCTAGTCTGGAAAGTGAGCTTCCATTTCGAATCAGAAAACACCACCATGGCAATAATTCTTCGATGGGTGGTGCCCGACCAGATAAATAAAGAAGCCATTAAAATCAATGCACCCAGTTTTAATAATGTCACGCAGCGTCGCAGCCATCTGCCCGTGAAGTATTCCACCCACTCTCTGCGCCACCCAGGTCCCTAGGCAGATTGAATTGTAGTTATATTGGAACAAGGCACCAACACTTTCTCAAATCAATGAATGGATGGAGCATCGCTCCCCAAGCTTTTTTTTGCAATGCACTCGCAGGCTGATAGTGTGTGATGAAGGTACATAAACCGCAAGAAAAAAAAGCTCCTTTCGGTGGCTTTGTCTCTTTCTATGTACCAACACAGGGAGCATCATAATCACGCAAACTCTTCCACGAGGTGATCTCATCTCGAGACTGCCATGGCCACCTTCGATTCAGTATTCGATCGGCTGCCGAGTCGACATGAGGTTGCTTGGATGCGTTTTCTTTTCTTCGGTTGATTTCGGTTTTCTATGGCTGCCGTTCTGTAGCTGTTGAAGAAAGAAAAAAAATGTGAGGGTGACTTTATTGTTCCCCACATGAGAAATTCAAAACCCCTCGGGGTTATTTCCTTTTTTTTTTCGTTTTGTATAAATCCAAATCGGTGTTCAAGGAAAAGGTAATTCTAACAGAGCAACACTCATCAACTAAAATGAGTCAAATTTTTCAGGAATCCAGCTACATGGCCATACACGGCAGAGGTAAATTAGCGTGACTGGCAATAATTTCCTTCCCCGCTCTTCTGCCCTGTCAGTGTCCATCAGTCTGCTCCCGCGGTTCCCAATCCCGCGTCACGTCAGCGGCAGCCAAATTGTGTCGGATGATCGACGGCTCGAAATCGTCATTAGCGATAATTGTCGGGCTCCTGTAGGGCAAACGATAAATCCGATGGTTGATTTAATCGTGTCTTGTTCGCTGCATGTATTTCACCAGCGGAGTGCAAAATTTGTTTACGGCCACCGACAGACGGTCGCCAGTCAGCCAGTGTGTATTTATTCCCTACAAAGCATCGGTGCTGGTTGGTTCCTCCGTCTGTCAACATAGTGTCGCCGGTTAATGCAACAAACGATAATTTACCCGCATCCGACATCAATTTCAATCTAATGTATGTTCGGCACGAACGAGCACGCGATTGAAGTCAATTACCTAAAATCACTGGTCGCCACTCCCGCTGCTGGAAGCGCTGTCCATTATTGATGTGGTCATTGAGCGTAATTCAATCTAGATCAATTAAAATTCATTTACGTTCAACAGTTGAGCGCGACGCGACGTAAATCTATGCTCGGACCCTGTCACACACGCCCTGATTTCGGTTTCCTGCGTCACAATCATTGATCAATCTAAGTTGGGCTGGGGGAACAAAAAGAAAAAAAAAAAAAAGAGCAGCCACCGTCGATTGTTCATTGGAAACACAAAGACAAAGTGCTTCAACGGACCGAAGGAGAAATGTTCCTGGCCTTCTTGATGGGATTGCCAATGTGGTCACTTCATTTGTTGAAATTTCGTCAAATTACGACAAGGGGCGAGAAGACGAGGGTGAGGGGTTTTGGTCATTCAGTGAAGTAATGTTGTCGAGCGTAGCAAGCGTGGAATTCGAGCAATTTAATTGTCCAGAGGACACATTAGAAGGCGTTGGAATGCTACGGTGAAGCGGGCGCAGGGTGATCAAAGTGACCAGATCCAAATGGGCACTCTTAGATTAGTGAAAATATTTTAATTTTTAATTTCAGCTTTGGGATTGAGAGGATTATAAGGAGAATTAATAATTTGAACGTGGGTATTTTTTTTTTTTGTAAGTCTAAGTCCAGTACTGAACGCTAAACAAATTTCTCATGTTGGGCACGTTCTATTTTAGCACCTATGATGAATTGATGAACAACAATAATTCTACACAAAATAGTCAAAAGGTCGAAAGTAACATTTGTAAACAATGACTTCTAGCGTATTTTTCTGGGATCTGCTTGCTCTCACAAACAAAATAGCACCAGAAACAGATACGGGGAGTTGTTACCTTCCAGTTAGTAGGGGATATAGATGTTAGCATCCTGGCATTTCCAGGAAATTTAGGTTTAAGGTCATTGTTTACAATTGTTACTTTCGACCTTTTGACGATTTTGTCTAGAATTGTAGCTGCTCGAATGTAGCGTTTCTTTTTCTTTTAATTAAATTTTCACTACTTCATATTCTTCTTCCTTCAATTTTTAATTCCTCGACATCATGACCAAGATAATGGACTTGAAAAGGCAAAAACGCGAGGTGAAAATTTATTAAAAGGTTTTTTTTTTAAACCGTAAAACGGGGTAACATTGATCAATTTAACCCTGAACATGAATAGATCAAAAATTATTGTGCTTTAATAAACGCCTGTATTCAATTACAAAAACTATTTTTTTTTTATTTCCAACATTATGGTGTAGCTTCTAGTTGCAACGCTGGGTGTAAACTTCTGTATAAAATTGCACGCTTTCTTGTCGCGCCGTTCTGTTTACGATCATCAGTGTAGGTGTATATCTTTCTTAATGTAGGGTTATGGGATGTAATGTCAGCCTATTCTTTTCATTCATTTACCATATATCTTATAAATTCAGCTAAAATTGACAAAACTATGTTGACATCGTGACGAACACTTCATTTTGAAGCATCTGAGATGTTGTTTTTTAATTTACAGTTATACAGGGTGCGGCAGAAAATAAAGCGAAAATGTTCAAACTTGAATATTGGGTTAATTCGTGTAGCTAGTGACTAATTTCTGTCGAAAGTGTATTTGTTTATGTTTACTTTCAAGTGCTGCATCCAAACATTCTATTTGTTTTATTGCAAATTCGTCAAAATGTTCGCGAAAGAGATTGCCAAGGTGGTAGGGTGCCATTTGGCAACAGTTTACCGCATAAAAAAGTCCCTGCAGGATGGTCCTAAGCAGCGGAAGCCGGGAAGCGGACGTCCGCGCTTTGCACGTACGCCGAACGTGATCAAATCGGCCCGTGCAAAAATTTCTCGCAACCCGGTGCGTTCCATAAGAAAACTTGCAAAGGAAGCCAATATTTCGGAGAAATCCATGCGGAGAATCCGTATTTTAAAGGATCAAGTGCTTTCCTGGGTGAAGGCCAACTTCTCCGAGGACCAAAACGTTGTCCTACAGCAGGATGGAGCGCCGTGTCACACGTCCAATCGAACCCAACAATGGTTGAACGATAAAATGAAGTTTTGGCCGAAGGATTTGTGGCCCCCTAGCAGTCCAGATCTTAATCCGTTGGATTATTCGATTTGGGCATAGGTTGAAGCACGAGCCTGCAAAACATCACACCCTAGTGTGAAAACCCTGAAGTCAACCATAACACGCACATGGCAGTCAATGTCGGAGGACTACGGAAGGCATGCTCTGGCTTCCGGCGTCGGCTCGAGGATGTTATTAATAAAAATGGAGGACACATTGAATAAATTTGTTTAAAAGGACTCTATAAAGATAACTGCACTCGAAAATGTTGATATTATTGCTTGAATTAGTTGAAAATGGGATTTGAAAGAAATAGAACAAATTTTCGCATTATTTTCTGCCGCACCCTGTACACTTTCGTGGGATTCTCGATTTCCTTAACTTGTTGACCGCCATGGCTTCACTGAAAAAGCTGAACAGATTACCATAATTTTTTCAAATGACCCGAATGTGACAAAATTTGCCCAATGGACCTTGTAATTGATTCAAGATATACAGATCACAGTTACACTTTAAAAATTAACTGTTCATTTACAAAACTACATAATGATTTCACAAGAAAGCCGTAGATCTAATTCAAGGGACATATTTTTTACTTTGTTCCTTTGGCCTTGTATCGTCATCACGTAGGTTTTCCTAAAATTTTGAGTTTTTGTTTGTTGTCATGCTTTTCTCTGTCTTTTGGACTCCGTGATATATGTGCTGATCTATTCAGTTTGCGCATTATGCTATTTTTTTGTTTGTTTCTGTATTATCGAGATTTTCAGCCTCGGGCTGGTTCATCTCCCGTCGTAGTCACTCAAACACCTCTTTGAGTGTTTTTCGTAACTTTTCCGGTGGTGAGATTTGAACTCTTGACTTAGGCGTGAGAGGTATGGATGTTAACCACTACGCCGGGGTCGCCCCCATTGTTATTTAGTGAAAAGTGCGCTTAAGATAACGAAGAAAAGGCCAAAACTTGAGTGTGGCTTTGGAAAAAGGCTGCAAGTCAAGCAACTGCTAGGACATACTAGTTGTTGTTCAAAGGAAGACAGAATTTGATGATTTGCTATCATCCGATCATCCGGACCGAAGAGGCTTTCAGATAAGTACTGTAAAGGATAATGTTTTGTGTAAGCACAGTTAAGAGTGATCTAAAAGAGAGAAAATCAATCTGTGTCCATTTTAACATCCTAAATCACAGAAACTTCTTATTTTTTCAGTCCTGTTTAAATAAGATACTGGCATCAAAATAGCTTGCCACATTGGATGGCCAACTCAATGTTTACTGACACTGCATTTTGGAGTAAGATTGACGTTTCGAATTCATTAAAATGATGAGACAAAGAGATAGAATTGTATTTTAAATAAATATACGTGTGTATATCAAACCAGAATCAATTGGATTATTCCAGGGTCTGCCTGCGGCGCTTGTTGTTAGTGAAAATAACCTTGGATTGGATATGAAATACCAGATATTCTAGTTGCTGGAGCAGCAATACAGCAGACATCTTCTAACTACCGGACTAAATCTGCCGGATAAAAAAAGACAGATTTTTTTCCATAATACCCAATAAAGGCGAAATAATGGTTTGATTTTGTGTGTTTTAGTTATCGAACTTCATTTAGCAATCTTTCGATTTGTTCCGCTTCTGCCTAATGCATACATTTTGCATGCTGGCACGAAAATGGCACACATCATCGGATTACAATTCACGTTGATTTTTTTTGGAACTGGGTGAGGTATTTCTATTATGAAATGTTCTGTTTTTAGATAACGTGCAATGGCACTTTAACCATGATCCGTACAAAGCAAGGACTTTAAATTAGTAATGCTAGAGTCCCAACCGCTAGATGACGACGGATATTCGCAAACATTCTTCGCTTTCCAGAGAGCGAGTAATGGTGCTATAACCAAAAGCCATATGGGGCTAGGACTATATGTATTGCTTGAGTCCCAACCGTTTGGAGAGGAATGGAGCATCACATAACCTTCTTAGACTAGATGCTCCCAACGACCATTTTCAATTAACAGGGCATTCTTTTTAGCAATTCTCTCCGACTATTTATTTCCTTTTCCTTTGATATACAATGAAGGCTACGTGGGTTCCCCGTGTCTTCTTAAGGTAGATACCAAATCCTCCCTATCTTCAACGGTTGCATGGACGTGGCCAGGTGAGCGATCATGGAGTGTCTTCGTGGAGATTATTGCGTTAAGAAACGTATCAGTAACTTTTTCCGTTTCATGGTGGCATGCAATGCCTTCAACGAATTATTCCTCAACGTAGCACCATCCACGAGGTGAGCAAACGTAAATGCTAATGCTAATGCTAAGTCACGTAGGTTTTCCTAAGATTTTCAATAGACGTGTGTGAGTGAGTGGTTGTATATTTTTAAAATGGTGCAACTAAACAAAATTTTACGCACAAAATGGGAATTCAAAAAGAAAGTGTGATGGGAATTCAATTGTTTAAACAACCGAGTGGCCGATAGATCAGAAGTGAAATTTATTTAAGTGCTTTCAAGTAGATTTTTTTTAAATTGATCTTTGAAATTTTCTGTTAAATGAAGAGTATATGTTAACAATACAATGTTTAAATAAAAAATACAAAAAAGACTTCCAAAGGCTAAAACCTAGTAGGTGAGATGAACCCAGGTAACTAATAAACAGTTCCAAAGCGTCTTTACGGCAGCCTATCAAGCAATTAAGTCGCCTTAAATGCCACTTTTGGCCCAATATACGGCTGCTTTACTGCAGTGCTATGATAATGCTTCATTAATGCTATTTTGCATTCGAAATGCTTATTACATGCTACAATCATTTAAATAGCATTTGAAATGCAACTTAACAACAGAAAGCATTCAAGATGCAGATATAAAGCTAATATAATGCTTGTAGCATCTGAAATGCAGATTTAGGGTTGATTTATTGCATATGCTAATGCTTATTGGTTACCTGGGAAGTTACATCCGGGAGCAGACCCAATATGATCCTTATAGACCGTTATTACATTAGCTATTCTTCGAACACTCACTTAAGGTTTGATTTAAATGGTAAGTGTGCAAAATTTGTTCCCGTTTCTTACGTTTCATTCTTGATAACTTTTGAATCAATACTGATGAAACTTTCACCACTAAGTAAACTAGCCTTCCGAATCACTGCACTGTCATTGGCTTTTCGTAACGGCTACAAGACGTACCGCAGTACTAATACTAAGTAGAACAAGCATTACCCCATTTCATGCAACCATTGTTTGCGCTTAACAGGCACAGATGAAAAGATAATTTTTAACAGATACTTAAAATTTCGCCTCATTTAATTGCAATCCAAAGCAAGCGTAGATAACGAAATTTTTTGCGATCTTTCCTACAACAGACCTGATTTAGGTGACATCTGGCATAAATTGACTTGAAATATCCCATACGTTTATGTGCTCGATCAGATACCGCCTTCCAAACATGCCCTACGCTCAATTTCAACTACTTCTATTCAATTTCACATTTCCAATTTTCAAACATTATAATTAATTACGTGCTTCGTGCAAAAACAAATAATATGATTAGTTTAAATGAACCATAAGTTTATGCCAAATCTAGCATTCCATATAAGTGCATAAAGTAATGTGCATAATAAATTACATAGTTCTTTCAAAATGTGGGGAGCGCAAACATCGTATATCCACAACTTATGAGTTTTTCCCTAATCGAGGGAGTGATGAATTGTAATATGGCGACATTATAATATAGAGGTCCAGTTTAATGGAGAACCAAACCGCAGAAGGTTAAATGGTTCAAGATACACAGAAGGTTTTTTTTACGACGGTAATGGTAACGCGTAAAAAAAACCGCGTAAAAAAACCGTATCGTATCGTATAGTAAAAACCGCGTTATTTAAAAAAAAACGACGTAAAAAAAGTCAAGGAAATGAAAATTATATTTCATATTCATATTGAAAGGATATGGTCATAAAAATGTATTAGTGGTGGAAAAACATGGTTCCAGTAACATTGGCCACCGGGAATCTGCTACGAATGGATAGAGCTTTTTAATTCAATGTGTGAGCAAAACAGTCCAGAGTTTTCGTCTTAGGCAAAATTTCTCAGTGTGTCATTCGTCGTCTTTTGACATTATCATATTAGTTCCACATCATGCCGCAGAGATGGCGCTGCAGTCTATTTTTCTAAATTAAGCGCTAGAGATTTGCCGTCTTAGGCAAAGTTTCTCAGTATGTCATTCGTCATCTTTTGACATTATCATATCTGTTCCAAATCATGCCGCAGAGATGGCGCTGCAGTCTATCTTTTCCAAATGAGGTGCTAGAGAAATGCCGTCTTAGGCTAACTTTCTCAGTATGTTGTTTGTCGTCTTCTGATATTATCATATCTGTTTCAAATCACGCCGCAGAGATGGCGCTGCAGTCTATCTTTTCCAAATGAGGCGCTAGAGAAATACAGTCTTAGGGTAACTTTCTCAGTATGCCATTCGCCGTCTTTTGACGTTGTCATATTAGTTCTAAATTATGCAGCAAATATGGCAGCGCCGTAACGACGTAAGAAAACCGCGTTATTTAAAAAAAAAAACAACGTAAAAACAGTCAAGTCACAATAGACGTGAAAAAAATTTGATTGTTGGTGTTGATTGTACATTTCCCAATTTAGCCCCTGAACAATAATGTTTAGAACAAGAAAAATTGTTGTTTACAGTTTATTATATGTACTTTTTTTTTAAATTCCACAAAAATTGTTTGCTGTCTTTGTAAAAAATCATACGAAATTTTGAGTTTTAATTCCATACCGGCTTTGGACCTGGCTTGGGCTGGCGCTTGAATCTAGTTATTTAGCACAGTATTTGGAGTAAATGCCAACGCAGAGAGGTGGTGATATCTCAAGCTGACAATGGCTGACGAGCATGACAAGCATGTATATTACAGATAGGACGCGGAGGGCCCCCTTAGGAAACTTTTTTTATATTTATATATGAATGACCACTAAGTGACTGTTGACTAGCACAGCTGCTTTCACATACAGTAAGATTTTTGAAGAATCTGCATTTGTTTGTTTAGTATTGCTGATCGCATGCAATCTTTTATTTTTCACTGTTGCTATTGACTTACTTCATGTGTACTGCGAATCAAAATTAAATTTAATTTTTTTACTTCTACATGGTTTTTTTTAAAATAACGCGTTATTTTTACGCAGGTTTTTTTACGTGGTACCACTACCGTAGTGAAAAAATACTTCAGTGTACTGCAGCGCTGAAAATATTAAAATACTACAAATAACATACTGGGAAACTTTGCCGAAGACGGCAACTCCCTAGCGTTTAATTTAGAAAAGATAGACTGCAGTGCTATCTATGCGGCATGATGTGAAACTAATATGACAACGTCAAAAGACGACGAATGCAACAGAGAAAGTTAGCCTAAGACGGCATTTCTCTAGCACCTCATTTGGAAAAGATATACTGCAGCGCCATCTCGGGGGCATGATTTGGAACAGATATTATAATATCGAAAGATGACGAATGACATACTGAGAAACTTTGCCGAAGACGGCAAATCTCTAGCGCTTAATTTAGAAAATATAGACTGCAGCGCCATCTCTGTGGCATGATGTGGAACTAATATGATAATGTCAAAAGACGACGAATGACACATTGAGAAATTTTGCCGAAGACGAAAAATGTTACTGGAACCATGTTTTCCACTACCAATACATTTTTATGACCATATTCTTTCAATATGAATATGAAATATAATTTTTATTTCCTTGACTTTTTTTACGTCGTTTTTTGAAATAACGCGGTTTTTTTTACGTCGTTTTTTGAAATTTGTAAAAGAAACCACGTAAAAAAAACCGCGTAAAAAAAACTTCAGTGTATTCCTAATATTTTAATTTCATACGCTTTTGTTTCATTTTTTTTGCATGCATTTGAGGATAAAATGCAACATTGGGTGTGAGCTTAACACCGCAACACGTCCATTTGCTTTGAAAATGTGAAAATTGAAAGCTGGTGTAGTGTATTAGTTGATAAAGTCTGATCATGGCTCAAATGAATAATTAAAATAATCAAGATTTATCATCGAGTTTCTAGCCGTGGCAGTGGCCAACAACGTTCAGTTTCTTAGTGGTAACCACTAAGCCGTATTAGCAAGTTTAAAGATAATCGAGCAAAGACCCTGCAGTTGCTTCAATTGTGAAAGAACTACGCGATACAGCAATGAAGAGAAATGCATATGAGCAATGAATATTTTGTTCGAATAAAAGGAAATGTCGGTAGTTCCATAAATGATTGATGATCTGCTTCATCGACTAGAAATGTAATTAAAAAAAAAGCAAAACTTCTAGGGCCTGCTTATCATTTTTAATGATTCGGCAATGGAATGGACCCTGAACTTTTAGAAAGAGCAGTGATTGAGTCCGTGGTTGATATCACTAGGCTATGGTGACTCCTGAGCAGTACTCGTAATTCAATGATTCCCATTCATCCCAGTAACAACACCAGCATATTCGGGTACGATGGAAGAGATGCAGCGATTGGCTGAGCCTCACGAAATTCATTGCGTGCATTGTACAAAAAGGCTTAAAGATAGCATTTGGCTACATGTCAAGCAACACTAACAAAGAAGGTGAGTGACTCACTCACTTATGCGTGAGTGATATTTTCACATTGCATTGCAGAAAACAAAATCCTACAAATCATTTCAACGCTTTTTTATTTTTATTAGCTGTCCAGTTTGGATGATTTCAATCTTTCTTGCTAATCATTTTTTTCGTTATCCGCATCAAAGCCAGAACCGAGAGGATTATGATCGATGAAATTGATAAAAATGCCTGCCTGGTGTCCTGAACCACCAGAAGCGTGATATAGTAACATATTCATTAAAAAATGGATCGGTTTTAGTGATTTTTCATGCGATTACCCTGTCACAAGCTGATGAATCCAGAACTGCATCGCCTATCGTAGCAACCTTGCAACAGCAACAAAAACGAATTGACAGCATTATCAGTTGATTTTCAGCAACCATCGTACTGCCAGCTGGCGAGAGCGTTGAACGGAACCTTGGGTCCTAGATACATCATTTTTTTCACTATATTACGATATAAATTAATGGCACAAAGCAATATAATCTTACATGCGTTATTGAAGTTGAAATAACATGGAAAAGGGCCCAACTCCTGCTCCTACTTTATTTAAGTCCTAAAACAGGTTTAGTTAAGGATTCCCCCAAAAAAACAAAAAAAAACCAACACAAAAAAAAAAACCCCCCCCCCCCCCACCATTTTTTCACCTCATAACCCTAAATAAAAAAAAAAAAATTAAATTGAAATTTATGTATTTGGTGTTTAGTTAATGAATCAATGAATCAACAATCAATGAATAAACAACAGTGAAAGAATTGCCACGCCAATGGAAAATGCACCTCCTGTCGTGTCCCTTAACTACTTGATGTCAGGCGTCTACAAACTGTTTCTAGCCTCGTGTAAGCCTGAATTGCGTCAAAGCCCGCCGGTAGCACACCTCTTTCATTCTGAACAAACCCAGCTATGACAAACCCCAGTGAAACGATACTCTGAGTTCCTAAGCGGGCCCTCCGCATCCCACAAATCCACAATACTTATGGCCTAGAAGTCCACTGCATAGGAAATTCTATGACACAGTTCAAACTTCCATCCCAAATTGAATATTAAACCCTTTCAAAATTGAATAAATCTATCTATGATTAAATTTTTAGTGACCGATATCACACCCAACTATAGTGCCTGTATACAAGCGTGCTATGACGCGGCTATTAAGTAGAAAGAGGAGCGAGTGTGATATTATCACTACTTTGTGTGACTGGACCTTTGGCTCTCCCATGAATGGTTCATTAGAGTAGAAGGTTACATGACCGATGTGCGGCGTCTATTATATATCAGCTATCTCCCCTGCAACATTTATATGATATTATGCCCCCCCCCCCGTGTCCGGGTCAAATTCCCCCCGTGGTGGGGGTCGGGTGGTTTTTTTTTCAACAGTTAAACTACATTTTGATTGTTATTTTGGTTTTTTCTCCCAAACGCGGAGTAACGATCTATGATGACTTTGTTTAGGAAGGAAATAATGTCTCATCACCATGAGGCTCCAGCAGTGGACAGTATTTTTTTGTTAGAACAAAGATGTGAAGAGAAAGTATTGATAGTTCCGTAAGAGCACGGCAGATAGTGAAAATTGAATAGAAGTAGTTTCAAATTTAGCGTAGGGCACTTGTAAAGCAGTATTTCGAAACAAGCACACAGTCCTTTGGCTTACATCCTCTATGAGAGGTAGGTCAAGGCAGGACGTTGCTTCGTTCCTGCCTTGGTGATGATAAATTATTTCCTTTCTAAGCAACATCATCAGTTGAACTACAGTTGGTGCGTTTATAATTAATCTCCTACTGACCGGCAGTGCTTTTATGAAAGAAACATGTCTGCATTTCTTCGATGATTTATATGTTATAACTATATGCAAACATTTTTAGCCCTGGAGATTGAAGGTGACTGCTCTATTGAAAATACAATGACCCATTTCAAGAATGCATATTCATACACGTACATTCTTCTGATGTCATCTTCATATACAATAAACCCCGCATGAAAAGTTTCACATACACAGAAACAAAAGCGTTCTCAAAAATGAAAACGGACCGTTAGCTAGTTCACATTTTCAGGATTTTCACCTAAAAGCATGAACTAGTTCCCAATTACGTCATTCAGTTCACGGTGTGTATCAACATCCCTGCATCATGTTCGAGTCACGAACTGACAGATCAATGTCCATATTGAAAATTTTCAGAGAAAACATTTATGATAATGCTAATTCATTTACCTGCTATAAATAGCAGCTAGTCACCCTAACACCGTAATAAACTCAGCGACAGCAATTGCTGATAACGTCAACCGAGGCAATAAAAACCCCGAAAAGAAACTGACGCGAACAACATAATTAATTAAGCGTTAATGTTTACACGGGTCCGGTCCGGCATGTTAATGTTTCACACTTCCGTGTCCACTTGTTGGTGCTGTGTTCTGATGGACACGAAAGACGGGGCCAGCAGCACGAGGCCGAGACCATTCACACCGATAAAGGGAAAAAAAAGAAACAATCCTCGCCTTTCTTTCGTACTCGCTTTATTATTATTTTTTTCCGCTGAAGTCTTCTTTGTTTCATTCATTAATTCTCACCGAAGAAAAGGAGAAAAGCCGTCCGTTGCTCCCCTATGTACCAACTGAGTAGAATTTTTGTTAATGAAAGACGAGTCGAGTAATCAAGATAGCCTTGTCCGAGGTCCAGGATGGGCTGCTTCGACCTTCCTAATGAGTCGCGTTTGCATCGGTGTTGGTGCCGGCTATTTTGCCGGCATCGAGAAAGGATTGTCACTTTGATACATAGCGTGTGAGCGGTTTCCACGTGACTTCCGAGCACATAAAACACTCCGAGCGGCTAAAACCGAACGAAAGGTCGGAGCATAATTTCGTTGTTGTTGGTTTTGCCGCACTTGTGTTCGGGGCTTTCATGCTCCGAGGGGAGAATCGCACTGGTACATACAGCATAGTCTAGCACAGCTTTTCGCATCCATTCAGTGCGGGCGCACTCGGCAGTGGTTGTTGTTTTAATTTGCGGAAAAGAGAGATGAAAAGCTGCAAATGAAAAACACACACACACAATCCGTCGTCGGTCGGGGAGACCGAAATGAGAGTAATTATCTCCCCCCTGCCACAGATTGTCGACGACGTAAGCGATGGAGAGCGATTTTATGTTTCGGAACCTCTTGTTGGATAGAAAGGGATGAACATAATACACGTCAGTTGATCTGTTGATGGAGAAGAGACACATGGCCCTCCAATGGACCCTCGCCCACCCGCTAGCAGTTGCAGTACATTCGATTTTCCCATTGGATGGAAGCACCCTCCCTTATCCCCCCACCCCTCACACGTGATCAAAACAAAAGTACACTCTAAATGAGACGCGCTTGAGAGAGCACCAGTACCGAAAGGCTGCTCTGAAAGACACAGGAGAGGCTCGGAAACGCCGCAGTGTATTTTAGCACTAATTAAAACAGTTTACTCTCGCAAAACCGGGGAGACACAGCCCCCTTTTTAGCGAAGGTATGTTATTTTTCGTTCTCGTTGCTCGAGTTGCTTTCTTAATTAATTAACTCGTTCTCGCTTTTTCCTTGCACTGTTGCTGTTGAGATAAATCGAGGAGAAATATCGCGTTCGTATCTTGGTCTTTGCGGGAAACTTGGTGCGAATTCATTGGTTGGTGGTTGAAATGGAAAGTTTCCCCATGTTTGGGCACTTACATTGGGTGACAAGTAATATGGTGCTTTATGATATGGTAAGCAGAAATAAGGCAAGATTTTTGTTTTGTCTTTTTTTTTTTAAACTAGGAGCCACCAGCTTCTTGTTCTGTTAGGAGATTTAGACCACTATGTCCACTGATCCACTGATGGGAAAAATTACTTCTACTATTTTTTTTTTATCAATATTGATGCTTGCAGCATATCAAAGACATGCACTCAAAAAAATCGACACGTTGTTTTCACGTGAAATTTCACGTAACTTCCACCTGAACACGTAACCAAATCTTCTTCAGTAAAATCAGGTGAACATTACGTGTCAAGTGAATTGTACGTGAAAATCACGTAAAATTTATGTGATTTTCACGTAGAATGTGAAATTACGCGGAAATCACGTAGCTCTTACGTGAATTCCACGTGTTTATTACTGGTTTTGGCAGTGGACGAAAATTACGTGCGTTTCACGTGGAAGTAACGTGTCGATTTTTTTGAGTGTGATCCAAACCAAATTAAATAAGATTACCCCTATCTATACCCACCCCAACCCCCCCCCCCCTTTTTTTAAACTATTTCAAAATTTAAATGAATTTAGACCCCTCCCCCACCCCCCAACTCCCCCTTCCACAAACCAACAATTTTTTTTTCCCCACCCCCAACTCTTTGCTTTTCCTTCAAAATTTCCACTCCTCCCAATTCCCCCAAAACCACATTACTTTTCTTCGTACTGCCTTTTTCCTTCCCAAAAACCCCATTTTTTCCCCGCGGTCGAACATCGATCCCCCCCCAGCATCCCCCCCTCCCTCCCCCACACCTCTTTTTCCCCTCCTGGAGGCCCTCATTAAGAAGAAAAGCTCTCTCCCACCCACACCACCCCCGTCACAGCCAAAAAACACCCCCACAAAAATTCGCATAGTTCCCCCCCCCCCTCTATTTTCTAGATCTGGCTCCCAGTGACTACTGGCTCTTCGCAGAACTCAAAAAGATGCTCCGTGGAAAGAGATTTGGCTCAGATGAGGAAGTTATTGCTGAAACTGAAGCATATTTTGATGGTCTCGATAAATCGTTCTACACCGGTGGTATCGAGAGACATAGGTGGTAGAGAAACGTTGGAATGATTGTATCACTCTAAAAGGAGATTATATTGATGAATAAAAATGTATTTTGGCAAAAAAAAGTTGTTTTCCTACTTAGGCCCGGGAGTTATTGACCGATGTGTTATGCGTGTCAGTATTTTTATTGACCGTATTAGAAACATTCTCGTCAACCATCCAGTAATAAGCCGAAACAGTGACATTCAACCTCGATCCATGTCGAATGGCGAAAAGTGCAATGAGAATAAGAAAGTTTCTTAATATGTGAGATAATACCTCGTTTTCACGACTAGTGGCTCTTCCCCGATATGGTCAACCCAGGGCTGGTAGCGGATCGCTTAATTTGGTTGACTATTGTACAATAGGTACAAGTGATTTTTTTTTTAACTTTTTACAATCGGCGGTGCGAAAATAGTCACTTTAGTGACCATTTTCCGAAAAATAGTGACTTTAGTGACTTTTGGATGCAAATAGTGACTTCTTAGTGACTAGACTCAAAATAGTGACCAAGTCACTAAAAAGTGACCTGCTACCAGCCCTGGGTCAACCTCTTCATAAACTCTGCCGAACAAATCCCTTATCACAAAATCAATCTTTTTTAGCCAGTTCACAGACTTAGCTTAGCAAAAATTATCGGATTGTGAGTTGAGTTGATTCGTCCACAGTTTTTTCCCCCAGATTTGGTCTTCAAAACTAGCAGGAGCACGCATTCGATGAGCAGGGAAGTATTCTTCGTCATAATTGCTCTCTGGCTGTACTGTCTGAAACTAATAGCAGAATCTACGCAAGCCGACAGTAGCAAACCGCAATCCAGGTCACCGTCTATCCAGGCGTCCATGTCTCGTAGAGTTATCCTACAGGTCAAAACTCCGTTCTCTAAAACCGGAGAATTATACGTTGCAACGATGGCATCTCGATGATGCATCGCCTCATTCCTCGGAACTAAGCAGTTCCCACCGTAAATGGACTGTCTATTATTTCTGATACCGGCGTACCATCTACGCGTCCGGGTCAATTGACTCGAAGCGACTTCTCTGCTGATGGTTTGACAAACATCTCTTGCCTTGTCTCCTTCAAATCTTTGCTCCCCGTGTATCCTCAGCTTGTGGAGCCTTTGCTTTACCAGGAGATAAGCTATGGCTACATTGTTTGTATGCTGCCCGCAAAAGCTTCTCCAGAGGCTCTGCACTTGCACTTCAAGGAACTATTTATTTTTCGGAATTGATGCAACCCATTTTAAAAGTAAGAACGCGCAAGGCATCTTTGATAATGACATACTTAACGCAACAAACATTTTACAGGTTAACTATTCTACTAAAAAAAAAACTCTACCTACAGTGTTGGACTAGCATGCTATGCAACTTTTGTCTTACAATTCTTAAAAGCGTAACTAAACTTTGACATTTCAACGTAATGGAGATACATGCTACAAATGATGGCTCAGGAGTCTAGCATAATTCTACATGATTGCTGGAGTAGTCTAGTATTCAAAGACTGCTCACCGCTAGAGTTTTGTTGACAATTGTCGATTGGAATACGCTTGGGTTCACGAAGCATGAAACATGGCGGACGAAATATGATGGTGTGGGGAAGTCTGGGTTCGATTCATCGAATTGATGATATTATGGGTCGTGGGAGTGGAATATGCGAAATTGTATATGCGAATAAAATTAATATTCCAACAAGATAACGACCCCAAATACAGTGCCAAAGTCGTCAAACAGTGGTTTTGGGATCAGTGGTTATGGATAAGGCACCGCAGTCTCCGGATCTCAAACCGATCGAAAACATTTGGAAGGTTCCTAACTCGAAGAAAACCGCAAAAATGTGCGCAATAAGGATCAACTGTTTGAGCAAATCCAAAAAGGCGAATCCCAAAACGCATTACTGACAACGTGATCCACTCCATGCCTCAAAGGTGCAGGGTTGTAATCCACAATGATGGATTCGCAACGAAATATTGAATGCCTGGGGACAATCTGGTGACAGTTGCATTTGTTTTGTCCAGGAGGATAGCTTTTTGTTTTATTAATTCGATAATATTATCATTGTTTGTGCATGAAATTTGATTTTTTTTATAAATCATTTATTTGTACAGGCTCAACCGAATCAACTTTACAGAGCCAAGTTTTCATATTTGTATACATCATTTATCTTAAAACTAAAGTTAGGGGAATAGAACCGATTACTCGCGGCCGTCTCGAGGTTAATAGGAATTACAAATTACGGATGGGAAGATGGGTGGGAATTTAAAGTATGGTTTACATAACACATTAAATTTAAATTCTAAATTGTCTTAACACTTATAACTATACAATGTATGGATTTCTTTTAACTTAACCATTTTTTGAAAAAGAAAAAAACACACTCAAACACCGATAAAAAAAAACTTATAGTAAACATACAGGTTAAACTAACTACAATCTAAGGCTCATGTTAGTCAAAAACACATAAATTAATTTCATGTACTCCAAATCACGCAGGGCCAACATATCTCGAATTGGCACATTAGGTTGTCTACCTTGAGCCCGAAGGGAATCATAAAGCTCCGATCTGACTCCACAATGCTCAACACAAGACCAAATAACGTGATCTGCGTCCTGATAGCCTTGTCCACACTCACAGAGATTGCTGTCGCTCATCCCAACCCGGTATAAATGAGCGTTCAAAGAATAATGATTGGACATGAGGCGAGACATGACACGAATGAAGTCTCGTCCTTTACTCCATTTATACTGCCAGCTGACGAGTGACTGATGACGAAAAATAGTAAAAAATTCATTGAAGGCGATTTGTCGATCATAAATATCGCCTTCTATAGCGCCCACCTTTGCAAGCGAGTCCGCTTTCTCATTGCCCAGAATTGAACAATGAGAAGAGACCCATACAAAGGTGATGATAAAATAACGCGAAGATAAAGCACTTAGAAGCTCCTGTATTTTCATGAGAAAATACGAGGAGTGCTTTACCGGCCTCAAAGAGCGAATAGCCTCTATAGAACTGAGACTATCCGTGAAGATGAAGTACTGATCCGGTGTTAGTGAGGCAACAATTTCTAGTGTAAAGTGTATTGCCGCTAATTCGGCGACATATACGGAACAAGGAGCTTGAAGTTTACGATTGGCGCTATAAATTTCATTGTATATACAAAAGCCAGCTGACTCCTCTATCAATGATCCGTCAGTGCAGAACTATTTAGTGGAATTAACTTGGCCAAACTTTGCAGAAAATATCACAGGAGCAATCATAGGACGATGATGCTCTGGAATTCCACGAAGATCTTGCTTCATGGATAAATCAAAATGAACCGAACTGCCGAAGTCGGAGAAGCAAACACCATTGGGAATATTCGGCGAAGGGCTGACATCCTGTGTTATGGACAAATGGTAGAATGTCATGAAGCGAGTTTCAGGATTAAACTCGAGAAGCTTCTCAAAGTTTGCGATTATCTGGGGGTTCATAACTTCACACCTGGTGAGGAGCCGGAGAGACAATTCTGAAAACCGATCCGTGATTGACAACATG
The DNA here is from genome assembly GCA_024533555.2 of Aedes koreicus. Taxonomy (NCBI): domain Eukaryota; kingdom Metazoa; phylum Arthropoda; class Insecta; order Diptera; family Culicidae; genus Aedes; species Aedes koreicus. The sequence continues at coordinate 98,832 of JAHHFK020004948.1, read as the reverse complement.
CCAGCCAGCACTTCAAGACTCATCGTATGAGTCGAGTGCATACAACCTAACGCGAATACGCGATACGAAGACACCGATACTGAATACGTTCCAGTTTAATGATATGCAACCGAGCCGCCGACTGAAAACAATAACTACCGTATTCCATAACCGACAAAATCGTTGTCCGGTACAACGTTAGAAGATCTTACGGATATGCTCTCCACCAGGTTCTAGTTATTGTGCAGAAAAAGTTGATCCTTTGCTGGCATTTTCGCTTCAGATACTCAATGTGGGATCTCCAGGTGCACTTTGAATCGAACCAGACCCCAAGATATTTAAAGGACATGGAATGAGTTATCGGTGTACCCCAAATTTGAAGCTTTGGTTGTACTGGGTTATGCTTCCTTGAAAAAACTACCAACTCAGTTTTCTCCGTAGAGAATTCGATACCTAGCTCTAGAGCCCAAGTAGACAAATTGTCTAAGGTATCCTGTAAGGGTCCTTGCAGATCGACCCCATTGGGTCCAGTGACAGACACTACGCCATCATCTGCAAGTTGTCTCAACGTACAGCTGTCACTTAGACAACCGTCAATGTCTTTGACATAAAAATTATACAAAAGGTGGCTTAAACATGATCCCTGGTGGAGACCCTTTTAGCTAAATCGAGAAGCTGTAGAGGTTCCATGAGAAAAGCTCATATGTTTCTCTGACAGCAAATTGTACAAAAAATTAATCATTAATGGGGAAAAGGCACAAGCGTGGAGTTTATCTGAAAGAACTTCAACAGATACTGAATCAAAAGCCCCCTTGATATCCAAGAATACAGAAGCCATTTGCTCTTTTTTAGCAAAAGCTAACTGAATATCTGTGGAAAGCAACGCGAGACAGTCGTTCGTTCCCTTGCCCCTACGGAAACCATATTGAATATCTGAAAGCAGGATGTTTGTCTCAACCCATTTGTCCAGGCGAAAGAGGATCATTTTCTCTAACAGCTTTCGAATACAAGATAGCATCGCGATGGGTCGATAGGAGTTGTGGTCAGACGCGGATTTACCAGGTTTTTGAATGGTTAAAACTCTCACCCGTCTCCAATCATCCGGTACAATGTTGAGTTCCAGAAACTGATTAACCAAGTTCAACATGCGCCTCTTCGCGACGTCTGGAAGGTTCTTAAGCAAGTTGAACTTGATTCTATCAGCTCCTGGAGCCGTATTGCCACAGGAAATTAGTGCGAGAGAGAGAGAGTTTTACCATTGAAAAGGGTTGGCTGATCTCATCTATCGGATTCTCGGTTTCGCGAGGAATGATCCGTGCCGGCACAGAATCTGGACAAACTTTTCGCGCGAACTTGAGGATCCATTGGTCCGAGTACTCCTCGCTCTCGTTGTTCGTAGTTCGGTTACGCAATATTCGCGCCGTGTTCCAAAGAGTACTCATCGACGTCTTGCGCGATAGCCCGTCCACGAATCTTCGCCAGTAACCGCGTTTCTTGGCCTTGATGAGGCTCTTAAGTTCGCGTTCGAGAGCCGTGTATACTTCGAAGTGCTCAGGTGTTCCACGTCCACGGAAAACTTTAAACGGTTCGGACTTTTTACGGTAAATCTCGGTGCATAGCTGATCCCACCATGGAGTAGGAGGTTCCTGCGAAATGACGTTCCTGGAACTGGTCGAGTTTGAGCTTGAAGCGCCCTGTCTAAGATCAGGTTGGAGAGGAAGTTATATTCCTCCAGCGGTGGAAGCTCTTCTACCGTCGTTACGGCTTCATCTACTGCAGTCCTGAACTTTGTCCAATCGATGTAACGGGTAAGATCATACGCGACGTTGATGGATTCCGATGGATTGAACCCGGTGGCAATCGAAATTTGTATGGGCAAGTGATCAATACCGTGGGGATCTTGAATCACATCCCATGTGCAATCCAACGATAATGATTTCGAACAAAGTGTAGGTCTAATCCCCCACCACCAACTCAAACCACACCCACCCCCTCCAAAACCCCCAACCAACCACAAAACTAATTTTTTAATTGCTCTAGGAGGAATATAAACGGAAGCAATGCAAAGGATTTATTTTTAATAACAGCCTGACATGCGACAACTTCAATACCTGGAATTGGAGAAAATTCATCTATAGAAGGAGTAGCACTTTTTCCCCAAAAATTCGAAAGACGAAAATATTGTCATGCGGAAGATTGATTTCGTCTATCACAACCGGTAGTGTGAGCTAAAAATTTAAAAGATTCCAATTTAGGAACAAGACTTCGACAATTCCACTGCAGAACAGTGATCAAATCCCCGACCTCATTTGGAAAATTATCCATCGAAGGAAATGAAAGCTGCAAGGAGAGGCCACTTAATTGTCAATTGCTTCAACAAAGTTTTCACTGTTGAAAGCATTGCCAAAACAATGCTTTTGAGAGGGTCAGAAATTGAATTTTGATTTTATTCGACACAATAGATTTGAATTATTTTTATTTTGATCACCAGCATTCCTTTTTTTTATCACAAATTAGTACTGTACAATTTCCTGATTGGCTTTTGGTTGGCAATAAGCCTAAATAGAATAGGCAAAAGAAATATTCAAGTCAATGAATATAACATAATTTGGTTTTTAAAATAATCCTATGAACGTTTCATCGAGCCAGTTACAATTTTCATCGGTATGTGTCGGATCCACGTTGTAACAGCAGGCAACAACAGTTCTTTCCGATTGTTCACATCTTCTGGAACAAGTTCCTGAATTAAACACTTGCGATAATGCTTGAAACGGAGACAGAGTTCCACAAAGCACGAAGCAGACGATCGGATTGGACCGCCTTTGTACCATTGTCAACTGAATTGTGTAGAATGGCAGATTCGGTTCACTGGTCAGCAAAAGGACAATAAAGTTAAGCAGAAGAGAATGCCACTTTAAACTCTTAATAGATCTGCCATGTCCTCTAAGTTAGCGAATGGGACGTGAGAAGTGAGAAGAAGTCCAAATATGGCCGAACGGAAAACTTCGCTAGAGAACAATTTTTTTGGATGGAATTTTTTTTATTACCGTACAAGTTTGGGCCGAAGGGTCTCAGATTGTTACGAGATCCACGCGTAGATGAACAAAAAAAAAATAAAAAAAAATCAGGGCTGCCAGTTCTCCTGGAAAACGCCAATTTATGTTTTCCAATTTTCTCGAACATCACTAATATCCAAAATTCATAACTCAAGAACGATTCATCGTGACAGTTTCGTGATTCAAAAAGGGCTGCGGAAATGTCTCGAAAATAACGTGCCCATACATTATCTATTCGTCGATTTTAAATGACCTACACCAGCTATGGAAGATTATTCATGAGCATAGATTTCCAGTTGATTTGTCTTACGTGGTTGGTCAAGGCAACGATGGATCGAATTATGTGCCTCGTCCATGTCCAAGAGACACTTCCGAGTCCCTTCAAGTCTCAGAGAGGGTTACGGCAGGGTGATGGATTTTCCTGTTTGCTATTTAACATTGCACGGTTTTGTTTCAAAAGGTGGAAAAGTACATCAGACTTGAGGCTGAAGTAAGTAGGATTGGGCTTGTTATTAATTCGTCAAAGAAAAAAAAAACGAGTACACCCGGGGAAGAGATTCGCGAGATAACAATGTAAGTCTCCCGCCACGAGTTAAGAACGACGCCTATGAAATCAAGGCAGTAGACGAACTTGTTTATCTGGGTTCATTGATAACCGCCGATAGCGACCCCAGCAGAGAAATACAAAGGAGCACTATGGCTGGCAATCGTGCCTCCTCGAGATGTCTTTGAACGGGAGGTGTTGCGTGCGATCTACGGTGGAATGCAGATGAAAGACGGAACGTGGAAGAGACGAATGAACGACGAATTGCATCAATTGCTGAGGGAACCTCACATCCGTCAAACCACTAAAATCGGTCGACTAAAGTGGACTGGGCATATCCTAAGATTGTCAAATCATTCTCGAACTGATTATCGATAACAAACTGATGGGCACAAGAAGAAGAGACGTGCATCGAGCAAGTTTCAAGTAAAAGGATACCTGCGAACCCCTCATAGACTGCGTGGCTGGCGAAGTACAGTCGTGGACTGAATAGAATGGAGACAACTTCTGTGTACTGCAGAAACCACCCCGGCCTTAGTCTGATTAGTAGTTGAAAACCCCATGAACCTGTTTCGCCTTCCTGACCACTGTCAGTGTTCTACTCAGTCATTGTCGGGGCTCTGTCAGTTACAAGACCACATAGAATTTCAAACGAAAGTGCGAGATCTTTCATGCATGTCATCACTGCTACCACCAGGTTTGTTCCAGTAGCTGTTCGATTCATCAGGACCAAGAATGTTAGTTTCTCCGTGATTTGAAAATTATCCTCAATTGTTGACCTTCTCTTTGAGCGTTGTTTTGAAATCATCAGCAAGTACCTTTCTTCTTCTTCAAGGTACGGTTTTCTGCAACAAACTGAAAGATCTTTGGGGCACATAAAGGGTGTTTCGATCAAAATTTGGTCAAACAGTAATGTGTGTGAGTCGATCAAAGTTTTTATTAAGAAGTCAAATTATTTTTCTTTTTCAAGTTCAGTTAATACAGAATACAGGAGAAATATTCAGCTAAGCTTCCTTTTTACTAAATGCGAATTGCCGGGTCTTTCGTTTAACACCTGCCATAAGATTTTGTACAGTCTCCTTGTCCACTATATTCGCCGCAGAACGCCAGTTTGCCTTGAACTGTTTCTCGCTCACAACAGCTTTTCGAGTCTTCTTCAGGTTCCGCTTGACGATGGCCCAATATGGATCGATTGGGCGGAGCTCTGGCGTGTTGGGAGGGTTTTTGTCCTTGGGCACCACTTGAACGTTGTTGGCAGCATACCACTCCATGGCCTTTTTTCCGTAATGGCGAGCTGCCAAATCCGGCCAAAATAGAACGGAACAATTGTGTCGCTTCAGGAAAGGCAGTAGACGTTTTTGTAGGCACTCGCTTAGCTAAATTTACTTGTTGACGGTTCCGGTCGCAATGTAAACGTTGCTCTTCAAGCCACAGGTACAGATGACCTGCCACACCCGATATTTCTTCGCGAACTTTGGCAGTTGAATGTGCTTGAAAATATCTGTCACCTTTCCCCGTTCGGTTGCCGTATAAAATTCCTGTCCAGGAAGCTGTTTAAAGTCTGCCTTGACGTAAGTTTCATCGTCCTGTATCACGCAATCAAACTTCGTCAACATCGTCGTGTACAACTTCCGCGATCCTGCTTTAGCCGACGTGTTTTGTCGTCGCGATTCAAAATCACCACTTTCTTGTGAGTCGACAGTCCAGCTCGTTTTTTAGCTCTATCCACGGTTGAAGGCGCCACTCCCAGCTTCTTTGTGATATCTCGGACAGAGAGGTTGGGGTTCTGCTCGAAACAGCGGGCAACTCTTTTTGTCGTCGCTGTGGCCTCCGGCTTTCGATTTCCCCCCGATCCAGCTTTCCTGGCTGTCGACAAACGTTCACCGAACACATTTGACACGTTGGTAACAGTTGATTTAGCCACATTCAACAATTTCGCCAACTTGGCGTGAGAGTAGTTTGGATTTTCGCCATGCACGTGCGAAATTTTGATGCGTGGCTTCTCTTCCTTCGACGACATTTTGATAACTGCAGTGATAATCTGAAAATCAAAATAGAGGCATGATGCTACACGCACACATCTTCAAAATGAGGGGTGTGCATTTTTTTTAATGCACGATGAAAGGAAATGCGTCAAGTTTAAGTCGACCAAATTTTGATCGAAACACCCTTTAATTTCAATACCGGCAGAAGTACATTCTGTCAACAACTCCCCGTCCTGGAAAGGGGTTAAGGTGAAACTAGTCTGCACTGCATTTTCCGACTCCATGTTTCTTCGAGTATAGAGAGTTTGTTGCTTTGAAAATCCGCTGTTGAAACAGAGTTTCGATTTACTGAAGGAAATGCGATAAAATATAGCGAAAAATGAAACACTTACATGTTCAAAAATGTTTTGAAGTTTCCATCTAAATGGATTTTTAATGGGAATCATCACCAGACACGATATTTTTACTGGACTTGTATTGGATTTGGATTGGATTTCGATTGGACTTGGATTGGATTTGGACTGGGTTGGGACTGGATTTAGCTTGGATTGGATTTGGATTGTATGTGGATTTCGTTGAAGTAAGAATATATTCGTTAGACAAACTAATTTGTACATCATTGCAGAACAAACGGATAATATCTTTGGAAACTTTCAATGTTTTAAGAAGCCACTAAACTGCTGGAATTTCATTTTAAGTTATCAAGTACCATAGAAAATACGTTCTTTTTTAAAGGTCATTAAATGAAGCGAATTTCAACTCGGGGCATTTGAAAAAAATATAAAACAAAACGTCATCAACATTGTCAATGAGCAGAAATTTTTCAATATTGGCTATACAGGGAAAACCTCTATTTAGTTATTAGTTATCAGCATAATCGAGGGAATATTCTTTCTAAAAAAAAAGTAGATGAAATTTGTTGTCTTAAATTGTCTTCAATAAAAAATCATTGTTTACTATAAATGACCAAAATCAAATCAAATAATTCGATGTTCTACAAAATTACTCCTCGGTAAATCATCATTTCGACTAAATTGCCGTCGGCAAAATATCTTCTATTGAAATCAATTGAAGTAAAAGTGACCTTTGAATTTCATTGCATTGTGTGTTTGCTGAAACAATTCAAAACTTCTCTAGGAAATGCACCGTTATTTGCCATGTTCTAAATTTGACAATATGTTAACGATAGCTCACGTTTCTTAAATGCTGGAGATTTTAAGGTGGGTTAGGGGTGTTGAATCAAATAGAAATATTGGGTGTTAGAATATATTCCTCTCGCAAAATGCTATTATTATTATTCAAACGTTTGGTCAAAATTAGAAACTATGGCAAAAACAGTCAGAAAAACCTGATGGAAATTTCCATTTATCGAAACAGTAACACAAAAAACGCCGTATACAAACATCTCAAGCTCGTTTTAAAGCATTTCTTCCACTCCCAAGACAAGACTATTGATTTTCTCTCCACATGTACACAGGGTAGTCCTCAAGGTCTCGCATACTTCTTATTTTGCAACTCGTGTGTGAAAATAGTCTCCTTCCATAATCCAATTAATTTGTATTCAAGCCATCCTCGACTGCCAACAAAGGCCAATTACCAATTCTCATTTCCAGAAGCAAATCACCGTGAATTAGTATAACAATTTTCAAACTACACTATACCTATGGCTGATGTGGTCTGCTTCGCTGGATACGGGCCAGAATCCGGGACAAAAGAGGTCGAGACGCATTCGTCATACACAACTACCCATCAGACGAGGCCCACAGAAGTAGGTTGTTGGTAACAAAGCATAATTTTTGTCACATCACGATTTTTAACCATAGGCCTCGGCAACGTGAAAACACACACGCAGTAGGCTTACGCGTATGGGTACGTATAGTAGGAGGAACAAATGTACCTTTTTTTTTAGGCAAACTGGTACATCAGAGCCGGAGACACAACTAAGTAGGCGACACTGGGAATTAAATTTATTTCGTTTCCATGCACGACTGTTCGTTGGATTGTACCTCTATATACGGTTCCATCATCAACGAGCAATGTATCATTTCAGCAAATAAAACGCTATTGTAATCAAGGTCTTCGACCGACTGTCATTGAGCTTCTACAGTTTCGAACAAGAATACAGTGTACATTCAAAATCATCTCATCCATCATCACTCGACGGATACTGGGACGTGATTACGCAATAAACTACTTTTGCTACCGAGGAAAAAAATGATCCCTCCATCAAAATTTCCAATGATGAGCGGAAAAAAACACCACCAAATCCGATTTCCAATCACCCTTCGATGAGTGGCACCCCTGTGTGTGTGTTGCTGCGTAGGGTTGTTGTTACTCGCGGCCCACCCTAGCCCTAAACAACCGGCAGTGGTGATGAAAGTGGAAGTAGAATTAAAAAAAAAGCACGAAGCACCTTTCTCTCCCCTAAACGAAGGAATATCGATCGGAAATTGGGGTTAAAATAATATTACCATCGAACACCGCGCGCGATCGGCAATAACAACACATTTGATTCGAAGCGTAAAAAATCCAAGTGGAAGGACGAAAAAAAAAAACACCCAGCACACATACACTTTGGCAGGGTATTATTTTGTTTTATTTTTTCATCGACAATTTTAATGATATTGAATCGCAGCGGTAGCAGCTGGCTGCAGCTCATCGTTTCTCTTCTATATGGTCTCTCGGGCCGTCGCGACGTTGTAAGTGAGAGAACAGGGAGGAACGGTTTGAGCGAATTCCAAGTCCTCCCCAAAAATCGAATCGATTCGAAGCGGAGCACACCACGAAGCTTTGGTCGTTGGGTTTCCGATTGGATTTGCCTGTTTGAAGTAGCTGGATCCTTTGCTGCTGCTGTCCTGCTGCGGTTAAAATTGACTTGAACGGGCATGTTGTCCTTTGACTTCGCATTTTTGCAGATAGCTTTGCAACATTAACATTAATTCTAAACTTCATAAATTTTATAGTTCACAAAATATTGTTCGTTGAAAATGCGATTTGGTGAAAAATCAGTAGATGGAAAATGTACCCCGTCAATTGAGGAATCCAAGTAGAGATAAAGTGAGGTTAAGCCTCGTAGTATCCAAAGCTTAAATTGATAATAACATTTTGGTTATTTTTTGAACTGTATGGAATTGGTCAGTATCGTCATTATCGACGATTTTCTTTTTATCTCCAATTTCTTTGCCTAGAAAGCTCGAAAAACCATTTTTCCCGAGCACCATCTATGACGTTTAACCTCACTTTTGCGTTTCCTGGATTCCTCCATACTGTCCTTAAGGGTGAGAGGTCTCTTGAATTTTATCGCTAACATCGCCCTGAACGGAATTCAATGAAATTTCGCGAAAACATTTTTAGTTTTAGGTATTTCTCGCATAATATTTGAAAAGAACCTATATTCGACTTCATGCTCTGTGAATAACGTGGAAACAGAAGCATTTTATTTGTAGACAATCTATCAACGAAGATTGGCCTTATTCAAATGTAACGCTAGATTTATCTTGTTTCGCTTCACATTGTTTGAATCCACAAAATGGGTAAACGTATGTTGAAATTTTCGTTTGTTAAAAATTACATTATGTCAATTAAAAGTTTTGCGTGTGAATTCCGCCGACTGTAGCATATAAATTTCCTCGATTTCAATGGAAACGGTTCGTCAAAATTGCGCATCTCACTGCTTCAATGTAACTAGGGAAAGATACGTTTCGCGCCCCCAACTTTTTTTTTTTTTTTAAAAAAAAAACACACCCCACCCAACTTTTTTTTTTTTTTTAAAAAAATATTTTTATTTTCAACAAATTCAGCATCCAACCCAAACACCAGTTCGACTCCCGAGTATTAGTACACGACACCCAAAAAGTCTGCACATTGTAAACGAAATCCCCGTACCTGCCAAAATAACCAAAAAAGTTAGTTGGAATTAAATGGAAATTACTAATCATTCTTCTTATTTTCTAGTTTTTGCCAAGAGTTTCTTGTAGAACTTTCGCGTTTCTTGAGAATGATACAGCTGCTCGATTTCTTCGCACTCCAACTCCTCCTGGCGCTTCTTATCCCAGGAAAGATGAGTTTACTGTGTTCGTTTGTTTGCATTGCTCCGCATTTTGACCAGCATCATCGTCCACGCTGCATACTTCTTGTCTGAAACCGTCTGTCACTCCTCGTCATACCAGTCGTTCCGTCGATTTCTTTCTTCAAAACCAATGGTACCTTTGCGTTGTTAATGTCTAATTCGACACAATACCAGCAGTCCTCAAAAGGTGCTTCGATCAGCTCTCGCTCTTCAGCAACGCTGCTTCTAGGCTTTGCAGACTACCAATATATTATTATTTATTCCAATAGTTCACAACAATTTTGATGAATTTTAGTCAATGAGAAATAAAGCTCTCTCATTTTGCTCCAAAACGCAACTTTTTGTTCTCAAATCGGTTCAAAATAAAAGTATGCCAGGAATTTGAAGTGGATCTAATAGAGGTGTATTTAGGGCACGAAACACATTAAACTTAACAGACCCATCAAAGTTTTAATTGCTGCCCGAAAAAATTGAATTACATCCAATAAGCACCACATTTAGAGATTTTGTTATTCAATGTATGAAAGAACTAGAAAAACTAGAAAAAATATAAAACACCAAAAATACAGACATCGATTTTTTGGGTTTTGTCAGGCCTCCGGCTACTAAGGGCGTTAGGCGAAACGCTATACTTTTGATTCCTTCAACAACGTCAATGTTACGTTCGTGTAAGCCATGAAACGCAAGAAGTGTAGACTCAATAGTTTTCAATCGCATTTAGCTCCGGGCCACTCCAATACAGGAATGTCGTGGTATTTCAAAAAAAAAAAATTGGTCAATTTGGAGGCATGACAGGTAGCATTGTCTTCTTGGAAAATCATGTTCTCATTCATATCATTTTCGGAAAATGGAATGAAAACTTCTTCTAACAGCTGGCAATACATTTCAGAGTTCATCCATGACGAAATGAAGCAAACACTATTTTTTGTTTTCAGCTAAAACCGGCCTAGATCATAGAGTTCCTCCACCAATGTTTCGTTTCTCCTTTCTTGGTGTCTCTTGCCTGTTATCGTGCCAACGGCTACTAAAACGATCTGGTCCATCAAGGTTGAACTTATTCTTGCCACTGAAAACCATGTTAGACCATTCGTCGCCCCAAAACCGGTATTTCTCGGCGAAAGCAAAACGGGCTTTCTTGTGACGAGTTGGCAGCCGTGGTGCAGACGTCGCTGATACGAACGAAACAATGGGATCCTCGTTTAAAACTTGACGAATCCGACGGACAGATATCGACAGACTCATTTTCTTCCTAATTTCTTCCAATAACAGCTTCTCGAAGATCGCCATCCGTTTTATTCCTCTTTTAATGCGCAATTCAGAGGCTGGATGGACGTCCATATCGCTGCTTCGTGGCATAAAGGGTGTATTCGATAAAAATGGCACACAGAAAATCTTCTGTAACTTTTGAATCGTATGAGTAAAAAACCTCGAAATTTGAGTAGATCTTATCCATAGTGTATTATTTACATCTGCCAAGTTTCATAGTTATACATTCAGTAGTTCCAGTCATGTCGTCGAAACAAGAAATTGTCCGTGAGAAAATTTTGTGCACTCACAATCAAAATCCAGGGGCGTCCCACCGGTGGATTGCTAAAAGGCTTGGAATTGCAAATACAACTGTGTCTCGTGTAATAAGAACCTTCAAGGAGCGTCTGAGTGTCCAAAGGAAGGAAGGGAGTGGTCGTAAAAGTGGTCCAATGGACAGTAAAATGGCCAGGAAAGTCGTACAACAATTCAAAAACCGTCCAAACATGATCCGAGATGTCGCTAAAAAGTCTAAGGTGTCAGTCGGTTTTGTGCAGAAAACCATGAAGCGTGCTGGGTTACATGTTTACAAAGTGCAAAAAGCCCCAAACCGGAATGAAAAACAAAACATCACTGCGAAAACCCGCGCCCGGAAACTTTACACGAAGCTGCTCACCAAATCCGGTTGCATCGTGATGGATGACGAAACATACGTCAAGGCCGACTTCCGTCAACTTCCTGGGCAAGAATATTTCGTTGCCAAGTCGAAGTTCGATGCTCCGGAGGATGTTCGAAAGAAGAAACTATCGAAATTTGCAAAGAAGTTTCCAATCTGGCAGGCGATTTGCGGATGTGGTCGGAGTCAATTTTGTGCCAAAGGTCGGAGGCGATTTGCGGATGGACGGAGACAATTTTGTGCCAAAGGATATGAACCCACCAAATTCACCGGAACTTCGTCCAATTGAAAAATTCTGGGCAATTATGAAAACGGAACTTCGAAAATATCCCAAAACTATAAAAACAGAGCTAGAATTGAAGAAAATTTGGGTAAAAACAACAAAAACACTGGGAAAATCGGTTGTACAAAATTTGATGGGTGGAGTGAAAAGGAAGGTGGGGGCATTCGGGATGGGAGACGAAATTGAATAAAACAAATGTTGTAAATCAAAACTCATTAGTAGTTCTGCATTCCCGGAAAATTTCAAGAAAATCTGATAATCAGTTTAATTTTGATGAGTATATATGTGTGTGCCATTTTTATCGAATACACCCTTTACTTTTCACCCATCCGAAGGTAATTATGGACGATATCCTTGCACCTACCAATTCTAATGCTTATTTCACGCAAGCACAACTCTTGTTGTCGAAGCTCAACCAAATCTTCCCTTCTCAAAGTTGGTCAATGGGCTGTTTCTGGGCATTTTTTTTAATATCGTAAAAAAAACGAATTAAATTATAATATTATTATTTTTTTTTCTTATTAACCTTCAATTCTCTGATTTAATCTTTGCAAATGGCACTTTTCAATTTACAAAAAAAAAAAAAAAACTCCGACAAGACAAAACAAGATGACGCTGATTACCGGCTTTAAACTTATGCCCAGACAACAAAATATAAGAGTGCGATTAATTACAAACACAAATTGATACCTGGAGAATGAACGCATAACGAATATGTAATTCACTAATGCACTCACATCTATACATATTTGCCTGAAGAAGCTTACACGGTAAACGAAAAATCAGTGATATATACGTTGTCTTTTTTCCATCAGTATATTGGGGACACTCAAGAAGTGTGTTGACAAGTTTTCATAGGAAAGACAAGCTAAATTTTAAGAATCGGCCTAAAAGATTTGGACCGAGTTAAACCAACAGTGAAGATTCTTTTGAGATCACAAAAAATATTGATGGTGGTATTCAATTGGGAAAACAAGCTAAATTTAAAGTGACGATGGAGAGCTGATTTGACTGCATTTAAACCAACCCTAAGGATGCTGTTGTGGCCACTAAAAAGTGTGCTGGTGGTTTTTCATTGGGAAAGAAGGTAACGCTTGAGAGCCAATTTGGACCAGCAGTAAGGATGCTGTTAGGGCCACTCATAAAGTGTATTAGTGGTTTTTCATTGAGAAAACGAGGTAAGTTTTAAGAATCGCTTGAAAGTGGATTAGGATCTATTGAAGGGTCTTTCGATCAAAATTTGGTCGACTTAAACTTGACGCATTTCCTTTCATTCATCGTGCATAAAAACAGTTTTGCACACCCCCCATTTTGAAGATGTGTGCGTGCAGCATCATGCCTCTATTTTGATTTTGAGATTAGCACTTCAGTTATCAAAATGTCGTCGAAGGAAGAGAAGCAACGCATCAAAATTTTGCACGTGCATGGCGAAACTCCAAACTACTGTCACGCCAAGTTGGCGAAATTGTTGAATGTGGCTAAATCAACTGTTACCAACGTATTAAAAGTGTTCGTTGAACATTTGTCGACAGCCCGGAAAGCTGGATCGGGGGAAAATCGAAAGCCGGAGGCCACAGCGACGACAAAAATAGTTGCCCGCTGTTTCGAGCGGAACCCCAACCTCTCCGTCTGAGATGTCGCAAAGAAGCTGGGAGTGGCGCCTTCAACCGTGAATAGACCTAAAAAACGAGCTGGACTGTCGACTTACTAGAAAGTGGTGACTCCAAATCGCGATGATAAATAAAACACGTCGGCCAAAGCACGATCGCGAAAGTTGTACACGACGATGCTGACGAAGTTTGATTGCGTGGTACAGGACGATGAAACTTACGTCAAGGCAGACTTTAAACAGCTTCCTGGACAGGCAACCGGACAGGGAAAGGTGACAGATATTTTTAAGCACATTAAACTGTCAAAGTTCGCGAAGAAATATCTGGTATGGCCGGCCATCTACACCTGTGGTTTGAAGAACAACGTTTACATTGCGAATGCAACCGTCAATCAGGAAATTTATCTGAGCGAGTGCCTACAAAAATGTCTACTGCCTGTCCTGAAGCGACACAATTGTTCCGTTCTATTTTGGCCGGATTTGGCATCTTGTCATTACGGAAAAAAGGCCATGGAGTGGTCTGCTGCCAACAACGTTCAAGTGGTGCCCAAGGACAAGAACCCTCCCAACACGCCAGAGCTCCGCCCAATCGAACAATATTGGGCCATCGTCAAGCGGAACCTTAAGAAGTCTCAAAAAGCTGTTGTGAGCGAGAAACAGTTCAAGGCAAACTGACGTTCTGCGGCGAATAAAGTGGACAAGGAAATCTTATCGCAGGTATTAAACGAAAGACCCGACACATCGCATTCGGTAAAAAGTAAGCTTAGCTGAATATTTCTCCTGTATTTTGAATTAACTGAACTTGAAAAAGAAAAAGAATTTGACTTATTAATAAAAACTTTGATCAACTCACACACATTACTGTTTGACCAAATTTTGATCGGAACACCCTTTAAATCCAACAGTAAGGATGTGGAGGTAGTATTTAATTGGAAGAAAACAGTTTCAAAGTTTATACCTACATTCTACAAACTTTTTAAATAATGGAAATAATATTAGCATCAAGTAGAACGTCCCAAAAAGCAATCTATTCTCATCTACCTTATATAACGATATGAGGATGCGGTGAATTAATAGTATCTAGAATTATTATTGATTTCCAGGCTCGTCTGTTCTGTACCAACATGGGGAGACTTGATCCCATACTAAATCGTTTCATTATCTCCAATCCGCTCATTAATGCTCAATGTTCAGTAATATAAAGGGCGGAATATTATAATGAACTATAATTCAAGGCAGATGTCTACAAATTTGGCAAAACGGCAGACAGTTGGTGGGTAACCACCTGGTATCTCAAAGCAAGATGCTAAGAAACGGACCGGAAAAATTGATGAGCTAGTCCTCCTCCGTAAGATAAATCAACCAAATAGTAGGGTAACGGCAGGGCTGGTAGCGGATTTATGGATAAATAATAAAAACTTTAGTGACTAAAATAATAAAAATAGTCACCAAATGGTGACTAAAAAGTGATTTCCAAATTTTGGTATTTTTTTAATCTTTTATACATCTGTTGTATAAGTACAGTAAAAATAAATAATACTGCGGCACAGTGTCACTTTTGGTGTTTTTTTTTTGTGAAGAAGCCTGTAACCAAGCGACTTTCTTTTTCTCCACGACCTCCTGCACTTGATCCGTAGCTCGTTTTTGCGAAGACGGGTCTATATGCACGATCAATATGCCTACCTGCATGGCTTGTTCTAGAATTACTTCTATTTTGGTTCTCAATTTCTTTTTTGAGTCGTTGCCACGTGAAGCTGTTTTCACTACCTTAATCACCTTTTATTAGTAAACCACTTATATTAACTCCTTCAAGCCTAAGGGGTCATGTATGACCCCAAAAGGATAATGGCTGTATAAAATCACACAGAATGAATAAAAGTGTTCACTGTATTCGGCACATTTGTTTACCATAAATTCTTCTATCTGGAAAACATAAAAAAAAAACATTAGAACTAATTGAACCTAGAACATCCTGAATATGAAGATGTTCAGGAAGAAAAATAAATGGCTTATTAATAGTGTAAAGCGTTGTTTTAGAATATTGCACATATTCATACGTATTATGAAATTCTCGTAGATAATAATTAAATGTTTTTGTATCTTTCTGGGAGGTTCTAGGTCATCCAAAATATACTCGAGTTCAAAACTTCAGATCTACAGTCTACAGTTTCATGGCAGTAAAACAGATTATAGCTCAGGATGCCTGCACATATGATTACAAAATAAGTATCAACTACTTACAGAAGATTTCAACTAAACGTGCACCCTCCTGATGTAGTTTCTCGGCATTTTTTTTTCCATTTTCACCTGACAAAAATAAAAGACATTCGGCGCGCGCACGCGAGATACAATTGCTGACGATTTTTCAGGCCTTATCGAGTCCACTTAATTAACCGATTTTTTTATGGACATAGCCGTCGCGGAATTGACTCAAAGAGAAGTGTTTGACGTTTAAGAATATTCAGCGAATGCTCGGTTCAGTTTACCGAGTTTTCTCACTTTTCGTGTACCGAACTCTTGAATATCCCTGTTCTATCGTACTGTTTGGTACGTCTTTAATTTTTGATCTGTTAAATATATTATACAGTAACTGAAATTCGGTTTTGACTGAAAAAAATATACCCGAAAACAGTATATATAAACGATTTATTCGGTTTCTTATTGATAACCGACATGGTTCGGTAGAAAATTGAGCCGAGTTCGGTGTTATTTTCTAAGTGTGTATTTAAACATACTGAATGAACCTTTTGGAAGGTCAACAGTCATTATTTGAAAGGGTAATCCAAACCGACCTGAAGTTCAGAACTTCTACGGTAGTAACCGTAGTTTTTTGGGCTATACAAAGTTACGTCACGTATTCAAGTATATTCAGTGAATATTTTCGAACGTAACAATACTTAAGAAGATTATCTTGAAATGGTCCAGGTCATCCATACTGTCTTGGCGTTCAGAACTTAAGATTTACAGTTGTAACAATTAATTTTAGGCAATACAAAGTTTCAATAAAACATTAAATTAACAAATCAAAAAACATAATAAAGCAATATGACATGTCCTAGGTCATCCAAACTATTATTGAGATCAGAACATAGGACCTACAGTTGTAACAAAAGATTTCTGGGCTATGCAAAGCTGCGATGTGTATTGAAACATATTCATTGAATATTTTGGAAGTACAACAGACATTATGAGATAATCTTCGGACGTTCTTGGTTATCTGAACTTTCCTGGAATTCAAAACTTAAAATCTTCAGCTGTAGATTTTAAGTTTTGAATTGTAGCTTAAAATCTACAGCTTTTTGGACTAAACAAAGTAACAATATGTATTTGACCAAATTAAGAGTCTTTTGGAAGGTCAACCGATATAATGATATATTTTGGGATGTTCTAGGTCATCAAAACTGCCTTTGAGTTCAGAATTTAGGATTATAATCTATGAAAGATGACAATATGCATTCAAACATATTCAGTGAAGCTTCTGAAAGCTCACCAGTCATTGTCAGATTATCTCGGGATGTTCAGGTGCATAACAATTAATAAATTAGGCCTTAAAGGGTTATTTCAAAGAACATTGCATTGTAGCATCTAAATGGCTTACATTTAGTATCGTAGTCCTACGTCATCATTTCGAACAACGGGAATGGGGCTGAACCTCGTAGTTTTTGATTACGTGCTTACGAGCAGAAACGTAATGCTCATTTGCATTGTTGGACAAGTGGAGTTAGTCTTTCTCCTTTAATTTGACCAGCTCTGCCATTGCTTCATCCCCAACATAAACTTTTTCCGCAGGAAACAAGTTCTTAATATTGTCCAAAACGTCTTCTGAAAGTGAAGAATTCGCGGGCCACACATTGGGCTTGCAAACTCGACCGACGTTGGTTCGCACCAACCTTTCCAGATCAGTGGACATAAGATGTATGAGTAGTTCTTCTCTCTAGAAAAAAAAGCTTAGAAAATAGCATTGAAATAGATCAGTATGCTTATCAATAGTACATAAACATTATCAAAATTTTATAGATCAAATTCTACTTACAAATTTTACAACTTTTCCAAAAAATATTCGGTTGAACAGCAGTCAAGCAAATTCAGAATAAACATAAATAATTGATGAATTATGAATCTTTTCAATCAACTGTATCATAAACTAACAATATTTGTCTCAGAAATTTCCTAGAAAAAATATAAAATTTCACTGTACGAGTTTAAATGGAATTTTGAAATCATTATAAACTGGTCGAATTGCATTGTATCCCGATTTCACCTATGATCGGATTGAGTTCGCTTGACCGTCAGGATACGAACAATCAAATCTAGATTCAGAATTACTAAGTAAGTAACCGAAAATAAGTCTTTTATCTAATTTACAATTCTTTCCCACTTTTCTCGACTACATATTTGGAGCTTCAAGCTAATCCAGAGTGCTGTGACCGACCAGCGCTCTGCATTTGACAAGTTCAATTGAGGTAGAGGCGGGACAGTGTTCGCCAGTGCATCTAGTTTTTTGGTGTATTTATCTCGACTTTCATATAGTGTGGCCAGATCGCTTAAGTTGGTTGACTATTGTGCAATAAGTACAAGTGATTTTTTAAAACTTTTTACAATCGGCGGTACGAAAATAGTGACTTTAGTGACCATTTTCCGAAAAATAGTGACTTTAGTGACTTTTTAATGCAAATAGTGACTTTTTAGTGACTAGACTCAAAATAGTGACCAAGTCACTAAAAAGTGACTTGCTACCAGCCCTAGTAACGGGATGTAATGTAAGCCTAGATCCTTCATTCGGCCTAGGTATCAAATATGTCATTAATTCAGCGATAATGAACAAATTCGCATTGTTATCAGAATGACCGGTTTATTAAGAAGCAATTAAGCTGAACAAACTATCTCCACGATCTTCGAATGATCTAAATTTGTTCAAATTGAACCGATAAACCAAGTAATGCAGCCTAGATATACAGAAAATAGTCACACGTTTTAAACTAACTGTCCACATAGATAAAAAAAAACAACAATTATTTAACAAGAAAACCGTACACCCAATGTTAAAGACATTTTTTTTGTGTGCTCTCAACTATGGCGATAACGTAGTAAAAATAATGTTATTGGTAAAATTTTCAATGGAATTGTATTAGTCTTTGATTGTATGTCTTTCGAATGGCTCATCTAAACACAATTCAAACGACCAAAATCTGTGTAGAGCGAAAAAAATGTTTTCATAATCGAATGGCCGAAAAATCATTTGTGAAAATTATTTAAGTGTTTTTATTTTAGTTTGTTTTGTGAAATTTGTGTGTTGAGTGTTGGGTAAAGTGAACACTTAAATCAGAAAAACAAACCTTACCAAGACTGCATTTAATAATGAATGTATCGAATGGGGCGAAGTAGCATCCATAAATAGACCCAATTTGGTGCTTACAGACCGATATTACATTTCCCCTCTTATCTTTTTTATTTTATTAAATTATTTATTGTATTTTTTTTTTTATACATACCACCACATTTCTTAATATTATTCTACCCAAAATATATTTATTTTTTAAATTTGCCTACCACCCCAAATACTTAAATTTTATTATAAAAAAAAAAAACCAACCCCGACCATAAAGCCACCGCCAAGGGACACATACCCTAAATTATGTTGAAGCATAGCATAGCATAGCATTTTCCGACCATACACAATCCTGGGTTGGCGGTTGTAGAGACGACGGAAGCGCCAGAAGGGCTGCCTTGGGTATGACAGATTCTTCATCTATCGATCTCTTTGCACAACACCTGGCCAGGTCCTTTTGATCAGCAAGGGATGGGAGGGAAGTGTTGATTAGATGTCTACTTAAGAAGATGCTGAGAACTCAATGCTACCTTCATAGACATCTGGAGTTGGAAATTCGATGGGATTGTGCGGGAGGCTTTCCTTGGCGAGAAAGCATACATATATATATATATATATTTATATATATTTATATGTATATAGGTCGTTGTGAGTGACGAAGCTAAGAAAGTTAATGCACTCCTTTGTTGTCCGCTTTTCTGGTTAGGAACACAGGCGTTATCTAATTGTATCCAGGCGGCAAAGCCAAGGATGTAGTTACTTTTCTTGCGTTAGAACTTGTCTGCGGTTGGAACATGAGCACTAACTCTTGTCCTAGCCTTTAATGGCTTATGGTTATAGCGCCATTACTCGCTCTCTGAAAAGAGAAGAAGTCTCTCTCTCTCTCTCTCTCTCTCTCTCTCTATCTTTCTCTCATATACACATACACTCAGAAACGCACGCGACTGATTAAACTAAAAATAAATGAACTAAAACTTTCCTTAGCGTGACAAATACCGTGAACAAATACAAGAACCAGTATTATGTTTCTTAGGCATGTCTTGCAGAAAACCCCGTGCTCAGAATAGGTTCTCGACGGACGGAAAAGCAGGGTTTCAGCTAGTTGTAGACTAGCTGTATACATATATATATATATATATACCATAACTCGCTCTACCGCCGGAAGAGCGAGTTATGGTCATAGCGCCATATCACACTCTCTGAGAAGAAAGCTACATATGATGGGAAGGCAATGTATTAGTTTTCAAAGTGCATACACTACCATTATTTTATTTGAAATATTTCCGCAACTGGTGAATTCTGTCGGGAAATAGCCGAATAAATAAGTAAATTTAAAAAACTCACCCTAACAATCAGCAATAAGTCGGTCAAACTACACGTCCCGAGCCTCAAACCATAATACCACCCTTCAAGTTTAAATTTACGCTTTTTGTCGCTGTGTTTTTTCATTCCCAAGCCACATTTAGTCTGCACTCATAGTTCTAACAAAACACTCTTTTTAAGTCCAACCTCACCATTCACTATTCTAGTTTATCTGCTATAGTTACAATTTACCTCAACACTAAAAACCGCGTTCTTCTCAATGCCCTACCATAGTAAAACAATTAGTTATAAAACCACTTTTTTCAGTTTTGTATAACCGAACACGCGCGGAGCCGAAGAGGAAAAAAAAAAAAAAAAAAAAAAAAAAAACCACCCAATTCCCCCCCCCCAAAAAAAAAAAAAAAAAAAAAAATATCCTCTAAATGATATAAAAAAAAAAAAACAAAAAAAAAAAAAAAAAATTATTTTTTTTTCTTCATCATTTTTTTATCAAAAAACAAAAAATAACAGTTTTCTATATTTCATAATGTTCTCATTTTTCATGTCGGGTGGTGGTGTGCGAGAAACCACCAAAAAAACCCAAAAAAAAAATGGTTTTTTTTGGGGCATAAAAGGGCACTCCCAAAAACTGTCCACTCTCACGGATGTTGCGAATCTTCCGGGAGGCCACCACATGAAGGGACATTTTCAGATCGCAAATTGAAGTTTATTCTACTTTCACAAACTAAATGTTCATTGCAAAAAAAAAAATCGTCTTTTTGGGACTAATTCCAAGAACTGGCCACTTTCACGGATGTTCCGAATCTTCCGGGTTGCCACCATGTGACCTCTGAAGGGACATCTTCAGACCACGAATTGAAGTTCATACTACTTTCACAAACTAAATGTTGATTGCAAAAAAGTCGTCTTTATGGGACTAATTCCAAGAACTGGCCACTTTTACGAAGGTTCCGGATCTTCCGGGTGGCCACCATACGTCCTCTGAAGGGACATCTTCAGACCGCAAATTGAAGTACATTCTATTATACTTTCATAAAGTGAATGTTGATTGCAAAAAGAAAATTTCATCCATATGGGACTAATTCCTAGAACTGGCCACTTTTACGGACGTTCCGGATCATTTGGAGAGCCATATGATTCCCAGCATGGTTTTCAATGTTGATCAAATAAAAATAGCTTTTTACTTTCAATGTTTGGATGCACACCACGCTGACTTTGAAAGCAATTCACAAAGTGAGCTAACATTATTTTTGCTATGATTCTTGGGAGGAAGGAACATACCCTAAATTATGTTGAAAACCAAAAATTAATGAATGAACCTACAGGATAAATTCTATATTGTTTTAGTGAACTGTCAATCGCCACCAAGCGAATTGATTTCGTCGCCTAAGGCTGTAAATTGGTTTAATATTTGCATTTTGCTTGAGATGAATCTTATTCAAATATTCAATCTCGGTTTCAATCTGACAGAATTGCAAAGCTGCTCTGAAGAAGTTCACCGAGAGTCAAACAGTGTCTTCATACTGGGGTGATGTGTATGAGTTGTTGTTGGTGGCTAATTGATTTGTTTATGACAAAATTATGAATACACTTGTTGTTTTCTGCTTGGTTGACCCAATAGTAGTCTGAAGGTTTTCGTTACCCTGTACCTGGTTTTGCAGAGCAGCAAGAAAAGGCATGTGATTCGATCAAATCTACTCGCACTTTTTTCAACTCCCACACCCCACCATCCAACCGTGCGTGCATGAGTTCGCTCCCTACCATCTAGCACACCCAAAAAAAGCTTCGGGACCCTCCTCCACGCGGTATATTTCGTTCTCTCTTTCCCTCACGCAACCAGCAACCATCGCTAGCGAACATGGGTCGAGAGTTTTCAACAACCCTGGCCGTAGCTTTCGGAACCTTTGTATGTTTTAGTTCGCGCCTGAGTGTCGGTCGATCCACGTCACTTTTTCCTCTGTTCCGGAGACCCTCTTCCGTTGTTCCCAACATTGGGGGCCGGGAGTCCTCCGGAGGCCCACAGAGGAAAAATATGGACGACCGGTCCACGAAGGCGCTGTGGCTGAGACTTACACAGCGGAGAAACACATTATTATAGCAGCAGCCAAAGCTTGTTACTAAATGAAAGAATTCTAAAAAAAAACAGTTTTTTGAATGCCCTCAAGTCACAAAAGAGAATTTGATTTCCTCGTGAGGGATGATTATCGGATGTTCGTCTGGGTTGGCTTTTTGGCACCGCGTGCGCGTGAGACAGCGGTGGCCAAGGATGCCAAAAAACAACCCAGCCGAACAACAAAAAACAAAAGATCGAGAAAGAAAAAAATTATTATAAATTACTATAATTAAGCTATTGTTCGACGAATTTACGTTGATTTTTTTTTTCTTCATTGCCCTGCATGATTGGTGTGGTGTTTCGGTTGATTCGTTTTTATTCTTCCCCTCCGACGGACGGATGGACGGCGGAATGGATCGTCGCTGCTGGTGTTGCCTTCGATTGCATACTGGAGTACTGCGGAATGGATGGTGTGCTGTGGATCAAGTGAAGTGGAACGAAATCCCTGGAGCTTCAGGAAAAAAAAATCGTGTGCATTGTGATTGTGTGATTTTTGGGAACTGGAACATTGCTGCAACAATTGAATCGAGCGAGGTTTTGCTGAATGAATGTGCGGGCTACTGTGTCAAATGAAAATGTGGACGGAAATGCGGGTTTTTGAAAACTATGAATCAGTTACAGTTGGAAAAGTGTTCTTATTGGACTCGCAGGATTATTCAAAACAAAAAAGTGGTGTCATGTCATGCCGCAGTCATCGGAATCAATGTGGAAATAAAAATGCGACGTAGTTACGAAACGCCTATAGGAACCATTACATTCTGCTGATTGGATTACACTTTTGTGCCACCCATACTTTGCTGTGTGACGCCCTCTTTGAAGGTGGAGCAAAGTGGGTGAAAAATGCTGCAAAAATCGATTGAAAACATCCAGCAAGACTGGCTTTGTCACGGGCATTTTAAAGTTCAAAAAACGAAAGCTTCGAATAACAGGTGCTTGTAGGAGCACTCATTAGAAGTGGTTATATCTCATGATTTTGAAATGATACGAGTAGTGTAACTGATTTGTAATTTTAATTTTGTAGCATTTTCTGACTGAAGTGTTGTACCCTGGATAAAAACATGCATTTCGTCTACGAATTGCAATCTTCTTAAAAATTGGATGATACGCAGAAAGACCCAGTGAACGTTGCAAAATCGACGAACCTGCAGTTGTTTCATGCATTGCCTTCCGGGCTACAGGAAGAAAACTAAGGTTCCCGTCTCAATTACGCACCAGATTTCATTGCATTTCCTAAAAATCTTACGGCCGATTTCAAGTACTTTTTGATTTGTTGAAAGCCTATTTGACTTTGAATTGAACTCCAGATCCTGTAAAAAAAATGTGGACTTCCAAACTACGGGAAATTTCATTAAATAAAATTTATTATCGATCAAAAGATAATATATTTAAGCGGAATTCATCCTAATCCAATACCAAAAGGTTACAAGTCATTCGGAGCACGTAGGCTCCTGGAATCGGTTCCGGCAAAAACCTTGAAAGGACCTATTTCAGAATTGCTGGTGCCGTACGACGGCTCAAAATTCATGATTTTAACTATGCAAACTTTATTCCATAGGACAGCAGAGTGGTTGGGACAATTCCGGATAATCTGGAATCGGTCCCAGTAGGGCTCAGAACCTCATGTAATGATTTTCTTCGACGGCTTATAGTTTGTGTTTTTTTGCCTAAAACTCATTGGACATGTCAGCATTCAACAAGAAGATTTGGCCACTTCCTGATACTCTGGTATCGGATCTAGTAGGGTCCGAATCGGAAACTTTCAGAACCTCATATTCTAGTACCGTTCGACTGCTCAAATAACATGCTCTTTCGCTGAAAACTACATCATGCCAAGGACTGTGGAATTTGGTCCCTTCCGGATACTCTGGAACCGATTCCGATAGGACCTTAACCGGACATTTCCAGAATATAATGTACTGGACCGTCCGATGGATCAAAATTCGTGATTATTCTTCCAAAAGTACAGGGTGTCTCACAATAGATGTCACTAAAACAGATTACAGCAAAACAAATCAACCAAATCATAGCATTTATTTGTCATTTGAAAGATACATGTTATAGAAATAAACCACATTAATTCAATTCGAATCCCTCGCCCTTTTCCTTGATAACTTTGCGAAAACGCTTTGTAAGCCCATCGCAGCTGGCACGCACGATTTCCTGAGGAATTTGGTCCCAAATATCAACCAAATGTTTCTTGAATCGATCTAAAGTAAGCCCTTTCGTAGGGCCTATATGTTGAAGCATATAAATCCCAAACAAAGTAGTCAAGTGGGTTGAGATCCGGTGAAGCTGCAGGCCATTCTTCGCTTATGATGAAATCGGGCAAATTTTCCGCGCACCACGCTAGTGTCTTCTTTGCCTTGTGAGCTGGAGCTGAGTCCTGTTGATAACAATATGGTGTATTCCCACACAGCGCGTTGGAGCATGAGGAAGCAGATGGTTCTTCAAAACCTGCTCGATGTAATATTTACTGTTGATTTTTACGTAAGGTTCTATGAAAATAAGAGGAAGTTTTCTTTTTCGTGAAACGGCGCCCCATACCATGATTTTCGATACATTCTGATAGCTTTCTACAGCTAGTGTATCTCTTGGAATATTGGCAAGACTTTTGCCATACACACGATCATTTCGTTGATTATAACTGTCCTGAAGGAGGAAGAGCTTTTCATCCGAAAATAAAATCTCGCAGTCATCGTGCCGAACCAAAAGATTTCTGCTTCTTTAGACCCTGGCTTGCTTTTGATGCTCCGTCAACCCGTGAACCCGTGTTTTCTTGTACGGCTTGCATTCCAGATCATGTCTGAGGAGCCTGTTCATTGAAGCAGAGGACATTTGAAATTGTTTGCTCAATTTACGGCCAGATGCGGCCGGATTACGTCTTATTCGGTCCCTCACACATTTGATCTTTTTCTTCGTTCTGGCAGTTCGTCTGGCACCTTCTTTGTGTTGAATATGAACATTTCCAGCTTCCTTGAACCATTTCAAGATAAGAAAAACAAAACGCTTACTTACTCCGAACTGCTTAAGGTTATTTAATATCTGACACGGTCTAAGCTTTTGCAAATGTAATTTTAAAACTTACTCTCGTGTGGTTTCCACGGTAGCTGATAAATATTAAGAAACGGAATCGCTTATTAATCTTCAGCAATAAGCTGTCAAAAGAATTCACTCAAAACGGGAATAATCAAGTCCGCTGTTAAAATTACCCAGCGAAATAAACCAAGACTGAAAAAAGGTGACACCTATTGTGAGACACACTGTTTTTCACCCAAAGGTGCAAAGACATCAGGTTCCGGTAGGCCAAATAAGGACCCTTCCAGAACCTCACTGATCGCTCATTATTCATGATTTACATGGACATCTAGTCATATCTAGACATAAAATACATGGACATCTAGTCAAAAACCATCAATATATTGAGCCATTTTCGAATAGTCTGGGATCGGTTCCGATAGGGTCCAAAACGGAGTCCATCACATCATGTATTGATACCATTCGATAGAATGGATGGAATAGATAGATTTTTTGTTCAGCCATAAATACATAGACATCATGCCATAGACCACCAACGGGACTTGATCACTTGATACTCTAGAATCGATTCCTGCTGGGTCCAAAACGGACACTTTTGGTTCCATACTAGTACCGATCGACGGTTAAAAATTCACGATTTCAAAGAGCGATTTTGCTACTTCTGGATACTCTGAAACCAGTTCCGTAGGACCCAATAAAGCCGCTTTCAGAAACCCTAAGTTTCAGAATAATTCTGCCATGGACCAATAAGGGGATTTGGATATTCTGAGACCGGTGCGGTAAATCTCAAAACGGACACTTTCAGACCCTTATACCATTCGACGGCTCGAAATTCGTGATTTTTACCCAAAAGTATGATAGCATCATTCATCATAAGCCAACAAGAAGACGGATAGATACTCTGGAATTGAATCCTATAAGATATAAAAACTTCAAGGGACAGTCCAATGGGGTTTTGCGCAACAGGTGACGTAGGACTATGTAACAATGTGTATTGAAAAGTTTTTTGGAACAAGCGATTATCTGCCAAAGCCTTACAAAAAGCCATTCCAATCGAGCAAGAGTCAAATGGATCAGATGTCGCCTCATTGCTTATAGAGGCTCTTAAATGATTTAGTGCTGGAACGTCACACACATATACACACATGCACACCCAAACCAGTTAGTGTATGACTCTGTCGCCCGTTCAGATACACGTGATTGGTTGATTTTGGTTTTGACGGCGCTTCACATTTGTTTTTGTTTCTATAGTTAAATGTTTAAAATCCCTAGTTTTCAATTGGAATCGGCGCATGTTCCAATTGATTCAGCAAAAAATTTAAAATTAATTGAGAAATGACGTTATAAACGTTCAAAATCTAACCATATTTCGTGACGCTCCAACTTTTCACACTCGCGACGCATGGACCAGAATTGAAAACACAGACTGGTGCCGGTTGACGGCTCAAAATTCATTTTTACCCAAATGCACTTGAACATCATTTCACGGATCAATCAACCCTATCGTATCTGGTGCCAGAGTATTTGGAAGTTGTGTGTGTGTGTGTGTCCAATCTAACACCCATCGGCCGGCAATGGTATTATGGAAGAAATCTGTTTACAACAATCATTCAAGTGACCATTGGAAGCAGCTTTAATCCGGGAGCTAGAAAGTGATAGCTCTACTGCAGATCCAGCAACCCATTTCAGAATGTCTGGAGAGTCACGCCCATTCCGAGGTTACTTTCACATACAATAAGCCCCGCATGTAAACATTACCGATATCATTTGGATAAGGGCACTGCAACACACTTCCAGATTTGGAAATTTTAAATTTCCAAACCAGGCACGTATTTAGTATTATTTGAAAATAAGATTATTGTTATATAGTTATAATCAGATAGATCTCACCCATGTCCGCCTCCTCAATCACACTATCTTGTTCATTCGTAAAAATAAAAATTTTCGACGTTGATTCGTAATTAATTTCATGCACTCGCGATTAAATATGCGCAAAAATTAACGTTGCTAAACCGCCCGCTAGATATGCAACCTGCATAACAAAACTCTGTACACCCCGTGGTGAATGCACCTAAAATTATGTGCAAGCTTTTCACCCGCCCATGCGCGTTGTTTTCGTTTGCTGCTTCTGACCAGCAAATGGCCGTTCTCTACATTGCACTAGTCTTCTTTTTTTTTTTCACTCCACACTCTGCCAATAATGCAAATCCCCGCTATGAGGCGACTCTATATCGAGCTTCAAAACTGCTAATAATCATCGATTCACTCGCGACAAAGCGGAAAAACACTCTAAACTAATAAATTATGCCCGAGTGTCACAATATTACCACTAATAACCAAAACTAAGCTGATGTAACTCTTCTTCCGGGTGCGGGGGCGAAGCACAAAAACAAAAAAAAAAAAACGGGGAAATACTACCGACACTCACACATTTCGAGAGGGAATCGATTGTATTCACTACGGCTTACACAATGCACGCGGAGATTTTATGATTTCACTGTTAGTTCAAGTTAAATTACGAATTATTGTTTGATTTTTTTTTCGCGAAAACGACGCAGCAAAAACAAAACACGTCAGTTTCGAAGCACGGCTTGCTGCGATCCGGACCGGGGAAAAACCTCCATTTAATTTTATAAAGTTTGGGAAAACAGAACCTGTGAAGGTCAAGTCTGAACGTCGATAAAGCTCGTTTCAAATCCTCAACATTCAGACTCGCATCGGAGAAAACGGCATCGATCTCCACACCTCAGGAGAGCACGTAGATATAATATTCAATATTAAAAACTTCGTGGTCAGCAATCTTATTTGCTATTTCATTATTCGGCGCTTCTTCACGTAGTCTATTAAATCTCTCTTCTCAGTACCGATGGACCAGAATACTAACGCAGGAACTCACTGGAAATATCTGGAGTGTTCATTGGTTTATCTTTGGGCCGAAAAAAACAACTCAAGGTTCCTTTGAGAACAAATGGTTATGCTTAATTAACTTGTAACTTTGTTTTAGGATAATATGCATAAAAAATACAATCACCTAAACAAATCTTTCACCAATCAGTTAAATGTTAATGGAGAAAATGTGTTGCAAATATATATGTTAAAAATAAGAACGAATAAACACAACTATCTTTGTATTTCCCCTCTACGGAGAGGCACAGACGAACACGTTGATGAGGAAAAATTTCACAGCAATAGCTATTCACTGGGCTTGAAGAGCTATAGAGCTACACCCAAAAAAAAAATTCACATAATCAGTGGAAAATATCCACTAGAAATTCACCAAACTTTCATGTGAATCAGGAAGTGGAAAATGCTTTGCAAAATCAAGTGAATCTTATGTGTCCAGTGAAATTTAAATTATTCGTCAAATAGAATTTCTTTTTCTGTGTGATATTCATGTAAAATTCACTTAGTATTGGAACCCTACTTAGTATACTTTAGTATTGGAAAATATCTGCATGTGTGTCCAGTAGTAGCTAAGTGAAATATGTTTTCAGTGTATCGGCCGTAGCAACTTGGTTGGGTAGCTGCGCATGCACTTCCGGCTGACGATGGAAATGATACAGCATCCCTGGTGGCCTTCAACACTTCTGCATACTTTTCCACTTCGAAACGGTACCCGTGCACTAGCAACTGCTATTTGCCGCAGCAAGCGTTCACTCATTCATGGCTCCGCGAAACTTTCGTCAGACCAATTCTCGGGTTTTCTTTTCATTAGGGCGAAACCAACATTGAGAGACCCCCTCCGGGCTCTCTCTCTTGCATTCATTACAGCGCCATTATAACACTTTCGAGGCATTCTTTAGTACAGATCGAAACACAACAGAAGCTGGCTAGCATACTCTACAAATAGTAGAATGAAAAACGTAAAGGTGATTGGAATATGAATGAAAGAGAAAGTAGTCAAAGAGAGTCTCTCAATGTTGCCCTAATGAAAAAAAAAAAAAAAAATTGCAAACGTCACGAGATAAACGAAAAACCTAGAATTGCAAACGTCACGGAGAAATTTAATCGAAAAACCAACCGAACTTAATTTATTTCATTTAAAATCAATATAAAAATATGTATTTTCGAGAGAGAAAAAACGCAGCAAAAAAAATTAACACGTCAGATTTTCAGCGCGGCTTACTTCGATCCCTTCCACCGTTGACTTTCCTTTACGGAAGCTATACTGGTTGTTGGACAAGCCATCTGTACCCTCTGTGTACTTCGATAACCTATTGAGGAAAACCCCTTCCAGCACCTTACCCGTCGTGTCCAGCAAGCAAATCGGACGGTATGCTGTCTTCGGTAGCAATACTAGAGTCTAGATTTTCCAGGCGTCCAAACATCTTTGCATCACCACCCTGAACATTCCGAGAGCCAGTGAGATAGCCGTCTTAATGGCCAGGTATATCGTCAGGTCCTGGCGCTTTGTTTACCTTCAGCGACTCTCCTATCGCAATGAGTTCATCATCGTAACAGTCGCCCCTCTCCTGCTTCCACGGTGCTATGAGAAGAGCATCAATATTTTACTGCACAAAATGTTTCACGGCATAAGTTAAACTCACTCAACTTATATTCTCTTATATAAGACGCAAACCGTGAGTTCTCATCCGGTCCACCATCAACAGAGAATTTCATGACAGGTTTCACCGTTCAATCCCTAGCTTTCATGAAACTGTGGAATGTTTAAAGATTCTTCAAATCATCCAAATCATCCGAATAAGGCCTGTACTCGAAAAAAATGCACCAGACAAAAGTGTTCGCCAAAAATTTATTTCAAGTCGGATTTTCTTGAAACTTTTAGGGAATGAATTAATACATATGGATTATGTTTTGGCATAATTACTTAAATTCAATTTCCTTTCCATCGCTGAAAGCCCGCACCTTTCCCTTAAGACCCCTCATTACATTTTGTGCAATGGTAGAGCCGACCTTTTTGGTCACTTTCATCCATTCTTTCTTCAACTCCAGCTCGTTCTTAAACAGCTTTGGACGATTTTCGAACTTTGGCTTTCATTATGGCCCAAAATCTTTCCACCGGACGAATCTCTGGTGAATTTGGGGGGTTGGCGGTTTTTGGTACAAAAACAACGTTATTGTCTCTGTACCAATCCAACGTCGATCGCGCATAATGGCATGATGCCAGGTCCGGCCAAAATAATGTCTCGCCTCCGTGGGACCGCAGGAAGGGCAAAAGATGCTTCTGGAGGCACTCGGTGCGGTAAATTTCGCTGTTGATGGTACCCGTTGTGATGTACGGTTTACTCAGTTTACCGCATTGGCATATGGCCTGCCAGAGCAAGTATTTTTTGGCGAATTTGTCCACTTTCTTCTTCCTTATGTCTTCCGGAACATCAAACCGTGATTTGGCAACGTAGAACCCAGCTCCGGTATCTGCTTTGCGTCTGCCTTGATGTAGGTTTCGTCATCCATGACCACACACATCGGTTTCGTTAACCACTCTCGATACAGCTTCCTTGCGCGGGATTTGGCCGCCGTGTTTTGTTGATCACGCCGGTTCGGTGCCTTGCGGACCTTGAATACACGAAGCCCAGCTCGTTTCATGGTTTGCTGAACGAACCAGGCGGAACACTTTGCCTTCAGAGCCGCGTCGCGGATCGAAAGGTTCGGATTACATTTGAAATAATCCAACACCTTCCGGGCCTTCACAGGGTCAGCCGTCTTCGATTTTCTTCCAGATTCTGGAAATCCAAGTCCACGTGGTTTAATAACAATCGCGGTGTAAATAGAAGGAGTAAGCTTATGTTATGCGGCTGCTACCCAGTCATGGTTGTTGTTTATGCTCTTGAGCTACATAGAAACAAATAATGAATTTTAACAAGCGCGTAAAATTTCCCCTCGTTTAATTCCATGCCAAAGGAGGTGTAAACAACGAAATTGTTTGCAATCTTCCATGCGCCATACAACAATGTTTTCAATCTTCCGTACAACAGGCTAGATTCAGGCGTTATTTGGCTTATATTTACGTGAAATATCCCATTACTTTCTGCCAAATCTAGCGTTCCCTAAATGTTCATTAGATCTAGGGTTTTTTTTCATTAGGGCGAATCTACAATTGAGAGATTCTCTCCGGGCTCGCTCTCTTTCATTCATTACAGCACCGTTATAAAACTTTCGAGGGACTTTTTAGTACAGATCTAAACACAACAGTGCTGGCTAGCATACTCTACAAATATTAGAATGAAAAACGTAAAGGTGATTGGTTTATGAATGAAAGAGAGCGAGCCCGGAGAGAACCTCTCAATTGTAGATTCGCCCTAATGAAAAAAAAAACCCTAAAGATATCGCAGAAAATTCTATTTTTTTTTTTTATCTCTGTAGAACCTTGCGTAATTTCGCCAGAAATTTGAAATCATAATATTAAACCTATACATAATTTCATCAAAATTACGAACTTATGATCGAAACGGTTGATACATGGCGCTTTCCTTTCAAAGTTCTTGAATTCCTCGGCAGAAATCGATTGTACAGGGCACTTCGTGAAATGTTTAATCTTTTCTCTTAAACAGCCTCACGCAACTCATGCCAGAGCCAATATTGTTGGAAACCAGTAAGCCTTTAATTGTTTTGCTGCAATTCTCTCGAGTTTTTTTTCTTTCGATTCTCAGCATTCTTCTTAATTGACGGCTGGGTCTACTCCTTTGCTTTAATTTGCAGTTTTCACGATATGCCGAATCAGACAGTTTAGTATCTCTAGCCACAATCAGAGCATCTTTTCTTGCTCGGAACACTGATATTAGGTGCGCAACTAAGTTCTCGCTGTTTTTTGGTGAAAAAGGAACTTTATTTTGAAAACAAAGGTTACAAATGAATTATTCAAAGTATTGCCCATCACTAGCTACGACTTTTTCCCATCTTTCTGGTAGAACGTGAATACTATTTCGATAGAACTGTTCGTCTTTGGATGCTATCCAAGAATCAAGCCATTTTGAGATGTCATCATATGAGTGGAATTGCTGACCAGTGAGACAATGTGCCATCGAACGGAACAAGTAATAATCGGACGGTGCAATATCAGGAGAATATGGCGGTTGGGGTAGGACTTCCCATTTGAGCGTTTCCAAGTAGGTTTTCACGGGTTTCGTAACGTGAGGTCGAGCGTTGTCATGCTGAAGAATCACTTTTTCGTGTCTGTGCTCGTATTGTGGCCGTTTTTCGTGCAGTGCTCGGCTCAATCGCAGCAATTGAGCTTGATACCGTTCCCCGGTAATGGTTTCGTTTCGTTTCAACAGCTCATAATAAATAACACCAACTTGGTCCCACCAAATACACAGCATAACCTTCGCAGCGTGAATATTCGGCCTAGGCGACGATGTTGAAGCATGCCCGGGCAGTCCCCATGAATGTTTCCGTTTTGGGTTACTGTAATGAATCCATTTTTCGTCACCCGTCACAATGCGATGTAGAAAACTCTTCCTTTTTTGCCGCTGGAGCAGTTGTTCACAGACGAAAAAACGACGCTCAACATCTCTTGGCTTCAAATCGTAAGGAACCCAAGTTCCTTGCTTTTGAATCATTCCCAACGCATGCAATCGCTTAGACACGGCTTGGCGGGAAACTCCTAATCCTGAACCAAGCTCTGCAATGCCTCCAATTCAGAGTCTTCGAAGTTTTTTGGCCTTCCTTCACGCGGACGATCATCAACACTGAAATCACCGTTTTTGAAGCGACGAAACCAATCACGACACGTTGTTTCACTCAGAGCAGCATCACCGTAAACTTTTTGGAGCTCTCGATGTGCTTCAGCTGCCGTTTTCTTCGAATGAAAGAAGAAAATCAACACTTCCTGCAAATGACGATTATTTGGCACGAAATCAGACATCTTCAAACAACCAAAATATATAACATTAAACCAAAATCACTGATTTGGCAAAGCGGTTTGTTTACCATATGTCTGAGCTTGGTTTATGACGCTTGAGATGTACAACATTCGACCAGCACTTACTACTGGCGCCATCTATTGCTAAACAGCGGGAACTTAGTTGCGCACCTAATATCTCTGATGAAAGCCTGTCTTGAGTTGGATTTTCAGGTGTCTCCACACACTGATTCAATTGTGAGGAAGTACAATTTG
Organism: Aedes koreicus; assembly: GCA_024533555.2. NCBI lineage: Eukaryota > Metazoa > Arthropoda > Insecta > Diptera > Culicidae > Aedes > Aedes koreicus. Next base: position 65,508 of record JAHHFK020004948.1, on the reverse strand, counting down.
TAACAAATGTTGAAGGATTCAAATCTGTGGATATTAAAATGGAACCAGAGGGAATTATCTCATTATCTGAACTAGAGCGATGGTTTTTGGTTTGGTTCCCGCCACTTGGAGTTCAAATAGCTGATATTATTTTAAGCTGATAGTTGAAATCAGCCTAGTTGCTTCATCAGCGTTGATTTTTTTGTAAGCTGTAACTCCAGACAGTTCGAAGTGATCATTTTTGAAAACCTAACACCACTTAGCGCGAAGATTTCCTTTCTTCGACATTTCGATAGGTTTGAGAACGTAAACACTTGCGAAATAAATTAATTGGGAGAAGTGCAAAGAGATACCGCACCACAAGACGAGTTTTGGCGCATTAAAGATTGGACTCGGAAAAAATGCGACACTTTGTTTTGAGTGCAACTTTTTATCGCGTGGGTTAAAATTAATGAAGTTTTGTGTAATACTAGTTTAGAGTGTTATGTTTATTTGTGCAACATGTTATCGCGATCTGTCAAGTAGTTTTCAAGATGCATTCGAAACAAGAAGAGCTACGCCAGCAAATCTTGAGCGCGGTGATCGATAATCCTGGTCAGTCGCACAGATGGATCGGCAAAAGTCTTGGAATTCACCATTCCACCGTGTCCCGCGTTGTGAAGATGTTCCAGGAGACGAAGACCATCGAGCGGCGCGCTGGAAGCGGCCGAAAACCGAAACAGAATACCCAGAGAAGGCGCGGAAGATAAGGCAGTACTTTAAGAATAACCCGAACCTTTCCACCCGAGACGTGGCCAAAAAGGTCAATTTGTCGAAGTGGTACGTCCAGCAGACCATGAAGCGGGCTGGGCTACGTGTTTTTAAGGTCAGGAAGGCGCCAAACCGGACTGACAAGCGGACTGCGTGCGCGGAAGCTGTACCGTGAGTGGCTGGTCAAGCCAGGCTGTCTCGTCATGGACGACGAGACATATATCAAGGCGGACACCAAACAAATCCCTGGCCCCGAGTTTTTTGTCGGTACGTCCTGCATGGAGGTCCCGGAAAAGTTCCGGAAGAGAAAGATGGACAAATTCCCGAAGAAGTACCTGTTGTGGCAGGCGATCTGCGAGTGCGGACGGTACAGCAAGCCGTTCGTTACAACCGGCACCATAAACGGGCAGATTTATTGAGAGGAATGCTTGCAGAAGCGCTTGCTGCCCTTCCTCCGCTCTCACCGTGGTCCCACGCTGTTCTGGTCGGAGCTCGCTTCGTGCCATTACACCAAGCCAGTAATGGATTGGTACGAAGCGAAGGGCGTTAATGTGGTCCCGAAGGAGGCGAACCCGCCAAATACACCAGAACTTTGTCCGATCGAAAAGTTTTGCGCATTCAAAACCGATGAAGCTTTGAAGAAAGACGGGGAGAAATTGTGTAAGGAAGATGGGCAAAGCCTCGCCCAAGATCTCATGAGCAGTGTTAAGAGAAATGTACGAGCATTCAGCTTGGGGGAGGAAGTTCAATAACTAAATTATGCCAAAACATAGCTAATATATAGGCAATGGAACATGACTTTCAGTATAATATTATGCTAATTGATGCTAAGTAGATGCTCTGACTTCGTTCAAATTGACATAAAATAAAGAACTATTTAAAACTAAGCCTTAAAATATTTACCGATTATAAGAATTAAGTCACGTGTAGGATGAAACAATTTCTACAAGTGTACAATGTATCTACTCCCGCATTCAAATTTCTTTAAAGCTAATAATATAATTTCAATATATGCTGAAGTGTTGATAAGCTGTATATTGGATTGGCACCATCGACTGCATATCCTGCGAGTACTAAACGAATATTTTTTCCGCATCCCGACTGAATAACAATCCATGCGCCAACACCGGAAAGGTCGCATCCTCTATTTCTCTCATCGCCGAACCAACTAAACCAACATTCGAGTCCTTTATCCCGATACCACTCTCCACGTTTGGTGCCCTTTCTGTGTTAATTAGTCCGAAGCCTCCGCTCGTCGTCGTCGTCGTCATTCGTGTGAGTGGTCTAAATGAGAGAGCGAACGAACGAAAACACCCAACCATTTGATTCCGGGGAAACGAAAAGAAGGGAGGTGTGCTAAATGAATAGACCGAGCTCGGTTTTAATTACTAGTAACTTCGATGCTCGAATGCCGCAGAAACCCTTCTCGGTAGTAATTAAGATGATGCGGCGTGACACAGTTAAAGATTTTTTGTTTGGCTATCGAAATGAAATTTCTCCGAAATCAAGCTCCACAACTCCCCTAATGTTTGTCGAACAAGAAGAAGCAAAAGAAGTAGGAAATCTATCTATAATAAATTCATTTTTCCGCTCCCCCACCTTCTGATACGGCTCTTCGTTTTCGGCAGTGATTCACTTCACAATGACATTGCAGGAATATCTTGCCTTTATTTTTTTCCACATCCCAGCGTCACGATGCCACAGCATCCCGCATCCATCCGCACAACATAAAGATTCCGTTCGCGTATTGAATCTGACACACTCTGCGTGAACGGATTTTTTCCCTTACATATTTCAGTTTAGTTTGCGACGATGAGCACCATCAGGAACCGCTAATAACAATGTGTGATTCCGGGCACTCGAGGGCCAGCTCCACAGTCATCCGGAGTCATCTCTGAATCTACCGCCTGATGAAGGGAGCAATAACAAAGCCAAAAAAAAAAAACGGGAGATGGTACTACCCGTGATGATCTTTTGACGACGATAATGCGCCTTGGCAATTGTCTTTCTTGAATAACGCATCCGTACGTGTCGTCGTCGTCGTCGTCGTCATCGTCTTCGTCCTCATACGGTTACGGCCTCTCTATGCGGCGACAATGGACCAGCGAAAAAAAAACGTCTCAAATCCTGCGCTTCCTGTACTACAAGCGAAAGGACAATAACAGCATAAATCTGACCGAATTGCTGCCCGGTGACGTTCTGTAATACCTACGACCTGTGTGAAACCTGTGAAAACACAAAAGGCGAATGATCAAAAACAACGGAACGAAGAGAATTATAAGATTTTTCGCAGCGCGCGGCTCCCCGGCCAGACCAAATCAAGTGTCTTGGGTATATTTTTTTGTGGGCTTCACGAAGAGGATCTTCGGCCTAGGAGGAGGTCAAGGGATATGCCGGCCAGTGCGGTGTGCCGTTTGGAGATTGTCCGTTTGATTCTTTTCGCGGATAAAGAATGAAAATAATTTTCAGAACGTGAGGTTACGGTGAATTTTGGACTGGGAACTGTTACTGGATGAAGTATATTTGTTATTCGCTGGTGGAGACAGTGGGCTGTTTGGATGTTGGAATAGTTTTGATTTAATGGGTAGGTATATGTAAAACAGGGGTACGTTGATCGTTTTTGGTGGCATTTTATGTTGATGCGTAGACAATTTTCTGTGAACGTGATAAACAATTCAAATGATGCGATTTGATCAGGAGACTCCATTGAAAAAATCATTTAACGTGTTTCTGTTAACAAATATTTCTGCAAAAAATATAACTTTATGTACTGCAAAAACTTTAACTTTACAGATCAGGTTAACAGTAGCAATCAAAACTAGCATTAAAAAAAAAACAATCATAAAGTTGTGTTGACTGATGTCATTAACTTCGGAGTAGTCTCTTTTTTGTCTGGCTAAGCTAAAAAGATTCCATTCCAGAGAAGTGATTTTTGGCATAATTTTCTACATTTGGGTGTTATAATGCATTTCTTTAAATCTTTTTCATGCTTTCTGTAGAAATTGCACTTCAAACGAGAATGTTTTTGCATAACATTCAGATTTAGAGAATCGAGATTTGATCAAAAAAAAACTTTTCCAAAATTTCACTCACTTTAAATTTGAGGTGCTAATTAAAGCAATTCTATATCTATATGCTCAAATTTTATGTTTTAAAATTGTCATATAAATTAACAAAACACTGAAGATGGCGAAAAAAATGCAAATTAACTGAGAACTATTTTTTACATTTGAAACATGCAAAGCTGGTCTTCATTGTTGGAATGATTCAGAATCTTTTTTTAATGTAATCAATATTGCCCATTTTTTCTATACTTTAAATGATATACTGGGTGCATGAAAAGCTCGTCCTCGGTTATGACTCCCAAGTTAACCTGAAATCGTTTTGAGGCGATAGTATAGTTACCCGCACTGATCCTCTTGATAATCTTTTTTGTTTAGCTTTCACCGTGTCTTCTATCATTTGTTTCTTCTCTTCTACGCCGTATTTTCACTTTCGCTTAATTTACTTTTTTCTCTGAAGGCTTCTTTCTTGTCGCTTTTTTTTGCAAATTTATGAATTCACTGTTTGATCATCAGCTTCCGTTTATTTATTCTCTTCATCTGCTTCTAAATCTTCGCTTTCATATTTTATTGGGCCATTCATAAATTGTAATATTGTTTTTTGATTGGGAAAACTTTTTAGGTTTCCACTTTGAACTACGATTGAAGGATTTGGTGAAATTTAATCTCTAGAAGCATATCGTGCCATATGGCAATTTGATGCATCTATTGATTTCCAAACGCATCTGCTTGTACTAACCGGTGGAAACTTGGTCCTATACCAAACAGTTTCATTATCTCCAATCCACTCAACGAATCTCAATGTTTTGAGGTATTATGATTTAGAATAGCTCAATGCAGAAGTCTTCCAAATTTGTCAGATTGACAGGCAACCGGTAAATCTCATAGTAAGATGCTAAGAAGCGAACCGAATGATGGGATGAGCAACCTCCCCCTATCGAGTGATAATAAATAATCTCTAAAATTTGATGATTTAACAAGTAAATAAATAAATAAATAAATAAATAAATAAAAGAGAAGATAATGAATATCAGCACTCAAACACTGTTCAGATGGGGAGACAGATGTTTATTTACACATTTACGCAATTAAATGCTTTCAACACTAAACGTAAACAACATTACACTTATTCATAAGCATTAACAGGTCCTCCCACCAAATATATATAGTTTTGTACCAGTCAGTCACAAATTTTGAATCAGCTCCTAATTAAAATACTTGCCATTCTTTACTACTCGCTGATTGAATTTCAGCTGATTTAGCTGCTATCTGTTGAAAAATGTAGCACGAATGTCAGTAGTTTGTGATATCAAAAGTTTAGTAATTCTTTCAAATTATAATTTCAGTGCACTAGCACCAATATACGGTCTGTATTCGCAATAAACGTGCAGTGAAATTATAATTTGAAAGAAATACTAAAATTTTGATATCAGAAATTACTTACATTCGTGCTTAAACACAAATAAGTAAAGACAAATTTCGCATTATGTTTCAATTGTAGTAGTTTATTTCAGATTCATGAGATATCTATGATTTAACAATTTACGAAGTCAAAACATACTTATTCGGTATTTGCATAAATTTTCGAGCTTTGCAAGTAACTCCTTCCATTAGGGTTTGTATGGACTTTTCAGAAATCATGGTGGCCGCATTTGTCCAAATTTGTTGGAAGTATTTGATAACTTTCTTTCCTTGTTTCTTTCCAGAAAGCTTCCGCTTCATCATAGCCCAATATCAATCGATTGGACGTAACTCTGGACAATTTCACGGATTTGTGGTTTTTGGTACTATATTCACTTGATTTGTTTCGTACCACTCCATCACAGCATAATGGCATGATGCCAAATCTGGCCTGAAAAAAAAAAAGATTTTTCTTTGTGGTTTTTGATGAAGGGAAGCAATCTGTTTCTGTTCATTCACCTTGTTGATTGTGACTGTAGTGGCGAAAGATTTACTCTGTTTGCCACACGTGAAAATTGCTTGCCAAACAAAGTATTTTTTGGAAATTTCGATGCGTTCTTCGTCCTGAAGTGTTTAGCTGTAGCATTTCTGGTCATAGCAGAATAGAAAAATAGCCCTGGAAGCTGCTTAAAATCCTCCAGGATATACATTTCTTCGTCCATAACAACGTATGAAAACTTCGTCATTTGCAGTACAAACGTCGAGCCCGTTAATTTTCTGTCAAGTTCTGTTTGTCGTTGAGATTTGGAACTGTTTTTACTTCCATAACTTCAGCCTCAAACACTGTTTTGATTTTTGGACAAAACCATTTGACATTCCTATTTAACGAGCAACCGTTCCAACAGAGACATTCGGGATTTCCTTCAACATCTTCTCCATCTTTCGGTCCATGACAGGATCAGCACGTCAATCACTTCTCGGTTTCCTATCGACCCCAGGGGTGGTAGTGGATCTCTGGTGAAAATAGTGACTAAAAATCCGAATTTTAATATTTTTTTAATCTTTTATACATTTGTAAGTGAACACCCTCGTTTGTAAAAATGAGTTATACTGCGGCGCAGTGTCACTTTTTTAATTTTTGTTGTTGTTAAGAAGTCTGTAATTAAGCGACTTTTTATTTCTCCACGACCTCCTGCACTTGGTTCGCAGATAGTTTTTGCGGAGCCTATTCTTTACGCACGGTCGAAACGCCTTCTAGCATGACCTGTGCTAGAATTACTTCTGACAATATCTTACTTCTTCTTTTTTTTGCCCTTGCCCCTTTTTTCCTCCTTTATTCCCCTCAAGGTATTAGGCTCCCCCCCACCTGTTTTTTTAAAAAAAAAAACTGGTTTAAGTACTCCAATACTGTTCTCGAGGTCAATATTTCACATTTTAACAAAAACATTAAACCTGACGCGCTTCGCGAGAAAATAAACGTGTTCGGGGGAGAGAAAATCTATTTAAATAAAAATGAATTCCCGAATAATTCATGATTAGGGCCTAAAAGCCATTTGTAAGCAATGACTTTAAACGTTGATCTCTCACGAATCACGAGAACCCCACTATATCCAGCTACTCCATATGGTAGAACTAACATTTTTCTACCAGATGCTGCTTTCATTTCACGAGAGTGATTTAAGATTCAAGAGAAATCGACATTTAAAATCATTTAAACAATGGCTTTTAGGCCCTTAACATGAATTACTAGAGAATTGGTGTTCTGTATGTCACGATTTAACTCGATAACGGTTTACAATATTATTTCTGCGTTCGATTTGTCATGGGGTTCACTGGGTCTATATGTATAGAAATATGAAAAATTGTAATGAAATAGCAGGAAAATTGTAAAAATAATGAAAGATGATGTAATAAGGTATGCGCACAGCAAAATCTAGCCATGGTTTGACGTAGGACGCCATCTTTTGACGTAGGATTTACATCTTTCTTTTCTACTCCTGCATAGGGGAGCCGTTCTATTTTTTTTTTTTAAATCGAAAGCGTTACGCGGGTGTGGAGATTTTGAACGATAATATCTCCTCTCTGGCCCACAGAAATTTTATGATCCGTATTTCATTCGAAAGGTAGAACATCAAAGCTGAATCCCTGATGCTAGCTAAATTCATTACATTTGTTTAAACTAGTTAAAAGGTACTCAAAAGAAAAATGTCTAAACGCTCAAAGCTATTGGTCAAAAATGACATCATATTTGCGCCACGCTCTGATTGGTTCATACTGCCACGGTTGCCGTGCCAGCGATTATGAAACATGAGGGGACGACCGACCAACCATCAGTTCTCGCTGTGCATCCGTATGCGACAGACGTGTTTGCCGAGCACGTTGGTAGAAAACGCCGCCTGTGAACACCAGAAGACCAGAATCATCCCACATCCGCAACGACGAGGAGCTGAAAAAACGTTTCTCCGGCGTGACCATTTCACAGAGTGGTGTCCTGCAGCCCAAGAAGACTGATAATTTCAATCGCGAACCATGTTCCCTCCGTAAACAACTAAAATCCGTCCTTTTCAGGACGATCAAATCAATTTACCGACTAAAGAGTATGTTTGATTGCAATTTCTCTTGAGCTCATCGAAATTTGCATTACCACGCACCGGTTCAACATAGCGTTGCTTTAAAAGCCGCGTCCCGGAGGAAATTACCAAATCAATCGCCCACGTCATCTTCGTGGTCAAATGATTAGCGGCGTCAATCATCGTTCAAGCGATGACGATGAAGTGAGGGTTCGATTCCCGTTCTAGCCAGTAGAACTTTTCGCAAAACGAAAATGTCCATATTGGTCCACCGGGTGTTAGGATAAATTGTTCGTTGTAATTCGCTCTATGTTAAATGTTCAGTCTGTACAATCTCGAGGTCAAGACGGTGTAAATGTCTGTTTTTATCGTAGTATTACGTGCTGCCAAACACCCAGGCCGTCCTGCAGCCCAAAAATACCGTGAAGAAAATTTCAATCGCGAACCACGTTCCCCATGAGCTGTTCGAAGTGCTGATCGAGTGGGTAAACTTTGGCCAGTCAAGGGGCTCCCTTCCCTCTTGCCTACCATGCATTGTGGTAGCTAGGTAAGGGTTTATCTGCTCGCTCAGATACCGGCTTCCAAACATGCCCTACGCTCAATTTCAACTACTTCCTTTCAATTTTACAACTTGCCGTGCTCTTACGGACCTATAAATACTTTCTCTTCACATCTTCGGTTCTAGCAGAAAAATTGCTGTCCACTCCTAGAGTTGCATATTTTTTTTCTTTATTTTACGTCGGCCTATTTCCTCACATGGTGACAATCACCGACGCCAGGAAGACGACTCCACCACCTGGACCCTACCTAACGACTCATGAATATGCGCCGGGACCAACGGCTTTACTTCCCTTCCGAAGGAAGCCGTGACCAGATTTTTTCGCCTCAGAAAAACCACCGACGTCGACTGGGATTGAACCCAGACCCACTGGGGTGCCAAGTAGCAGTCACGCTTACCACTACACCACCGACGCCGGCCAGAGTTGCATATTGATAAGAATGATATTTCCAATTTTCAAAGAAATATTAACAGTTAATTCGAGCCGAACTGCAACTCGGCAGACCGACCATATCTACACCTAAAGGGCGATACGGTCAAAATTTGGTCAATATCAACTTGACGTATTTCTTTCAATTTTGCATTTAAAAAACCTGAACACCCCTCATTTTGAAGGTGTGTGTGTGTAGAATGTTGCTCCTATTTTGATTTTGGAATTCACTCTTCAGTTGTCAAAATGCCGTCCAAGCAAGAAGAGCAGCGTATCAAAATTTTGCTCGCGCATCGCGAAAATCCGAGCTACTCGCACGCAAAGTTGGCAAAATCGCTAAAAGTTGCCAAATCAACCGTTACAAATGTAATTAAAGTGTTTGGGGAACGTTTGTCGACAGCCAGGAAGTCTGGATCGGGGGGAAATCGAAAACCGGAAGCCGCTGAGACGACAAAGAGAGTTGCCGGTAGTTTCAAGCGAAACCCTAACCTATCTCTCCGAGATGCCGCAAATAAGCTGGGTGTATCGTCTACAACCGTGCATCGAGCCAAAAAACGAGCCGGACTATCGACTTACAAGAAGGTAGTGACTCCAAATCGCGATGATAAACAAAATACGACGGCCAAAGCGCGATCCCGGAGGCTGTACACGACGATGCTGACGAAGTTTGACTGCGTGGTAATGGACGACGAAACCTACGTCAAAGCCGACTACAAGCAGCTTCCGGGACAGGAGTTTTATACGGCAAAAGGAAGGGGAAAGGTAGCAGATATTTTCAAGCACACGAAACTGTCAAAGTTCGCAAAGAAATATCTGGTTTGGCAAGCCATCTGTACCTGTGGCTTGAAAAGCAGCATTTTCATAGCTTCCGGGACTGTCAACCAAGAAATTTACGTGGAAGAGTGTTTGAATAAACGTCTGCTGCCTTTCCTGAAGAAACACGGTTGTTCCGTACTGTTTTGGCCGGATTTGGCATCTTGCCATTACGGTAAAAAGGCCATGGAGTGGTACGCCGCCAACAACGTGCAGGTGGTTCCCAAGGACAAGAACCCTCCCAACACGCCAGAGCTCCGCCCAATTGAGAAATACTGGGCTATTGTCAAGCGGAACCTAAAGAAGACCAAAAAAACTGCTAAGGACGAGCAGCAGTTCAAGGCAAACTGGCTTTCTGCGGCGAAGAAGGTGGACAAGGTGGCTGTACAAAATCTGATGGCAGGGGTCAAGCGTAAGGCCCGGCAATTCGGATTTGGAAAAGCGGAAGCCTAACTGAATATTTTTCCTGAATTTTATACTAATTGAACTTGAAAAAGAAATTTAATTTGATTTTTTAAATAAACGATTTCACCGATTTACACGCGTTTTCCCTTGACCAAATTTTGACCGTATCACCCTTTATTCAGTGTAGAGGGTAGGTTAGGTTCGTTGTAGTTCCTAGTTGTACATAGGTACATAATTGATTATTTGCAGATAAAAGTTTTGGTTTGGTTGCTGGTAGTTATCAAATGTGAGCTCTCATTTTTTCTTATCAATATTGCTCTAATTATTTTGCAGTTTCAGAAGTAAGTGTGTCCATATCTCAACTCTTTGGATGAGGTTTTGACAAGGGCCGTTTTTCTGTTGCCTGAGTTGAAAAGATGCGAATTTAACCTCCAAAACCCCTGTCGCTCTAATGAAAACTAATGATTTCATTTCCACGCTGATGTCTGGCGTAACAACTGAGGCCCGTCCTCTTTTGTAAAATTTGATTCCCGCTCCAGCCAGTGGAACTTTTTGCAAAACGAAAATGTCTATACTGGTCCACTGGGTGTTAGGTTAAGTTGTTCGTTGTAAGTCGCTCTATGTTCAATGTAAATCTAAACACAGGATCAATTTAACACTTACAAGCACGTTGGACATTCAACAAACAAAATATTTTTAACAGTTAATTCGACCCGAACTGAAGTTTCTATAAATTTTCGTGGAGAACCAAAAGTAAAGCCTCACACTAATAGCTTAGGGTTTCATGGTTCCTTAGACTGAATGCAATATAGTAGAAATTTATTAATTCAATGACATCAATGTGTTCACATCGACAAGCACTCCTACGTCAGCTTTGCAGTTATGTCACTGACATAACTCACCCTTTCGTTTTTTTTTATATGTCAATATAAAGATGTCACCAATATCGCTTACGCATTGAATGTGTCAACGTTTTGACACACGGTTCGCTGTCACACAAGCATTGTATTGAAGATGGAGTCGAAAGAACAACAAGTGCGTAAAAGAAGTTTGCACAAAAGTGTGGAAAATCCGTCTATGTCACATGATGAGATAGCAAAATCACTCGGAGTTCCTCGTTCAACGGTAAGTAGCGTTTTAACCCTTATGTGTTCGACAAAAAAAAACACCTTTAAGTGATCAACAGGGTACCCGGGTACCCACCAAATTCAAATGATTATAACTCTGGCTATTATTGACTGATTTTAATTCTTTTGACACCGTTAGCTTCAAAAACTCATATGCCGACTTGTTCCTGCAACGGCCATTCTTTATCAGGTTCCCGTGGGGCCTAGAGTGGCCATGCACAATTTTAGTAGAAAACCCTGGCAATATGGGTATCAAAATTCATGAAATTTCTCCAGTAGGATATTTTTCAACGTTTTGTGGCTATCTGATGATTTGTCCTCGGACCGGTCATTCCGGAACAAATTCCCGTTTGGTCTCGAGTAGCCATTAACATATTTAGAAGGAAACCTTGGCAATATGGATTTCAAAATTTATGATTTTTGATACCCATATTGCCAGGATTTCCTTCTAAATATGTTCAAGGCCACTCGAAGCCCCACGGGAACCTGTTCTGGAAAGACAGATCCGAAGACAAATCATCAGATGGCCACTAAACATTGAGAAATATCCTACTGGCAAAATTTCATGAATTTCGATACCCACATTGCCAGGGTTTTCTGCTGAAAATGTTCATGGCCACTCGAGGCTCCACGGGAACCTGTTCCGGAAAGACAGGTGCGAGGAAAATGGCTACTAAATGTTCAGAAAAATATTACTAGTGAAATTTCATGAATGTTCATGGCCACTCTATGCCCCACGGGAACCTGTTACAGAATGGCCGTTCCAGGAACAAGTCGGCTTACGGCCCACAATAGAATAGAAATAGTTTCTAGGAATTATTCCAAAGATTTTGACATCCATTCCTGGAAATTCAATAGATGTTCCGAAATTGTGTCTCCTTACCGGAACACTGCCCCGGAAACCCGGATTTACAGGAACCAGATGAATTAAAATGGTCATTGCTGATAATGTTTCTTAAGCGAATGAGTTTTTGAATCAAACGGTGCCAAGAGAATTAAAATCGGTCCATAATAGCCAGAGTTATAATCATTTGAATTTGGTGGGTACCCGGGTACCCTGTTGATCACATAAGGGTTAAAACGCTTTCGGGATCGCAGAACGACAACTTCAAATCCCAGCGGGATGCAGTGCTTTGACTGATTAAGCAAAACCCGAACCTTTCCATCTCAGTTGTGGCTAAAAAGGTCAAAACATCGTATTCTTTCGTTCAAAAAGTGAAGAATGTGGCAGGATTTAGGTCGTTCAAGGTAATTAAAACCCCAAACAGGAACGAGAAGCAGGAAACCAGTTCGAAAATAAGGGCGCGTAAGCTGTACGACAAATTGCTGACAAAATTTCACTGCGACATTTGAAACAAACGTCAAAGCAGATCTCACGCAGCTCCCTGGTCTTGACTTTTATACCGCATTACAACGAGGCAAGGTTGACGATCATTTCAAGGCCAAAAAGTTGTCGAAGTTCTCTAAGAAGGACATGGTTTGGCAGGCTATTTGTAGTTGTGGTTTGAAGAGCAAAATCTTCATAACTACAGGTACGATTAACCAACAAGCTACCACCATTCATCGAAAAGCACACGAGTTATGTGTTGTTTTGCCTGAAAAGCGGCTCATCAGTGGTATGCAGGAAACAACGTCAACATTGTACCAAAGGACTGTAATCCTCCGAACACCCCAGAACTTCGTCCAATTGAAAGATATTGGGCCATTGTGAAGCGAAAGCTTGGGAAATCGAAAGGAGAGGCAAATATTGACAAAGATTTTGCTATGAAGTGGGAAAATGCTTCCAGAAAGGTGATTGTGGACACTGTGCAGAACTTCATGGATGGTATCATACGTAAAGTTAGAGCATACGGATATAACAAGTCCGAAAGATAATATTTTGATGTAAAAATTTTTAAAAAAAAAAAAAAAAAAAAAAACAAAAACACTCAAAACAAAAAACACCACCTTCCCCCACAACCCACACCAACCGCGCTTCAACCCCCAAAACACGCCCAATACACGCCCCCTAAAAAAACAAAAAAAAAAAAAAATAAAAAATAAAATACTCCAAAAAAAATAAAAAAAAAAAAATAAAAAAAAATAATTCACAAACACAATACAAAAAAAAAAAATACATACCCCCCCCACATAACCTATACGTGCGGCAACCCCACCCCGAAGGTTTTTCAACCCGGGTTAACCCCCACCCCCCCCCCTTTCCCCCCCTTTTTCAGAACACCTCCACAAAAATTTACCCGAAATTTTTTTACGCGGTTTTTTTTACGCGGTCCGCGTAGAAAAAAACCGCGTTATTTCAAAAAACGACGTAAAAAAAACCGCGTTATTTCAAAAAACGACGTAAAAAAAGTCAAGGAAATTAAAATTATATTTCATATTCATATTGAAAGTATATGGTCATAAAAATGTATTGGTGGTGGAAAAACATGGTTCCAGTTACATTGGCCACCGGGAATCTGCTACAAATGGATAGAGGTTGTTAATTCAATGTGTGAGCAAAACAGTCCAGAGTAGTTATAGAGAGTTTTCGACTTCGGCAAAATTTCTCAGGGTGTCATTCGTCGTCTTTTGACATTATCATATTAGTTCCACATCATGCCGCAGAGATGGCGCTGCAGTCTATCTTTTCTAAATTAAGCGCTAGAGATTTGCCGTCTTGGGCAAAGTTTCTCAGTACGTCATTCGTCGTCTTTTGACATTATCATATTAGTTCCACATCATGCCGCAGAGATGGCGCTGCAGTCTATCTTTTCTAAATGAGGCGCTAGAGGAATGCCGTCTTCGGCAAAGTTTCTCAGTATGTTGTTTGTCGTCGTTTGACATTGTCATATTAGTTCCACATCTTGCCGCATAGATGGCACTGCAGTCTATCTTTTCTAAATTAAACGCTAGAGAGTTGCTGTCTTCGGCAACGTTTCTCAGTATGTTATTTGTAGTATTTTAATATTATCATATTAGTTCCAAATTACGCTGCATAGATGGCGCTGCAGTACACATCCATCCGCATCAAACCAAGAGGAGGTCGAAAGCACTTCAGGAAAATGTGAAGCACTTTCGCAACCACCGGATGCGTCTCCTGATGCACATACAATTGAGAAAAGCCCTAAGTCAGCGCCGGATGACGACGATGGTGAGGTATCTCCTATAAAATGGGATTCAACTACGAACCGCAAGCGATCACGTGTCATCTACGATAGTGAATAGAAATATGATTCAATATATACTACTATATATATACTTGAGAAATCTTCATTCATTTGGTAAAGTAACAATTACTTGAAACTTTATTCATTTCCTTGAATAGAAAATGGTCTTTTTTGAGAAACCCACTTTTAAATCACTTGGTTCAAGCTCCAAAGACGGTATTAGCTTAGCTTAGACTTACTGCACGTTTCAATGGTTGCTACTCCGTGATTGATCAGAATCAGTGAAATTGCACAATGAATCAATTGAATTGATCCTTCTTTCCGTTTATCGATCTTTCAAACTGACGTTTCTCTACGAACTGTCAACCGTGAATTAAAAGGGCGTCACCGGGACACACTTGGTAGCCGGCGGCAACTGCCCAGTGGGCTTGCCAACAAACTATTAGCCCCATCCCGCAGGAATCGGTCTTTCTTTCGGCCTCCCATGAACCTGTTCCGAAATAAACATTCCAGGAACAAATAATCAAATGGCCTTAAAACGTTGACAAACATCCTACTGATGAAATTTAATGAATTTTGATACCCATATTGCCAGAGTTTCCTTCTGAAATTTTTCTGGCTACTCAAAGCCCCACGGGAACCTGTTCCGGAATAATCAGTCCGGGGACAAATCATCAAATGGTCACAAAACGTTGACAAATAACCTACTGAAGAAATTTCACGAATTTTGATACCCATATTGTCAGGGTTTACTTCAGAAAATGTTTTTGACCACTCCAGGCCTCACGGGAACCTGTTTTGGAATGACCGGTTCAGAGACAAACGGTCACTCCGAGGCCTACTTGTCTGATGAACTCAGGATTACAAGGAACAAACGCTTGAGAAAATTTCAAGCAGTTCGATACACATATTGTTATGGTTCCATTGAAAAATGCCTATGACCAGCCACGGACCCTTGGGGAACCTACTCCGGACTGGCCACTTTCATACATCCGATGGACCCAAAACAAGAAAAGTCAATCTGCTGAAGAAATTTTAAGAAGTTTGATACCCATATTGCTGGATTTCTACCAAAATCCACGATCAGTATCATTACATCAGGACATGCCCGTGAAAATCCGGATTTTCTAGAATTCAGAGTGTTCGAAATGGTCCATCGTGATAATAACTTGATAGAAAAGGAAATTCTCAATCCAAGGAGTCCAAATCTGTTGAAATCGGTTGAAAATTGCCGGAGATGTAGGCATTTTAGTTTTGTAGGTACCCGGGTACCCTGTCGGCCTTTTAAGGGGTAAAAAAAGTTGGAACCCCTCCCCCCTTCCTTCTTGCCCGAAAATTCTGTTTACCCCTGCAATCAATTTTGACCGTCATTCTCTTGGATCTGGCAGAGTTTCAACTTCCTACGATTAAAAATCATTGAAATATCGCGAATTGAAATCCAAAAAGGTACCCGGGTACCCTGTCGGACACACAACGGTTAAACAAAATTTCAACCTCATGTGCATGAAATTAACCTGATAAGAAAAAAAATAGGCAATACAAGGAAATTAATGTGAAAACAATGATCCTTTGATAAAGAAAATGACTAACGTGAACACTGTTACTAATACAAACTACTTGGGAAAGTCTATTCTATTTCTCAAAATGGTGTTTCCTAAGCGGGCCCTCCGCGTAAAAAAATATCTTTTCCAAATGAAGCTTTAGAGAGTTGCCGTTCTCAGTAAAGTTGGTTGAGAATGTAAAATATAGTCACTTGACATTATCAGATTAGCTCCAAATTACGCCGCAAATATGGCGCCGCAATCTAAATAGCCAAATCGTGCTATAGGAAGGTGCTGTCTTTAGAAAAGATGTTAATTGTATATAATAAAGGCATTCAAAATAATCACGTTAGATCCAGATCGTACTTCAGAGATGGCGCTGCCATATTTACGGCATAATTTAGAACTAATATGACAATGTCAAAAGACGACGAATGACATACTGAGAAATTTTGCCACGGACGGTAACTCTCTAGCAATGCATTTGGAAAAGATAATCTGCATCGCCATCTCTACAGTATACATAATGTGGAACTAATATAACAATGTCAAACGACGACAAACAACATACTGAGAAACTTTGCCGAAGACGGCATTTCTCTAGCGCCTCATTTAGAAAAGATAGACTGCAGCGCCATCTCTGCGGCATGATGTGGAACTAATATGATAATGTCAAAAGACGACGAATGACGTACTGAGAAACTTTGCCCAAGACGGCAAATCTCTAGCGCTTAATTTAGAAAAGATAGACTGCAGCGCCATCTCTGCGGCATGATGTGGAACTAATATGATAATGTCAAAAGACGACGAATGACACCCTGAGAAATTTTGCCGAAGACGAAAACTCTCTATAACTACTCTGGACTGTTTTGCTCACACATTGAATTAACAACCTCTATCCATTTGTAGCAGATTCCCGGTGGCCAATGTAACTGGAACCATGTTTTTCCACCACCAATACATTTTTATGACCATATACTTTCAATATGAATATGAAATATAATTTTTATTTCCTTGACTTTTTTTACGTCGTTTTTTGAAATAACGCGGTTTTTTTTACGTCGTTTTTTGAAATAACGCGGTTTTTTTTACGTCGTTTTTTTTTACGCGGTACCATTACCGTCGTAAAACAAAAATTCAGTGTATACTAACTTATCCCTACCCAAAAAAAAATAAAAACGGAATTCATTTCAAAATTAAAAAAAAAACAACCCCCCCCCCTATTTTTTTTTTTTTTTTTCCCTCCAAACAATAAATACACCTGGGAAGAAAAATATTTTTTTTTTTTTTGTTTTTTTTTTTTTTTTTTTTTTTAGTGCAACAAATATTATTTAAAAAAAACAAATTATTTTTTTTTACTACTGGGAGAGAAAAAAGAGTTTTTTTTACCCATTTTCCCAAAAAAAATGACTTTATTTATTTTTGGAGACAAAAAATGATTTTTTATTGACACCCCCCACAAAATTGACAAAAAATGACCTCCTACCCCCCCCGCTCCCCCCCCCAACCCCCCAAAAATTATTCCACCCCCCCCGCAACCGGGGTTTTCCCTTTTTTTATTGGAAATTCCCGTATTGAAAAGTCAGGATTTGCCTTACGTCCATACAAAATCCGCTCGCACACATGTTTTTCATTCGTCGCCATCTTGAACACTGAACATGGAATGTAAACACCAATCATAGCGTTTTTCAAAGGCTCTCACCTATACCTCAGCAAAATTGTTCACTCCTACGTGCATTATTTCAAAAGTTACAACGATTTGTAGGTGTCCGGATTAATGTGGATACAGACCTTACCAGCTCTAATGAAGCACGGGTTATGTATAAAAATCTAACAACAGGTGAATCCAGCATCAGATACGGTTCCATAACATTACGAAGTAGTAATTTATGACGTTAGATTCGGATCCATTTCACCTGAACGATATCTTACGACACAGCCCATTGCCCATAATGAGAGAACGATGCTAGTTGGCAGAAGTCGGTGGGTGTTTGTTGTCCAGCCAGTCAGTGCAGGTGAAGGCGATGGTGATGGGGAGGCCCAGAGCAAATGCAGGGATTAAGCCTGCCATTGTTCCCATTTCACATCCGTAGCCCGCCAGCATCCATAACCGACTATCAACGGGAATGGCAGGGAAATAATAACCATCAGGATCCTCACGTATCGGTTCCCATTTGCTTGAATGCAAACTAAGCCAACCGAAGCAATGCTACGGGGAAATGAACTAAATTTCGGGATTCCAAGCAACCAACGGCAGCAGCCTAGATTTAATTATAAACAAAAGGTTCCCGGAGTAACATTCTTTTCTATATCATTAAATCAATTTGGAGAGGCTAATTTCGGCCGCTGGCGTGGAGTCATTTCCCTTCGCTTATTGCCGCCGGACCAAGATTGCAACGTACGAGTAAGACAAACCAAGCGAATTGGTGTCCGATGGGATGCTGTTTGGGGGTTTGGAGGGAGGTTTTTGATCCCAGGGGCAGTGGAGAATGGGACGCATAATCGCAGGTGTAATTACAGTTTGGATCTCTCCACGCTTTACTGCGCCTTAAGTATTCTTTTAATCAGACCCTGCTTCCCAAGGGAGGTATTCGGGAGAGTTACCGGCGACTGAGGGACGGTAGGTCGTGAACAAAGCGCTATCGAAACTTATTGGCGATCGAACTCACCCCGAGCGGGTCCGGAGATGAGATTCTCAAAAGGAGAGAGGCAAAAAAGTTTATCACGTTTAGCACATTTCTTCCAATTCCCTTTTTGCATAAATCATAAAACACCATTAAAAATCATATCGGAACTTTGAGGGTCCCGCTCGGATCGTTCTGGAGTCGGTTGGTTGAAGACTCGTGCGCGGACTTGAGACGAAGTGCTCAAAGACATACACTGCTCAAGGGTCGTAAAATTAAGACCGAGGATCATGGCCAGGGCGACGGTGATGATGCTGATGATGATTGTGATGCTCCATACATTTTTTCGTCTCTGTTTTCATTACACCGCAGCTTTTTTTTCTCCCTTGGTTTCACTCCCACCCAAGCGGTCGGTGTGGTGGAATGGGGGAATGAGGGCCCGGGAAAAAAACGACAGAATAATTTATTTTAATTCGATATGCACAAAAACATTCCGCTCGATTCTTTTCACCTTTTTTTGACGGAGAACTGTGTGTTGTAAGCAATGGTCCGGGACGAGTCCAAAGATGGACTGAGAGAGTCTTTTGTTGCAAATCCTCCAGCTCGGGGGGTTCCATTCGATATGGGCTTGACGATTGATTCCATTCTTTCTTTCGTTTTTTGTGTTTGTGAGTGCAGGAATCCCACCGATGGAATAATGAAGCTTTAGTTCATATAAAATTCCCCACATCCCGTTAGTCTGTTAGGTCAAATGAGTTTTCAAGATTTCTACAATTAAATTACAATTATCGAAATCTTTCTTGAAAGAGATAAAAAACAAAACACAAACACAAACGAAACTCATTACTTTCATTTTCCACCCCCAAATCAGCGGGGGAATAATTATATCGGGTAAAGCAGAAATCAAATCAAATCAAATTTCCGAGGATGATCGCCAGCAATTATACCGCATGATTTCGGGTAATTGCGGTCATTAGATCTCAACCGGCCGGCGCGCGGACGGAGGGTTGCGGTGATTAGACGCGTTTATTCTCCTTCACGTGGTCCCATCCAATTGCTCGGGTTGATGATCATCATCGCCTACGGGGGAGCGATTATCCTATTTTGCCTTTCTTGCTGGCTGCCGGAGTCTGACCAGAAGACGAGAGTATATTGATCCGTTGTGTGAAGTTTGTTTGCCCCAGAGGTGAGGATTTCTGCGTTATGCGTTGGCTTGGGAACGTATTGATAGGCGCGTAGACTATGATTCACACGAAAATGTTAGTACGATTTTTGACAATGTTGCAGTTTGGATCAGCATAACCATTTATTTATTCACTATTGCTTGTTCGCGAGAGGCACGATGAGAGGTTACTCTCACCTCACGTAACGCAACTTTGAATACGTAATAATGATCAGTGTGAACTAATAGTTTGAATCGACAAGACATGATTACCCCTACAATCTGTCCAAATGACTCGTCCCTGCCCTTTGGTTCAGAAAGGGTTATGGGCGCGTTTTGTCAACTTGGTCGGGTCAGATATCATGTGTGAACGGGCTGCCACATCAACGATCAAAAGTGCCTGAACCAAATGAACAACTTGTAATGATCACTTGAATCACATGCGATGAGGGATCATTGATATTCTAAAATGTGGCACGTATTAGAATGTCTCTTGTCTTCTATAAATAAACGAAATGGAATTGAGTTAACGCATGTAAACTCATCGGGAATGATCTCTCATACGCATCCGTCGAACCATGCTGAACGGCCGTTGTAAGAATATCACCATGAATATCTCACATGCGCATTGCATGTTACCAATGCCTTCTCTCCTTTCTCCTGCTATCTTCTCATCCTATAACCGCGAGAAATTCCATGTGTCACATACTTCGTGGGACTAGATCTGCATCACTGATAAGCTCTTCAAAAGCAGAAACACCAGGATAACAACGCAGTTATCCTGAAGGAGATGTGGACCGGGTGGATCCAGCAAAAGGTTTTCAGACACATGATAGGTGGTAAGTGCTCTCAGAAACGTGGAGGAAAACAGGTAATTTTTATCTGTTTTGACCCTACATAAAAGTAAGATTTAATTTATAAATGAAGAACGGTATATGACCCTAACCAATAGCACTTTCAGCAAAATTTTCTAAAACATGGTAAGCATTCAAATTACGGGGAAAGGGAGGGACCATCAGGACACCCAAGTGAAAGGATTTGGATAGGGAGCATTGGGACTGCCTCCTCCCTATTGTTAACATTTCGTGGAACGAGGGCGGGCTCTTCGACCCCATCTATTGGGTTTATTCTGTCAATCGAGGGCTCGATTCTAGTGCCGTGAGTGTGAACTTGCTTTTGGAAGGAGATTCGCTTCCCTATATTCGCGGGCTTCACGTAAGTGCCTCTGCTTCAGGCCCGCCCAAACGTTTTTGGCCCTTCACACAGGAGCTTGGTGATCACAAACAACAATGGAACCCAGATCAAATCGTTTTTCAGATTATTCCACTGCTATGGAAAGTTACCTTGCTACAATAGATGGTAGTATTACATCATCATCGTCATCATAATCACAATCTGTCCGAACGACTCGTGATGGCAATCCTCGGTCATATTTTTTTTTTTTTGATTTTGGTGTCAAATGAAGATCTGAAAATTGCGACTGTTACGACATAACGTTACAGATGAAACACTAATAACACAATCAATCCTCGATAGATTTTCAAGATGTCTATACCAATCGATTGTAAAATATTGAAAATAAGGTAAATAAAAGGTGATGTCTTTTTATTCCGTTTTGCAGGCTAAATTTACTAAATGCACAGTACTTTTCGATGAAAGATTTCAAATGTGAGCAAGGGAGGTCTCATATGCAGCAGTGAACGATATAAAAGAGGCACTCCTTCACAAATTTCTCATTCGTTTGGTAGCATTGAAGCAGTGCGGTACTGTTCAATGTATTGGTTAAGCAGCTAGCGGCGGCACACCCTGGAGGGTGCACTGGCTTCATTTTGGAGCGGCAGTATTGAAGCTGTTCGGAGCGGCATTGCATTAATAGCTGGCGTGTGGCAAGTAACCAGGCCCGGTTTGCCTGATGGCTGTTGCTGTAGGCTGATGATTTAAACATTACTTATTGTTTTTTTATGTCCATTGGTTTTCAACTCCCTTTCAATTAAATCTCCCCTCTTTTCCTAACTCAGGAGCAACCCGAGTAACACATCTTCATGATTTTATGTTGAGTAAGCTTCTATATAACCAAATTTAGTCATATTAAAGTATTTTCAACCGCTATAAAACTTGTGTGTTGCTTGGGAACCATTACAAAATCAGCAACAAGCAGCAAATAGTAACCATGGCAACAGTAAATTAAAAAGTATAGATGTTAGTTTTGTAAAATTTTAATAGATCTAACAAACTTTATCAGATATCTCAAATCAAGATTTTGGTGAATTTCTGCTATCGCTGAAAACGAACGAAAACGTGCTTAAGCGCGGAACCACATAACTCATCACTTTAACACTTTACAGCATTTCTTGCATTTCAGGATCAACCGAATGAATATCATACATAAAAGATAAACTATTATATAAATATATCATGAGAATGGGAGGGACCATTAGGGCATCCGATTGAAGCACTCTGGATGGGGAGAGTGAGAATGCCAACTCCCCATTGCTAACAGTTTGTGTTTGCTCTTCTCCCCGCCCATTGGGGCATCCTCATGTTGGATAGCTCGCTCATTTGACCAATTGTTCAATCATGTTGTTGGAAGGAGATTCTTTATATCCCTGTGAAAACGTATAAGGATGTTGCCTATCAAACCACCCAACCCGTTCTTGATAGATTTCCGAGATTTTTGCTTCAATCAGTTGGAATTTTTTGCCACTGTCAACTATCAAAAATATCATCAGTACAGCCAGCACAACCGTTACCCTTGCATCATACTAACATTCAAACCAAATTGCCCATTGCAGGGCCTTCAAATAATTTCTAAGAAGCGAATCATAGAATGTTCTAACATACTTACTCACTTAGTTATGTCAACACAACGTCCCATTAGAACAGTACCTGCGTTGCAATGTTCCATTACGAAACAAACGAAACTAATCAAACGTTTTAACGTAGTCTACGTCAATCGGTCGTGTGGTCGTGGTCCCAAATTTTTTCTATATTTTTTTCACCACATTCTTATAAACAAAAAACAATGCGTAGTGTAATTTACGGCTGGTTCCTTAAGATGATAAACACCTTCCTACAAAGAAAGACACATAAACTCGGCAAAAAGCCACGAAAGAATGACGCCAGGATCCCCGTCTACAACCACTTGTTGTTCTGAAAGCCAGCCCATTACACTAACATATAAATTAAATAATAAGAATGAAATAAGAATTATTTGAATTAGTTGAGTTCTTAAACATAAACATAGCTAAATTTCCATGCAGATTTTCGAGACATCTTCTGAACATTTAGTGTAAAGCATAATGTCAAAATAGTTTGTAAAATGAGTAGAATGCAATCCACTTTGATGACCGTCACAAAAATCACTGAAAAACCTAGTCTATTGTTTCACAGTCTCCCACTTCAATTGTAAAGTTTACTTCGCGAACAATTTAAGAGCAAAATTGCTGGTATTAAAATCATTTGCAGCTTTCAAAACACACCTTCGTCAGCACTATGTTGGCCATAAAAAATTCAAGGCATCTGGTTCCGGTACCACTTGAATCAATTGTTTTGCTTTGCTGAATTTACTTTCGATAATTATGAACAATAGAAAATCTGTTATTTAATACTCGTCATAAATACAGGGTGCGGCAGAAAATAATGCGAAGATTTGTTCTTTTTCTTTCAAATCCCATTTTCAACTAATTCAAGCAATAATATCAACATTTTCGAGTGCAGTTATTTTTTTTTTTTTTTTTTTTATAAAAGACCGTGCAAATTCGTAGTTGCTACTCCCTTACTGACAGAACTAGTGGAATTGCACAGAGAACCACATAGATGTAGCTTGGGAGTAAGCTTTACATCTTCAATGTACAAGTTCACTAATTCTATTTATAGATCAGTACCGGCGCCGGCCACGTCCTCACGGTCTTTTTGGGGAAGGGGGAAGGATGATTTAGTTTGACAATCGTTGTTATTAGAGACCGTGAACACCACTGCATCTCTACAATTGCCAAGGGAAGGATAGTTGTGTTAGTGAGGCAGGTTATTTTTAGATAATGGATGCACTGTGGTAAGTGATGCGATCAATGAAAGAAAGCGCAGTAGACTGCTTTTTATTTTAAATCTAGTGGTGATAGAAAGAGGCAAGTGAAAAATGGCAAGGAAGGGGACGGGCCTGGGATTGAACTCCCGACAATCTGCTCAGTAAGCAGAACGGGTAACCACTGAGCTACCCAGCCGCGTCTATCAACATTTTCGAGTGCAGTTATCTTTATAAAGTCCTTTTAAACAAATTTATTCAATGTGTCCTCCATTTTTATTAATGACATCCTCGAGCCGACGCCGGAAGCCAGAGCATGCCTTTCGGACGTAGTCCTCCGACATTGACTGCCATGTGCGTGTTATGGTTGACTTCAGGGTTTTCACACTAGGATGTGATGTTTTGCAGGCTCGTGCTTCAACATATGCCCAAATCGAATAATCCAACGGATTAAGGTCTGGACTGCTAGGGGGCCACAAATCCTTCGGTCAAAACTTCATGTTATCGTTCAACCATTGTTGGGTTCGATTGGACGTGTGACACGGCGCTCCATCCTGCTGTAGGATAACGTTTTGGTCCTCGGGAAGGTTGGTCTTTATCCAGGGAAGCACTTGGTCCTTTAAAATACCGATATAAACTTCAGTATTGATTTTAACTCCAGCATCAATGAAAACAGGCGGCATTTTCAAACCGTTGGACGCCACCAAGCCACCAAGCCATCATGACACCAGCCGGATGTTTGGTTTGAAATTTGAATTTCACTTTTTCCGGAACGTTCTCCATTTTCTGCGGTGAAATGAACCGGTCCGTGCGGCTGTTGGCCACAGCATCGATGCTGAAAAGCTTTTCGTCGGAGAACAGGATTATCATTTTTTTCCTTCTTCAACAAGGAAAGCAATCTCTTGGAACGAGTCACTCGTAGTTCCTTGACCCGGTCCGTAATCATGTGGCGTTTCACTCTGGCTCTGGAAGATGCATGCAGGTCATCTTTGATGATTCTCCGCATGGATTTCTCCGAAATATTGGGTTCCTTTTCAAGTGGAACGCACCGGGTTGCGAGCAATTTTTGCACGGACCGATTTGATCACGTTCGGCGTGCGTGCAAAGCGCGGACGTCCGCTTCTCGGCTTCCGCTGCTTAGGACCATCCTGCAGAGACTTTTTTATGCGGTAAACTGTTGCCAAATGGCACCCTACCACCTTGGCAATCTCTTTCGGCTTCTTCTGGGCGAGCAACAAACTGGTGATCACTTCTTTCGCGAACATTTTGACGAATTTGCAATAAAACAAATAGAATGTTTGGATGCAGCACTTGAAAGTAAAAATAAACAAATACACTTTCGACAGAAATTAGTCACAAGCTACACGAATTAACCCAATACTCAAGTTTGAACATTTTCGCATTATTTTCTGCCGCACCCTGTAGGCGGCCATTAGTTACTAGTCGGTGGACAAAGCCAGTAATTTATTTGTAGCCAGTCGGTGGGCTCAAACACGAGAAGCGAAATACGGTGCTTGTGTGGGATCCAGTTGGTAGCCACCTTTTCGTAAGGCGCAACGTGGAACGGATGAAATAGCCGGGTTATCCAGGTTTTAATAATTCAAATGTAAACGATTTAAAATCCATCCTTTTCAGGACGACCAATTCAATTTTTTTAGTTAAAGTGTTTTTTTGTTGTTGTTGGAATTTCTCTAATATTCTTTTCAAAATTCTTGCCAATTGGCAGCCGGCTAAAATAGTTTTAGTTTTTCATTCGTCGCATACCTTATGCTTTGTGTACAATTTCTAACAAGGCTCGGAAATCTGAATGGTCTCTATATTATTCCGAAGCGCAAATGTAAAGCAAGCTTACGGCAAAAGTAACATGCCAAATTGAAAGTTTCAAAATGGCTACCGTCACGGAAAATTTTAACACTGGACGCTAATAGCTCGATCGTTTCCTGATTGATTGTTGAGATTTTTGCAGTAATCAACTAAACATTTTTACGACTGCCATTTTATTAGCCCAAGTATTTAAATTTAAAAAATAAAAACGATGAATTTATTTTGTGTATTTTCCATCGGAGTTGGAAAATTTAACGAATGTTTCATTCCGGCAAGTATAAAGAAATTCCTTATCACGGACCACTTTTTGGTTTTCGAACATGACATTCCGAATGATTCTCTGTTAATTCCAATTAGTACTGCTATGAACAGTTGTTCTGTTGTGTTAACAATTCGCGTTGTATAGAGTTTTACTTCTAGGAAGAAATAAATTTTGAGAAACTGTGAAAGTGAAAATAAGTGCAATGCCTAATCGCTTTGATGCCAAAGGTATGCGCAAATTTAGAAAGCGCATCAAGATCGAACACACGGGAAATCCTTCGAAACGACCATGTACCGATGCCGAGCGAGCTCGTGGTTATCGGGCGAAACTGAAAGCAACCAGAGGTAATGCGTTGCCAACTACTAGTTTGGACGCTGGAAAAGGGCCTTCGACTCGAGGCCGTATCGTCATTTAACCAAACGGCCCTATTCAGGGCCACTAAAAGCTTTCAAAAAAGTGTACATACTTACTATCTAATGCTGGTATGACGTTATATTTGGCTAACACCCACGCTATTTTGGTCAGACTTCGCCTTACGGCAAGGGTAGGGGTCAATTGAAAAATCGCGTGAAACGAAAATATCTGAAAGAGTTTGAAACCTTATCGCTTTATCATTTCACGATAGATTTTCGAGATTTTTGCTTCACTCAGTTGGAATTTTTCGCCACTGTCAACTATCAAAAATATCATCACTACAGCCAGCACAACCGTTACCTTTGCATCATACCAACATTCAAACCAAATTGCCCTTTGCAGGGCCTTCAAATAATTTCTAAGAAGCGAATCATAGAATGTTCTAACATACTTACTCACTTAGTTATGCTAACCCAACGTCCCATTAGAACAGTACCTGCGTTGCAATGTTCCGCTAAGAAACAAACGAAACTAATCGAACGTTTTAACGTAGTCTACGTCAACCGGTCGTGTTATACACAACCCCACTAATTAGCCGGCGCCGGCGGTGTACTGGTAAGCATGACTGCTACTTGGCATCCCAGTGGGTTTGGGTTCAATCCCAGTCGAGGTCGGTGGTTTTTCTGAAGCGAAAAAATTTGGTCACGTCTTCCTTCGGAAGGGAAGTAAAGCCGTTGGTCCCGGCTCATGTGTTGATGAGTGCGATATGTAGGATCCAGGTGGTTGTGTCGTCTTCCTGGCGTCGGTGGTTGTCACCACTTTGTGAGGAAATAGGCCGACGGAAAATAAACGAATAAAAAAAAACCCCACCATTTTTTCTATATTATTCCCACCACATTCTTATCTCGTAACTTCCAGGTTCATAATGGATACGCAAGTCCTTCTAAAATGGCAGCAGGACAAAAATCTGCAGTCATGGATTTACACATGTGATTGTTAATAGCATGTTATATCATGATACTCCTTTACTGTGTTTTATATACCATTTTCTATGAAATTAAAAATTTATTTAACATTTTTATCATTACCCAGGTTTGCATGATTTATTTAAATATTGTTTTATATTTTTTATATCATAGATTATACATACTATTAATAATAATGTCTTGTATGCCTAGCGATCATTTTAATCATTTCATCTTCCTTTTACGATTATGATGTATCTGGTACCTTGACTACAAAAAGCTGCAACGGAATCAGCGATACACTTTTGCATTTATTTCTGAATGTATTTTTAATTTTTTGCTGCTCAAAAAGACATTTTACCAAATCTGAACTGACCTGACTCATGCAGAGCTGTGTGATGGCGCTATCTAGTTTCAGATTTTACGGTTTTTATCATTATCACTAATCGATCATTACTAGTGTTATCAATCTTTTTGTTATTTAATAATAATAATAATGGCATTAATTTTACTTGATAGATAATTTATATTGTTAGTTATTATTTTATATTTCCTATCATCCTTAAATTCCTTTTCCACTCTCCTCTTATTTAGATGTATATAGTGTTTTCAATACATGACTGAACCTACGGCAGACATTCGTACTTATTACTAGAAGGTTTCCTGGTTGGTTTATAATTCATCTTCACAGGCTTGACAGTTGAAGTTACTAAGCTACGAAGCTACATTTTTAGCAACCATTGACCAGCATTTTGATATTGACTATTAACACAGAGTGTTTCTGATTATATTATGTTTAGAGGTTCTGAAATCATCTGTTACATGTTATTGCTCCATAGAACCAGCAAGGAAAGGAAATTCGAAAAAGAAATTAAGACATGCAAGTTATACAATCTTTGAAACATTATCCAGTTCAGGCTACCCATTTTTCCGTATCAAATTACGTACACTTCATAAATACTTATTACCTTTATATATGTTTTGATTTACACATTGCATGAAACTAAATATATTTCATTGATTCAAAATATTTAAAAACTGGGATGGGAGGGTGCATCAGGGCATCATTGTAGTTTCAATTGGACAATGGAGTGGACAGACAACCGATGTCTAGGAGGGGATGTGTCTATCATTTATGATTGGTACATTCCACTCCGACAATTGTAATGAATTTGACGTGCCTTTCTCAAACAAACCATATAGTGGAACGCTTAACTAAATTGCATATTTTGTTATTCGTATTATCGGATCATATTGCTGGAAGGAGATTCTCTTATTCCCACAGGTTTCGTGTAAGCGTATCTGCGTTAGTGAGTTCTTTGTACCTATACTGGCCTAGTAACCGGACATTGCCCGAGTAGATCATATCATTTGAAAAACATTGGCCAGGTTTAGAGTGATGTCTGTCGTTTCTGTAACATGTAACGTGAAACCTCGGAACATCTGCTTTGCAGTTGTGATGATTTGTACAAGAGCAGACTTAAATTTCTGTACAGTGGCTATACGCAACCTAAAGAAATTTGGACTGCAAATCCTGGAAAGGTGGTGGGTTTTATAAACTCAATTTTGCCTGACTAGTAGACGCGTCTTAGGCTGGTCACTTGACAAATGGTGATCTAGCTTTAAGATGCGAGTTAGAATAATAAACAGGGGAATACCACAAAAGTTCAACTCAGTGGACGCAGTAGTTCTACCCCTCAGAAAAAAAAAAACAATGTATCTCTGCATAAGGGTCTGCCCAACCCTTTTTGCCCTTCATACAGCAGTATGTTGAATTTAGAACGGTAACAAAGCATGGCCTTTCTGTTAAGTGGAACCGCATGCAGGGCAGGGCCCACGCATACATACATTTTTCCCACCACATTCTTATAAACAAAAAACAATCCGTAGTGTAATTTACGGCTGGTTCCTTAAGATGACAAACAAAGACTCGTAAACTCGGCAAAGCTCTCAACTCGTCCCACTCGGCAAAAAGCAACGAAAGAATGACGCCAGAATCCCCGTCTACAACCACTTGTTGTTCTGAAAGCCAATCCATTACAGTATTATATATATTAAGTAATAAGAATTAAATAAGAATTATTTGAATTAGTTGAGTTCTTAAACATACACATAGCTGAGTTTCCATGCACATATTCGAGACATCTTCTGAACATTAAGTGTAGAGCATGCTGTCAAAATAGTTTGTAAAATGAGTAGGATGCAATCCACTTTGATGACCGTCACAAAAATCACTGAAAAACCTAGTCTATTGTTTCACAGTTTCCCACTTCAATTGTAAAGTTTACTTCGCAAACAATTTAAGAATAAAATTGCAAAACACGGCTATTTAGGAGCGCGGTCAACTTCGATTTTTTTAAGCGTCCTCGTAAAAGAAGTGTCCGCGTAAAAGAAGATTTTGCCGTGATATTCAAATCATTTGCAGCTTTCAAAACGCACCTTCGTCAGCACTATGTTGGTCATAAACAAATTCAAGGCATCTGGTTGAATCAATTGTTTTGCTTTGCTGAATTTACTTTCGATAATATTGAACAATAGACAATCTGTAATTTAATACTCGTCATAGATATCTGACAGAAAATGTAGTAGGTGCCATGATTTTACGTCTCACTTCAATTTTACTTGTCCACAAATTTGACCAGTTTTATGTCAGATAAAAACATAATCAGATGTAAATACATGTTATCTAGGCCGCTTGCAGGTGTCGGTTACAGAAGACAGAAATTACACGAACAGTTACAGAATCTACACGAACTTTTATAAGTGTGTAGGATTAATTTTGTTCCTTCATCTCTCAATGCTTGAGAATATTTTAAATTCAATTAGTGCAAAACAGGGTCGCTGGCCATTGTCAAAAAAGTTTTAAGATTGATGAATATTAACAGCAATAGAAATCCGTTTGTTTCGCGGTGTTTTTATTTAACAAGTCTGTAACTTTAATTTGCAAGCGTAACATTAACGGGCAATGGAATTTAATCTGTTGGACATTTTATTTAACATGGAGTACACGTTTTAAAATCTAGCACGGATGAGAACAAATGTTAACTTGTAACTTCCCGTGACGCGTGAAACCGACTGCTTTCAAAATAGGCTGATGTTGTTATATAAATCAAAGACAACGAGCAATTAAATTTCAGGCTTTCAAATTTCGGTTTCAAGTATAGAGGCTATTTTTTAACGCATTACGGACTAAAATTTGAGGTTATCAAAAATATGCTAGAAGCTGTTGTAAATTTCGCATCCGGAACGTTATTCTAAGTGTGACAGTTTTTATTATTTTGATATTTAAATAAGGATTTAACAATACATTTAAAAAAACATACAATTTTTTGGTGTATTTATTTGTTATGTGTAAATAATTTTTTCCCCACACCAAGGAGTACAATTGTTTTTCCCATACAACCATACAAATGTAAATATGGAACCTGCCCCCCAAAACCCCCCCAAAAAAAATTAGAGAGGGAATTGGAAACACAAAAATTACAACAAAAAAAAAAAAAAAATAAAAAACAAAAAAATCAAAAACCAAAAAAAAAAAAAAACCCAAAATTGATCTTTCTATTAAGTGGAGCTGCATACAAGACATATTCCATACATTCCATTTTCATTTTCATTTTGCAGCATTTGGTGGGGCAATAAGAGCGCAAGTCAGTCCAAAGCCGATGGTGAAGGAGGGGTAATGGCGAACTAGTCTATTCAGACCACATGAACTCCATGGGAAGGAACAAGGATAGGTTTGGGTAGGTGGTTAAGGTAGGGCGTTTTGGACCGGTTAAAACAATGCAAAAAGAAAATCATAAGTCGAGCACTGAAGAAGTCCTTAAGTCGCAGACGAAACAGGCCTATCTGACAAAAGATAAGCTTTCTCAAGTGGAATTTAAAGAAATTTGCTCGCTCTCACCAGTGATAATTTGAAAAAAATGCTTCAATGTTTTTTTTTTTAATTTTCAACCGTGATCAAATGAAGTGTTAATTTTAAATTCTCCTTGTTTCCCAATCACAATCGTTCTAATAATGGGCTCAAAAAGTTTTTTTTTAAATAGTGTATTTAAGAAAAAAGGGAAAGTGATCATAAAATCGTTAATGAACAATTCCGCATTACAATGATATACGGCAAATCCAGAAAATATAGAGAGAGCCATTCCCTGTAGTTCGTGTCAATGTGACCAGGCTATTTTTTTTACGCTGCAAGTTGCTATATCAAAGTAACCTCTCTCTATGATTTGCTATAATTTGAAAGTCGGCTGTCGTATACTGCACATATTTAAATTATAGTTTATAGTAGAATAAGAATAAGAATTGCAATTTAGGTATTTTTGGTGTTTAGTTAATGACAATAGGCCAATGAAAACTACACCTCCTGTCGTGTACCTTAACTACTTGATGTCAGGCGTCTACAAACTGTTTCTAGCCTCGTCTAAGCGTAAATTGCGACAAAGCCCGCCGGTAGCACACCTCTTTCATTCTGAACAAACCCACCTATGACAAACCCCAGTGATACGATACTCTGAGTTCCTAATCGGGCCCTCCGCATCCCACAAAACCACAATACTTTTGGCCACGGTCTAGAAGTCCACTGCATAGGAAATTCTAAGACACAGTTCAAACTCCCACCCCAAATTAAATATTAAACGTTTTAAAAATTGAACAAATCTATCTATGATTAAATTTTTAGTGATTTGCGGCCCAACCCTCCAATATCACACTCAACTTAAGTGCCTGTATACATGCGTGCTACGACGCGGCTATTAAATAGAAAGAGGAGTGAGTGTGATATTATCACTACTTTGTGAGGCTGGACCTTTGGCTCTCCCATGAATGGTTCATTAGAGTAGAAGGTCATACAATGACATGACCTAGCAACATCGATCATCAATCAGCTATCTCCAATGCATCATTAACATGAGATTAGGCCCTCCCACCAGCGTCCATGTACAAAATCCAGCCATGGAGAGGGAAAACAAAATAAAAAAAAAAAAAAAAATAAAAATTATATATAAAAAAAAAAAATTTTATTTTTTTAAAAAAAAAAATTTTTTGTTATATATAGAACAAGACACAGACACCCCCCCTCCCCACCCCACATAAAATATAAAAATTTTTTTTTATAAAAAAGTGAATAAAAAAATATTTAAAAAAAAGAAGAGTTAAAAAAAAAAATTTTTTTTTTTAAAAAAAAAAAAAAAAATAAAATTTTACAACAACACCCCCCACCCCGCCCCCCGGTTAACACCCCCCCGGCTTAGTGTATCATTATCTTTCCCCCCCACCCCCACGACACGAGCTCACACCCCCCCCCCCACCCAACACACACAAAAAAACAAAAAAACACAAAACCGATAAAACACAAACAACAAACAAAAAACACCTCGTAAAAGGTGGTAGGTATAAGTGTATAAAACATGTAATTTCTGAGTTTTATAATGTACATATCTGGAATACTAGATTTGGCATAGGTTCTTGGGATATGTCATGTAAATGTAAGCCTGATATCGCCTAAAACAGGTCAGTTGTATGAAAGATAGCAAACAATTTCGTTGATTATCCTTGCTTTGGCTTGAACGAGGGAAAATTCTATTAAAATTCATAATTTTTGTCTATGGATTTATTTACAACTATCAAATTTATTTACAGTTTATTGTGCTTTTCTATCGTCACATTCACCCGCCTAGGCAAGTTAGTCGCCAAGTAGCTATTGTTACATTACTAATCCAAGCACGTGCTTCTCGATTGACTTCAAACCCACAAAAAATGGCTTCTGTTTATTTGCCATGTACTAACTCTGTCGACATATCAACCACCACGGGCAAGCAAACTACCAGAAAAGGCGAAGCGAGGCTAGTATTTAACAAATCACTTATCACCTTTTCCACTCCCTTCTCAGCTGTCCGTTAGGTTGGGAATGGACTATCAACGTAGATGGAAGTTAATTTATCGTGAAATTAGTAAATTATCACTTTGGTGCGAAGGAGAGAAGCCACATTCTGCGCATCTCCTCGGACGTGTATCTACTTTGTCATCAGGGTTCAGGGCAGGACCCCTCTCGTTCGTGTTATCTCCGAATGGACGCTTGTGGTTCAACATTTGTGGTCAAACAAGGCAAAATTTGTCGTCGTCGCTGGCTCCATTCGGATGTTTACTCGCACCTCTTTGCTGCCCACAAGGCGCGACGCAACATCCAAATGGAAGTTTTTTTTTTTTTTTAACAAGAAAGAACAGCGAAAAACAGACAAATTGAGAGGAATCTCTTAAAAACAAATTCGATAATCTTGTACCGAAGTGTTAAATTATTTGACTTTTCCATTTGTAGCAGAGCTCGTGTGCTTGTTACCCTTCGGATTGCGAGCGAGCGAGGCACGTTGCGTCGCGGTGTTTAAAAATTTATGAGAATTCCGAAAACAGGATCGATATTATGGCTTGTTTTCACACATTTCCATCGTCTGGTCTGTGTCTTCCAACGGCCGAGCTGGTGGCTGAGGCTGTATCGCTTTAAGCTCACATCTTTGAAATGCTGGCCGGCAACCTGATGGATGGCGGACATTATGCGGATATGATCGTTTGGAACGGGATGGAATGTTGCTACCGTGGGAGAATGGGTCATCATAAAAATGCTGCATGAATATCTCTAGAAGTTTTAGTCATTATTAATGATTGTTATTTCCCGCTCCTTTATGGCATCGTTGCATTTTCAATTTTTTCAAAGTTTTTCAAAGCTAACCTGATGTTGAAAAAATTGTAAGTGAACATAACTGGACAGTTAAACGCCTGTTAGACATTTTGCCGAGTGTGAAAATATCAAAGTAGGCTGCGACCAAAAACAGATGTGTCAATTTGTTATCTGCTGCGCTTTTCTTTCCTTTCTCGATATGAAATTTACTTGCTTTTGTATTGTATTCTGCTGTTCGAAGTGCGATTCATGCATTACTCGAAACAAAGTTCGTTAAATGCGACTATTGATTCGCTCAACGCTATCAAAGGCCATCTGGCCAACCTGCTACCAAAACATAACTAAGGAGTGTATCGAAAAGTAGTTATAAACTTCCAAATAATAAAATAGGCATGAAAACATGGTTAAAATTAACATACTATTTCAGTTTATTATAGCTTAACATGTTTACAAAAGATCCAAACGGAAAAACTAGTCATCATGTTCATTTCTGTAGAATGCCCGTACCTTTGATTTGACACCTGCCATCAAATTCTGCACAGTGACCTTTGTGCACTTCCTGGATGCCGCTGCCCAATTTTTCTTAAAATCGGTCATGTTTTGGGACACTGTACCATCCTTCTTAAATATACGCTTGACTATTGCCCAATAGCGTTCGATCGGTCGCAACTGGGGACAGTTTGGTGGGTTGATGTCTTTTTCTACGAACTTGATGTTATTCTCCGTCAGCCACTGTAGAGTGGATTTGGCGTAATGTGCCGATGCCAAATCTGGCCAGAAGAGAGGAGGGGACTGGTGCTTTCTAAGGGGATCGAAAAGAGAAACTCAAAAATAAAAAGGCATGAAAACATGGAAAATTAACATACTATTTCAGTTTATTAAGCTTAACATGTTTACAAAAGATCCAAACGGAAAAACTAGTCATCAGTTCATTTCTGTAGAATGCCCGTACCTTTGATTTGACACCTGCCATCAAATTCTGCACAGTGACCTTTGTGCACTTCCTGGATGCCGCTGCCCAATTTTTCTTAAAATCGGTCATGTTTTGGGACACTGTACCATCCTTCTTAAATATACGCTTGACTATTGCCCAATAGCGTTCGATCGGTCGCAACTGGGGACAGTTTGGTGGGTTGATGTCTTTTTCTACGAACTTGATGTTATTCTCCGTCAGCCACTGTAGAGTGGATTTGGCGTAATGTGCCGATGCCAAATCTGGCCAGAAGAGAGGAGGGGACTGGTGCTTTCTATACAATGGTAGCAACCTGTTCTTCAAACATTCCTTTTGATAAATCTCAGCATTTATAGTTCCTTTTGTATAGAAAATTGAAGAACGCAAGCCACATGTGCAAATAGCTTGCCAAATGAGCACCTTCTGACCGAATTTCTCCATCGCAACAGTCGTATCTGCGGTTGGCACATGTTCCCCAACAGATTTAGTATAAAACTGCGGCCCCGGTAGCGTTCTTGAATCTTCTTTAACGTATGTTTCGTCATCCATCAAAATGCACTGGTCGACATTGTCCAAAATGCAGCTGTACAGCTTTCGAGCCCTGGTTTTGGCACGAGACTTTTGTTCCGGAGTTTGTTTGGGCACTTTCTGCTTTTTGTACGTCTTCAAGTCATTCCTGCGCTTGATTCGTTGAATCATTCCGATGCTGGTCCTGAACTTCTTGGCTAGATCGCGAGTAAAGGCAGATTTGTTCCGTTGAATATAATCCACAACTTTTTGGTCCAAATCGGGGTTGCTGGAGCCGGGTTTCCGGCCACTTCTTGGTAAATCCTTGAGGGAGCACTCCTTACCAAACTTTTCGATGATGCGTTTTACACTTGCCGGGTGAACATTTACTCTTTTCGCAATCTGGTTGTAAGTAACACCCTTTTCGGTGCACCAAGTGTGCAGAATTTTCTTTTTAGTCTCAAATTCAATTCGCGACATTTTGAATACAACTTTATCAACGGAAATGAATGAACCGAATAATCATTTTTGACATGTAAACAAAGCAAATGGCGCTTACACGCTAAAAATATATACAGTAGTTTATGCGTAATAACGCATCGAATGTTTATAACTACTTTTCGATACACTCCTTAACGTTTGTATTAAAAAAGAAAATATTTGCACCATCATTCTTAGCGGAAATACCCTTTTTCTTACGTGAGAACGGCATGTGCATTCCTTCCTAAGATCCTACAGTTTGAAGATTAAAGAAGTAGTTTTTTGCTTCATTTCTTGGATAACTAAAAGCTAGTGAAACGGATTTGCGCATGTTGGCCGCCTCCTCCTTTAAGGGGTTATATACCTTTTTTGTCGTAAAAAAATAGGAAAGTTTGGATTTTTTTTAGGTATGTAGCAATCTTTTTATTACATAAATGATTTTATTTTCTGACCGTACAGTCTTTTGACAATGTGTATGCAAAAATTTGTGAAAAAATGTTAAATAGTTTTTAAGGGGTGGCTGTTTCCCTTAAACACCTTTTATTGGAAGAGCCTTGCGGTGATAACTCAGGTCGAACAGGTCAACTGAAACCATAAAAATAAAAATAAAATCATTAGTTGAGAGTAATTCCGTGTATCTGTACGATCGTTTTTAATACATTTTTTTTTTTGTGCATAAGGGAACGTTTTATGCAAAAATTGAATTTTTCGGTCGCTAGAGGTTTTACTAAAAAATTCATTCCGGTGAAATAAAAAATTGTGCATGAAAAAAGGATCGTTCATGCACACACAAAATTCATTACGAACATTTAAAAAAAAATTGAAGAAAATCGGTTCAGTAGTTTTTTGCCAATCCATATAACCGCAAAGTCATTTTGCAAAAAACAACATTTCGAGATATTCGCGTTTAAAGTTTAAAGTTTAGGTTTGGGGCCGGGACGAGGCGCCGGGCCAGGAGTGCTGTAACTTTCTTTCTACTGCTCAAATCTCTATGAAAATTTGGGAAAATGTTTTCAAGGAGTTGTTCTTCAAGATAAAGCAATAAAATTTTTTTCGATTTTTTGAAAATGAAAAAGGTATTTAACCCCTTAATTTTCACGTAAAGGAAATGCTAGATTTGGCAGAATATCATGGGATTTTTCATGTAAATTTAAGCCAGATATCGCTGGATTTTTTGTATGTTATGTTGTATGAGAATGTGGTATTGTAACAATTTCATTGTTTACAATCTGAAATTATATACCAGCCACACATGCGCGTTAGCTTCGAT
This sequence comes from Aedes koreicus, assembly GCA_024533555.2. Taxonomy (NCBI): domain Eukaryota; kingdom Metazoa; phylum Arthropoda; class Insecta; order Diptera; family Culicidae; genus Aedes; species Aedes koreicus. The sequence continues at coordinate 28,637 of JAHHFK020004948.1, read as the reverse complement.
ATATAATTCTGATCAGCAAATGGCCGTTTTCTACATTGCACTGGTTTTCTTTTTTTTGCACTCCACACTCTGTCAAGAATAAAAATCTCCCGCTATGTGGCGACTCTATATCGACTTCTAAACTGCTTATAATCATCAATTCAATCGCGCAATAGCGGAAAAATACTCTTATTTAATCATTTGTGTCCGCGTGGCACAATACTAACACCATTAACAAACACAACTAAGCTGATATTAACTCTTCCTCCGGATGCACAAAAAAAAAACAAAATGGGGAAAAACTACCGACCATCACAAATTTCGGAGGGAATCGATTATATTCACTACATCTCACACAAAACACGGGGAGATTTTATGATTTCCCTTTCCGTTAGGTTAAATGACGCATATATTTTTCCCTTCGGCCTAAGGGGTCATATATGACGCCAAAAGGTCTAAGGCTGTATAAAATCACAGACTGAATAAAAGTGTACACTGCCTCCGATAAATTTGTTCTACATAAATTCTTCTATCTGGAAAATATATAAAACATATGAGTTTAAGGCATCATTGACGACCTAGAACTTATTCAAGAAGTTCAAGAAGAAAAAATAAATGCCTTATTAATAGTGTAAAGCTTTGTTTTAGAATATGGTACGTATGCATACGTATTTTTAAATTCTCGTTGATAAACATTAAATATTTTCGTATCTTTCTGGGATGTTCTTCGTTATCCAAATTGTAACTTGAGTTCAGATCTACAGTTGTAACAGTAGCTTTTAGGACTGTATAAGGTTACGATATGTATTCACACATATTGAATGAACCTTTTGGAAGGTCGACATTCATTATTTGATAATTTTGTGATGTTTCAGGTCATCCAAACTGTCCTTGAGTTCAGAACTCAAGATCTATAGTAATAACTATAGCTTATTGGGCTATACAAATTAATGCTACGTGTGCAACCATATTTAGTGAATATTTTCGAACGTAAAAAAAACATTGTGAGATAAACTGGGATGATTCAGGTTCTCCATACTGTCCAGGAGTTCAGAACATGAGATCTACAGTTGTAACAGTAGTTTTTTGAGCTACATAAAGTTACTATATGTATTCAATCATATTAAGTGAATCTTTTGAAAAGTCAACAATCATTATTTTACAGCTTTGTGAACCTCTAGGTAATTCGAACTGTCCTGAAGTTTAGAACTCGAAATCTACGGTAGTAACAGTAGCTTTTCAGGCTATACAAAGTAACGTCACGTATTCAAGCATATTCAGTAAATATTTTCAAACGTTAAAATACACAAGAAAATAATCTTGAGATGCTCTAGGTCTTCCAAACTTAAGATTTACAGTTGTAACAGTAATTTTGAGGCAATACAAAGTTACAATGAATATTCAAACATATTCAATTAATATTCTTAAAGGTCAACCAACATTATAAGGCAATTTGACATGTGCTCGGTCATCCAAACTATCCTTAAGATCAGAACGTAGAAACTACAGTTGTAACAAAAGCTTTCTGGGCTATGCAAAGCTACGATGTGTATTGAAACATATTCATTATACATCTTAGAAGAACATATAATCATAATGTCTGTTATGAGATAATCTTTGAATGTTCTACTCGGGTAAAAATCTGCACATATTTATTGGCAAAAATCCATGAAAAATTCCACATAATATTCATTTGTTCACACATAAACAGAATCCTCTGAAAATGTGGCCACACATAGTGGTTATTTGTACACATGGGAAGTATGTGTGGTTACAAATAGATATCATTTGTTGATCAAATTGTAAAAAGTTATGTGTGGGACACATAGATATCATCATTGCTTTTTTATCAGTGTAGGTTACCCCAACCATCCTGGAGTTCAAAACTAAAAATCTACAGCTGTAACTGTAGCTTTCTGAACTAAACAAAGAAACAATATGTTTTTGACCAAATTAAGTGAGTCTTCTGGAAGGTACACAGATATAATGAGATCTTTGGATGTTCCAGGTCACCAAAAATGCCCTTGAGTTCAGAAGTTAGAATCTTCAGTCATAACAGTAGCTTTATAACCTACACAGATAAAAAGAAAACTTGAATTTTCTGCGTTATCTAATGCACGTAAAGGGAATGCTAGGTTTGGGGGAAAATAATAAGATATTTCCTGTAAAGTTAAGTCAGATAACGCCTGAATCTAGTTTGTTGTAAGAAAGATTGCAAACATTGTTGTATGGCGTATAAAAGATTGCAGACAATTTCGTTGTTTACGCTTCCTTTGGCTTATTATTAAACGAGGGGAAATTTTACATTTCTTCATTTTTTTTTCTGTGTAGGTGACGATATGTATTATTCAGTGAATCTTCTGTAAGTTCACGGAATTGTTTTTTTTACTTTGGCCGAGTGGACAAGTCTAACCAACAAGCCCTACTTAAACGTGAATACCCACTTCGCTGACGGATCATTCTACAACCTGGGTCTCGGCAAAATTCGTGGATCACTACCTGCTGAAAAGGTTCTGGAAATGGTCTGGAAATTCGGTATTAAGAATGGAAACATTGTAGCATCAACGACTGACAGAGCTCGAGTGAAGACGAAGTTTGGAAGATTGTCGGATTACCTTCATCAGCAGTGTTACAACCATGCGATTCACTTGGGGGTTTGCGATGTCCTGTAAACGGATCAGCCACCGGTACCAATTGAAAATGAGGATTCAGATAGCGACGATTCGGATAGTGATAACTACAGTGATGAAGTTGGTTCTTCGGGTAAATATATTGGAATGTTCATGTTCATATTAAAGAAAACAGCTAATTTATTTCAATTATAGACTTGTACACCACGCGATTTGGAGAGTCTCTGAAACGTATTCGAAGAGTCGTGAATTTTTTTCGAAAATCGCCTGTTAAGAATGCACTGCTTCAAGAAAAAATAACGAAAATGTTACATAAACCACTTCAACTGTATGTGGACGTCAAAACTCGTTGGAAATCGACTGAAACGATGCTGGTGCACTTCGTTCGCGGTTTTGATTGCATCAAAGAGACACTCCCCAAAAAGCCTTCCCAGGTCTTATTTTGGACAGAGATCTCGAGGACGCAAAACCCCCCCGAAGCTCCTCCCCCCCCACACTCCCGCCTCGAGCACAGTGGAAACGCCATGCTACAATTCTCTCTCCGCGGAACACAGTTTGTTTTTTTTTTTCCAAAATTAAAAAAAAAAACCCCCAAATTGGAAACGACCTCCTCCGACCCAACCACGAAAAGAAACAACGAACCGCGCCAAAAGAAAAAAAAAACAGCCCCGAAGTTCCCTCAAGGTTTTCCGTTGTCAACGCAAGTGCCAGCAAAACTGGAAAGCTCATCGAAAATGCAAATGATTAAGTTCATCAAGGAACTGGGAGTTCGATTGTTGCTAGACTGCCAAAGACAGACGGATGATGATGCTGCCGAGTTGAATACTGGATTGTCCTGCATGCATGACGATTCAGGATCGACACCATCGAGCATGCGTGAAGAACTGGAATCCGCTATAAAAGAATATGCCAACCCGTCCCAGACTGATTCGGCAATAATTGATTTTTCAAAAATAATTGCGAAAGGGCTGTCACTTTTTGAGCTACATGGTAAGTTGAGCCCGAATCTTGAAATCATTTTCGGCGGCTTAAAATCAATCAAAACGGCGTGAACCAATAGCGAGCGCATTTTTCGAACTCCGGAAATATCTGTTCTAAAAAGCGAACCTCGCTGTCCGATAAAAACAATAATAACGTTTGCTTCTTGAAGTCGTATTTTAGGAGAACGAATTCAAATTGATAAAACCAGTTACTTGATTTGAACCATTGATTTTTTTATTGTGAATAAAATATATTCCTAACCACAAAATTGCGTTTTTAAGCACATTGAAAAATTTCCCGGGATCCCGGGACAAGCAACACATTTTATCCCGAATCCCGGGACAAGCAAATTGGTCGGGAAATGGAATCTCTAACACTTCTCCCCACCCCCGTTTTTAACAATTCTGTCTCTTTTCTCTTTTTTCTTTTCGTCTTTGGGGCCGTATCATTGTGGTGGGCCCCCTTTCCCCGCTCCTTCGACCATTGTGACACTGCGGAAAAGGAAGGAACCCCCTCCTAATCCCCAACTTGCTGACAATTTGCTGATTTGCGGTTTTAGGTACAATATTGACTTGATTTGCTTCGTCCCACTCCATCACAGTTTTAACACAATGGTATCATACCAAATCGGGCCAGAACAAAGGATTTTCTTTGTGGTTTTTGATAAAGGGTAGCCATCGCTTCAGCAGACACTTTTTCTGGTAAATCCCCTCGTTGATTACGCCTGTAGTGACGGAAGATTTACTCTTTCTGACACACGTGCAAATTGCTTGCCAAACAAGGTATTTTTTTTTGAAAATTTCGATGCCTTCTTTGTCCTCAAATGCTCAGCTGAACCTTTTGTGGTCATAGCAGAATACATCTAGCCCTGGAAGCTGCTTGAAATCATTCAGGACACAAGTTTCATCGTCCATAACAACGCATGAAAACTTCGTCAAATATTCGCAGTATAAAGGTCGAGCCCGTGATTCTGCTGTCGAGTTTGTGTTTGTCGTTGAAATTTGGAACTGTTTTTACATAATACGACTTTAGCCCCAAACGCTGTTTTGATTGTTGTGCAAAGCCAGGGGACATTCCTATTTTAAAAGCCACCGTTCGAACAGAGAGATTCGGGTTTTCCTTCAATGTCCTCTTCACCTTTCGGTGCATGACAGGATCAGTACGTCCATTGTTTTTATCACTTCTCGGTTTCCACTCGATCGTCAAACGTTCCGAAAATGGTTTACGTACGCCGTGAACCGTGGGTTTAGGTTAATCCATTTTTTTTTGCAAGTTCCTGTTAAGATTTGCCTCACATTCGTGCAAAATTCGCTCGCACATGTGTTTTTCATTCGGCACTATTGTGTACACAAAACATGGAATGTAAACACCAATCATATCTGTTTCATCAAAGACTCCCAGCGATACCTCAGCGAAAAGTTTTACTTCTACGTGCAATATTTCAAAAATTACAGTGACTCGATCCGGATTAATGCGGATACAGTTCTTAAAGCTTGTAATGTTCTGAGACATCATACATTATCTAAAAGAGTGTATACACAATCCCTTCCTTCCTAGAAGTATGTCTTGCAAGTTACTGCTTCATGTAGAATGCGATGTAATTTTACACGCCTTAATATTTACATCACAATGAAAATTCAGATTTTTTTCTGTGCAGGTACCGAATGATTGTAAATATTTTCCAAAAAACATTGTTTTCCAATCGATTCGTTTTCTTTTCAATAACTTAGGCACTTTGATTCATTCTCAAAACTGCACTCGTTATTTCAATTCATCCTTTGTCCAATCACCGCTATCCATCAGAGAATCCTTCACGATCCAACCCGTTTGACATTGAAACAATGTCAGATTTATATTTATTTATTCCATCTTCTGCCCGTTCAATGCTTCCACGCCGAAATGTGTTGTGTCCCAAAAACTGAAGCCTCCGAAAAAGCTATACCTACTCTGAAGAACAAATCCGAACGGACGAAACCCTGCCAGCAACAAAAACCAATCAATACCGTACCGCACATTGATCATTTTCATAATCATCATCAGAAATAAATCACTGTCCATTTGATGGTGGTGCTTCGTTCCGCCGTTCCTCCGCCTAACCGAAGGCTTTGTCGAGAGGGGAAGATCGCTTGATCCCGTCTCGACAGCTGATACAATCAAATCATCATAGCCCGTTGCCTTTCGTACGGAGGATATGGATTTTTTTTGTTTACCCGCGTGGCCTACCTCGGATCGACGGTTATTACTGGCGATTCGGGTATTTATTCATAACGTAGTGTCGCGGGAAGCCAAGCCCAAAACATCCAAGCAAACCGGATTGCCAAGCCCGGCGATTGATGATGATGATGCCAACGTGTGTTGGTGTGTTTGTGTACGGCTGTGGTGTCGGTAATGACGGACAAAGGTGCTTGAGCCCAGATCAAACCAAGTGGTCAAGAAATTTAAATTTCCTCTTTGCTGACACCCGAGTCCGTGAATGTCGACATGATCCGCTTCGGAATTCTAATCACAGTATGACGATCACAACAATATCACAGCAGGGCTACCCGAGCAAAACATTTCAAATAATGTTAACATAATCCAGAGATTAATTTTTTCAAATTAAATTTTAAAATATGCTCATGATTCAAACCCATTAAAATGAATTTCATAAAAATGATGTTTTATCGGGTGGACAAACTTCACTGAATATTCAAGGCGAGGGAGGACAAAAGCCATCCATTCCGTTCAGGGAGGTTAAGCCAAAGTCAGTCACTTCTTTCACGGCACACCTCAGCATCATCATTTCGTACCACCGTCGTCGTCGTCGTCGTCGTCATCCTCGCGCAAACCAACCAAGAAGCGTCAAGCTGGGTGGAATCATCAATTATAGTAACATTATCAATCGCTTTTCTCTCACCTGGGACCGGTTCTCTCCTCCTTCCATCGAGTCGTCTTATAATCCCAATATGTACGACCCCCTTGCAATGCCACCTCGCCCTTCAGCGACGCGTTTTTTGAGCCGGGTGAAACAAATCTCTTTAAAAATTCTCCATGGCTCATTTTTTAAAAAGGCAACATCGCAGCAACAAACAAATTTTCAACTTCCTCCAGGCCCCCCTCCCGTGCAACCATGGTAACATGTTGGACGTTCTTCGGGCTCCTCTTGAATGAATTGAAATAAAAATAAACCATGACAGCGGATAAGAGATAATGGTGGCAATTCAAAGTCCACCGGAGGTGTGGGTAGAAACATAAAAAACAGAAAAATTGGACTTAGCGCGCGAGAAGGCAAAGTGATCGAAATAATAATAACAACAGAGCGTAAGCGGATGGACGAGAGCCAGGTCCGATCGAAATGAAGCAACGTGTGGAGCTGGATGATGATTGTTGGCTGATTTTTTTTTTCTTCCTGCGGTGCACAAAACTGGGCATTCGCAGGAATGTGGGCTTTATGGAGGATGTGTGGCTCTGACTGATTCACTCAGCAGTGTTGTCTGGTGTTATTCTTGAATATTCCTGAAAATCATCTGGCAACACTTACCAGCACGAACACTATCTGTTTAATATGGGGCTGGAAGTAATATCACCGACAATTTGATAAACAATCTGACAAACACTTCAATTTCCAGTTTGGACAAATACTTATTGTCAGTCGCATTTTACTGAAAAAAGTTCGGCGTTGGATCATGATTTAAACATGGATTTAAAAGTTAATAAAAATATTGCACCCACCAACAAGAAGTACGGCCTTGGCCATGGTTCCACTTCAGGATGCATTTCTCCAACAGTAAACTTCGATTGAAATGACATGACTCTGGTGTAATTGCCAGCTGGGAATAGTAAAATTCACTTTACACCACGAAGGTTAAATCACCGAGTATCTGAAAACGCCGAGCTGCTGAAACAGAACGAGTTGCTAAATAAGCAAACGGACAAACATGCATCTTGAACTTGTTAATTGAGGATAACACATACATATTTGACAAAAATTTGCAAAAACCTGGAGGACGCAAAATGTGAACAAAAGGAAATCTTGAGAATCGATACAAGACAAAAAAAAACCTGGGCAACCTGGAAAAGAGAAAGTTGCAAGTAAGGGAAGTTGAACTTAATCAGAAAAAAATCTATTTCTACATACATAAAACTGAATTTCTGTCTGTCTGTCGGTCTGTCTGTCTGAACCTTATAGACTCGGACATGACTGAACCGATCGGCGTGAAATTTTGTATGTAGGAGTTTTTGTGGGCCCGGGAAGGTTCTTAAGATAGTTAGAGACCCCTTCCCTTCTCTGAAAGGGGGGCTCCCATACTAATTAAACACATATTTCTGCATAACTCGAGAACTAATCAAGCATAGGAAACCAAATTTGGCATGTAGGAAGTTTTCGAAGACAAGAAATGTTTCAATTGTAGTTTGAGACCGCTCCCCTCTCTAGAAAGGTGGCTCCCATACAAATGAAACACAAATTTCTGCATAACTCGAAAATTAATCAAGCAAATGGAACCAAATTTGGCAGGTGAAGGTTTTAAAAAGCAATAAATGTTTCTAGGTGACCCCTCCCTTTTCTATCAGGAGGGCTCTCATACAAATGAAACACAAATTTCTGCATAACTCAAGAACTATTCAAGCAAATAGAACCAAATTTGGCATGTGGAGGTTTTTTTTTTAAAAAAAGAATTCATTTATTTGTACAGGCTCAATCGAATCAACTTTACAGAGCCATGTTTTCTTGTTTATATACAACAGTTATCTTAGAACTAAGGTTAAGGGGGTGGAACCGATTACTCGCGGCCGTCTCGAGGTTAATAGGAATTACAATTTTATGGATGGGAAAATTGCGGTGGAAATTTTAAACAAAACATGAGGAACAATAGTTTTCTTGTATCTAGAATTTCAAATTACAATTTTTTTTATTGAACGTTTTCAATTTAAAAAAAAAATCACTCACTCACACACACACAACACTCACACACACAACCACAATCACACACCGATGCACACTATCCTCAAAATTTAACCTAAACAAGTAAGTTAATCAAACTACAATCTAAGGCTAATGTTAGTCAAAAACACATAAATGAGTTTCATAAACTCCAGATCACGTGCAGCCAAAATGTCTCGAATCGGTACATTGGGTTGTCTACCTCGAGCCCGAAGGGAATCATAAAGCTCAGATCTGACTCCACGATGCTCAGCACAAAACCAAATAACGTGATCTGCGTCCTGGTAACCTTGACCACATTCACAGAGATTGCTGTCTCCCAGCCCAACAAGGAACAAATGAGCGTTCAAAGAATAATGATTGGACATGAGGCGAGACATCACACGAATTAAGTCTCGACCCACATCCAATCCCCTGAACCAACATTTCTTAGACACCTAAGGAGTGATAGAATGTAGCCATCGCCCCAAATCTCCTTTACTCCATTTATACTGCCAGCTATCGAGTGATATCTGACGAAAAATATAGAAAAATTCGTTGAAGGCGATTTGACGGTCATAAATATCGCCTTCCATAGCGCCCACCCTTGCAAGCGAGTCCGCTTTCTCATTGTCAGGAATCGAACAATGAGAAGGGACCCACACAAAGGTGATAATAAAAGAACGTGAAGATAAAGCACTTAGAAGACCTCGTATTTTCATAAGAAAATAAGAGGTGTGCTTTACCGGCCTTAAGGAGCGAATAGCCTCTATAGAACTAAGACTATCCGTGAAAATGAAGTATTGATCCGGTGTAAAAGAGGCAACAGTTTCTAACGAAAAATGAATTGCTGCTAATTCCGCGACAAAAACAGAACAAGGTGCTTGAAGTTTACGAGCGACGCTATAATTTTCATTGTATACACCAAAGCCAGCGGAGTCCTCTATCAAAGACCCGTCAGTGAAAAACGTTTTGGTGGAATCAACTTGGCCAAACTTTGCAGCAAATATCACCGGAGCAATCATAGGACGATGATGCTCTGGGATTCCACGAAGCTCCTGTTTCATGGATAAATCAAAATGAACCGAATTTCCGAAGTCGGAGAAGCAAACACGATTGGGAATATTCAGCGAAGGGCTGACATCCTGTGTTATGTACAAATGGTACAAAGTCATGAAGCGGGTTTGAGGATTCAACTCAAGGAGCTTCTCAAAATGTTCGATCACCTGGGGGTTCATAACTTCACACCTGGTGAGGAGCCGTAGAGATAATTCTGAAAACCGATCCGAGAGTGGCAACATGCCAGCCAGCACTTTAAGACTCATGGTGTGAGTCGAGTGCATGCAACCTAACGCGATACGAAGACACCGATACTGAATACGTTCCAGTTTGATGATGTGCGACCGAGCTGCTGACTGAAAACAAAAACTACCGTATTCTATAATCGACAAAATCGTAGTCCGGTACAACGTTAGAAGATCTTGCGGATGCGCTCCCCACCAGGTCCCGGTAATTGTGCAGAGAAAGTTGATCCTTTGTTGGCACTTTCGCTTCAGATACTCAATGTGGGATCTCCAGGTGCACTTTGAATCGAACCAGACCCCAAGATATTTAAATGACATAGAATGAGTTATCGGTGTACCCAAAATTTGAAGCTTCGGTTTTGCAGGGTTATGCTTCCTTGAAAAAACTACCAACTCAGTTTTCTCCGTAGAGAATTCGATACCTAGCTCGAGAGCCCAAGTAGACAAATTGTCTAAGGTATCCTGTAAGGGTCCTTGCAGATCGACCCCATTGGGTCCAGTGACAGACACTACACCTTCATCTGCAAGTTGTCTCAACGTACACTTGTCACTTAGACAACCGTCAATGTCTTTGACATAAAAATTATACAAGAGGGGGCTTAAACATGATCCCTGGTGGAGACCCATGTAGCTAAATCGAGAAGCTGTAGAGGTTCCACGAGAAAAGCGCATATGTTTCTCTAACAGCAAATTGTACGAAAAATTATTCATTAATGGTGAAAAGCTACAAGCGTGGAGTTTATCTGAGAGAACTTCAACAGATACTGAATCAAAAGCCCCCTTTATGTCCAAGAATACAGAAGCCATTTTCTCTTTTTTAGCAAAAGCTAACTGAATATATGTGGAAAGCAACGCGAGGCAGTCGTTCGTTCCCTTACCCCTACGAAAACCATATTGAGTATTTGAAAGCAGGTTATTCATCTCAACCCATTTGTCCAGACGGAAGAGGATCATTTTCTCCAACAACTTTCGAATGCAGGATAACATCGCGATGGGTCGATAAGAGTTGTGGTCGGACGCGGGTTTACCAGGTTTTTGAATGGCGATAACTCTCACCAGCCTCCAATCTTCCGGTACAATGTTCAGTTCCAGAAACTGATTAAACAAGTGCAACATGCGCCTCTTAGCGACGTCTGGAAGGTTCTTAAGCAAGTTGAACTTGATTCTATCAGCCCCTGGAGCCGTATTGCCACACGAAAGGAGTGCGAGAGAGAGTGGAGGTGGAGGTTTTTGAAAGCAATGCATGTTTCAATGGTGGTTTGTGACCTCTCTGCCTTCTGAAGGAGAGGGAGGGGGCTCCCATACAAATGAAACACAAATTTCTGCACAACTCGAAAATTAATCAAGTAAATGGAACCAAATCGGGCATGTGGAGGTTTTTGAAAGCAATAAATGTTTCTAAGGTGACTCGGAACCCCTCCCCTTTCTGAAAGGGGTGGGGGCACCCATACGAATGAAACACCCATCTCTGCATAACTCGAGAACTAATCAAGCAAATGAAACCAATTATGGCATGTACACCGTGTCCAATATATTCTCATACACTTTTTCCTTGCATTGGTGTCGTGCAACTACTCTACATGCTTCACGTATGTTCTGGTGTAGTTTTGCACTATGTTTATACAAACGCTTCTAGGTTATGTCCGATTGTTTTCATTCGGTGTTTATCTTTTACCAGCGATGAAGGAGTTTCGTGCAGGGGTGATAAAAAAGTTTTTGAACGGTGAGCGCCCGGGCGTTATTTTCATAAATTTGAAAAACCTCGGAGTAAAGCGGGATTTTGTGTACCGAACCATCAGAAGGTACCGTGACACCTGCTCGTTGGAAGACCGGAAGAGATCCGGTCGTGCTCGTACGGTGCGGACTGCACGAGTTGTTAAAGCGCTCTGTACGTAAAATGGCCGCAGATCTGAATGTTTCGAGATCGTCAGTGCACAATATACTGCAAAATGACCCCGGATTCCAAGCTTTCAAGAAACGTAAGGTTCACGGAGTTTCAGAACCGTCCAAGCAGAAACGACTCGAAAAAGCAAGTCTGCTTTTGTCGCGGCACGGTGGGGAAGAATTTATCTTTTCCGACGAAAAGTTATTCGTCTTGCAACAATCCCACAATGTCCACAACGACAGATTGTGGGCTCTCTCTTCGAGAACTGTTCCAGAGAGTGATAGGAATATTCCACGGTTCCAAAGTGCTGCGTCAGTGATGGTTTGGGGAGGAATTTGCAAGCGAGGCAAATTACCACTGGTTTTCATCGAAAAAGGCGTTAAAGTGAATGCCGTATATTATAAAACGGAAGTTTTGGAGAAAGTTGTCAAGCCATATGTACAAGAGGTGTTTGGAGATGATCACTATGTGTTTCAGCAGGACGGAGCGCCATCGCATACTGCAAATCTCGTTCAGGGCTGGTGCCGAGAAAATTTGACCGACTTTTTGGACAAGAATGAATGGCCTCCCAGTTCACCAGATCTGAATCCCTTGGATTATTTCGTATGGTCATACATGCTGGCGAAGGTAAATGACCACAGGGCGTCTAATATGAAACAATTCAAAACCGTAATCAAACGAATTGGGAACGAAATGCCGATGGAAGTCGTGCGTCTGGAGCTGGTCAAGTAGGTTATAGGCGGTGTTATTCCATAACGTATGCTGTAGTTGATCAGTATTATATTGCAATATAATGGGTGAAGTTATCAATAAAATCTGGGTTATCGATTTGAAATAAATAGAGTTTTATTTTGTATGAGAATATATTGGACACGGTGTAGAGGATTTTGCAGGAGAGAAATATTTCTATGGTAGTTTGAGACCCCTCCGCCCTCTTGAACAAAACACAAATTTCTGCAGAACTCAAGCACTGATCAAGCAAATAGAACCAAATTTGGCGGGTGGAGGTTTTTGAAGGCAAGAAATGTTTCTTATTGGATTGAGACCTCTATGCCCTCTGGAAGGGGGGGCTCCCATACAAATGAATCACAATTGCTTGCATAACTCAAGAACAAATTAAGCAAATGGAACCAAATTTGGCATGTGTAGGTTTTTGGAGGCAAGAAATAATTCTACGGTAGTTCAATATCCCTCCCCCTGAGGGGTGGGTGGTCTCTCAGACAAATGAAACAAAAATTTCTGCAGAACTCGAGAACTATTTCAGCAAATCAAACCACACTTGGCATGTGGGGGTTTTAAGAGGCAGGGTTTCTATATATATAAAAAGGAATTTCTGTCTGTCTATCTGTCTGTCTGACCCTTATAGACTCGGTAGCTATAGAACCGATCGGCGTGAAAATTTGAATGCAGGGTTTTTTTTGGGGCTGGGGAAAGTTCTTATGATTGTTTGAGTTCCCTACTTTCGCTGGAAGGGGGCCTCTCATAAAAATGAAATAAAAAATTTCTGCATTACTCGAGAACTAATCAAGCAAATGGAACTAAATTTGGCATTTGGGGTGTTTGAAAGCAATGATTGTATGGTGATTTGAGACCTCTCCCCCCTCTGGAAAGGGGGGCTATCATACAAATGAAACACAAATTTCAACCAAAAATGAGATTTATCCTGGTTACTGAAACACAAAAGGTGTATTTCTCGGGTAAGAAGCATGTTGTGATAGAAGTTTGAACCCCTTCTTAGTCAAGAAAAAAAACTCATTCCGAAAACCAACCAAAAAAGTGCTCCAGTTCTATTAAATTTGCATTCATTTATTTGCAAGTGTAGCAGCGCACGCATCGGGTTCAGCTAGTTGAATATAAAAACCGAGAGTTAGATTTGAAGGAGGCATCAATGGTATAACCGTGTGCTTGTGTGTTTGTATGTCAGCGTAGAGTGTTGGCGTAGTTGTGTGGTTGTATGAGTTTGTGAAAAAATGCCCCAGTGCAAGCGGGTGAGTATGTTTGATAACTTTTGCTATAGAGAATATGATAACATTTTTATAGAACTCCAAATTTTGTCATTGGCCTAAATCATAAATTGACATGGAAATTTTTTTCTTTATCACTGTACTCGAAATAAATGCACCATTTTTATCCGTGGGTAAAAATTGATGAAAACCTGGGTATAACTAGTTTGGAGTGAATTGTTTACATGTGTAAAATTTCATAACAATCGTTTCAGTGGTTATTGAGATGTCATCGAAACAAGAAGAAAATCACCGGAGTATTTTGCGCGCCGTCATGGAAAATTCGACTGTGACCATGAGATGGATCGGAAGACAACTGGGAATTACCCATACAACTGTGTCTTGGGTGGTAAAATCGTTTAAGGAGTCCCAGACGACCGAGCGGCGGGCTGGAAGTGGAAGAAAATCGAAGACAGCTGACCCTGTGAAGGCCCGGAAGGTGTTGGATTATTTCAAGTGTAATCAGAACCTTGCGATTCGCGACGCGGCTCTGAAGGCAAAGTGTTCCGCTTGGTTCGTTCAGCAATCCATGAAACGAGCTGGGCTTCGTGTATTCAAGGTCCGCAAGGCACCAAACCGGCGTGATCAACAGAACACGGCGGTCAAATCCCGCGCAAGGAAGCTGTATCGAGAGTGGTTAACGAAACCGATGTGTGTGATTATGGATGACGAAATCTACATCAAGGCAGACGCAAAGCAGATACCGGGGCACTCGTCCACACCAAGCCGGCCGTCGCCGACGTGTCGGAAACATTCCGGTAGTAACATGCTATCTGCGTCTAATACACTCTTTTTACACCGATTAATTTACAAACTAAGCCTGCACACCGAATCAAAATTCACTTTGGCACGGATTTGGTATTTTCTTCTAAAATCTAGTTCTAGATATTGGCACTTTGTTTCTGCTCAGATTTTCCGTCGTCAATATTCTACCTCAAACGTAGCAATCGCCAGCTCAGGTTCGATGCAAGCAGCAGCAGCTATCATGCCGTTTGTTTTGAACGACCAGACGGCAGACCCAAGAATGGACACTTTTTACAATTCACTTTATCCACTGCTATTACGTTGCCACCGGACTGAAAAATATCACCAATCGACTCCGAACGACCGTAACTTTATACTTTCAATCTTTTTAAAATTGCACTTCATTTCACTGCCACCAAGAACCGTGATCCTAGACGTCAGCTTTTTTCGACTCCTCATCAATGCACCATTACAGTCAACTTATCATTATTTCCAATAAACTAATAATATTTAGTTCATTTGTAAAAAAAATTTAAAAAGTATTTCAGTATGTAATTTAACTAAAACGACTAAACACTTTCAAAGCTCATCACTTTGACGGATTTTTATTAAGTTCTGTGGACTTACAGTAATTTTTGAAAATATTCTGTTTTGTTCTGACACTTATGATGAGTTTTTTTTTATTTATGAAAAACAAAGAAAGCTGCACAGTTTTTTAAAATCCGTTTGTACTTTCCTTTGTTTTTTTTTTAATTCGTTGTAGTACGTACGTAAAATATCAGAAGTGAAGTCCTGCTAAACCATTCTCAAAGGTTCTAGAAGATTCTTGAAATTTACCGAAATTTTCTTCTTAAAGTTTTAAAGCTGCCAAGTAATAAAACTTATTTTTGAATGAGGCGTTTCGTAATATCAAGCATTTATGAATGATTCACATAGAACCAAAACGGCATAGAAAAATAAAATATCACAACATTTGTTCATCATTAGCAATTCTATTAGTAAATGCGTTGGCATCTTTAAAACGAATAAACTATACATGAAGGTTTACAAACAATATTCTCTGCGTAACTGCTTAACCAGTGCTGTTCATTTTCATGACAGTTATAAGACTATGACCATTATCTTCTCATGATCATTACAACTCACGAATGATGGTCAAATACTATGTCACTCAACAACAAGTCGATCTCATTCGACCATTTATGACAAAAGCCATCATGACTGCACTAGAAAGTGATATGAAGGTAGTAAAAAATTTCAATCACTCGCTGGTTATCTGTGAGAACGATATGCAAGACAAATTATTGTCAGCATAATAGGTGTTAACCTCTGTGCATATCAAACATAATTATTTTTATGTTGTCATTTTATTAACCTTAGTCATTATTTTCATTTTATTAACCTTCCTCGGGTATTAAAAAAAAACTGACATTATTGTCAATATTGACCCGGATTTCAACCCTTTCTAGAATTATGAAACTTCAACCTAGAAACAATGTTTGTACCTCATTTGAAAGGTTATGGTCTCAAAAATGCATTGGTGGTAAAAACCCTGGTTTCAGTAACATTGGTCTCCGAGAATCTGCTACAGAGTGAAGGAGGTTTTGATTTCGATGTGTGAACGGAATTGCATACAAAACACTCCAGACTAGTTGTAGAAGATTGCCGTCTTGGACAAAGTTTCTCAGTATGTCATCTTTCGTCTTTTGACATTATAATATTAGTTCCAGATCATGACGCAGAGATGGCGCTGCAGTCTATCTTTGTCAAATGAAGCACTAGAGAGTTGCCGTCTTGGGCAAAGTTTTTCAGTATTTCATTTGTCGTCTTTTGACATCATCATATTAGTTTCAGATATTGCCACAGAGATAGCGCTGCAGTTTGTATTTTCCGAATGAAGCTCAAGAACGTTTTCGTCTTCAGCAAAGTTTCTCAGTATGCCATTTGTCGTCTTGTGAGATTATCATATTAGTTCTAGATATTGCCGCAGAGATCGCGCTGCAGTCTATATTACATTTAATATGTAATGGGCTTCGTAGTCAAGCGATTAGCGGCGTCGCCCGTCGTTCAAGCGATTGCCATGAAGTGAGGGTTCGATTCCCGCTCCAGCTTGTGGAACTTTTCGCAAAACGAAAATGTCCAATCTGGTCCACTAGGTGTTAGGTTATGGTGTCCGTTGTAATTCACTCTATGTTTAATGTTCAGTCTGTACAACCTCGAGTTGAAGACGGTGTAAATGTCTTTTTCTTTTTTTTTAAATGACGTTCTATAGAGTTGCCGTTTTCTGCAAAGTTTCTTAGAATGTCATTTGTCGTCTATTGATAGCATCATATTAGTTACAGATCCTTCAGCAGAGATGAAGCTGTAATCTATGTTTGTCAAATGAAACTTGAGAGAGTTGCCGTCTCAGGCATAGTTTTTCGTTATGTAATATGTTGTCTTTTGTAATTATCATGTTATCAGATTTTCCGCAGAGATGGCTCTGTAGTTTATCTTTGAATGAAGCTCTCGAGGGTAGCCGTCTTCGGCAAAGGTGTTCAGTATATAAAAAGCAGCCATTTAGCGTTATCAGATTAGTTCCAAATTGTGCCACAGAGATTACGCTGCAGCATATTTTTGTCAAATGTCTGCGGCAAAGTTGTTCAGTCCCGCATAATGAAAAACAATTTGCTATATAGTCAAAACTATATTTGAATGTAAGATATATCATCACATTTTATGTTATTGTTAACAAATAGTTCAATTGCGTTTTCACCGTATAACCCCTACATTAACACATATTGTTAATGTATGCCATATTGTCATTGAATGGTTTTTATTGTCTGGATTATAGGTATACCTACTTTTTGGCATACACACTCAATTTACCTCGTCAAAATGTCCAACAGCCGATCATATTGGCAGTTACTTTTGCTAGAATTCCTGTTTAATGTTTGTTTGTTAGCTGAGTATTGGTAAAACTTTAATTTGGTAGCCGAATCTCGATTATTTATTCACTGAATCTCAGTAAATTGAAATGCCGAAAAGATATACTGTTGGATTCTCGGCGAAAAAAAAAACTAAGTGCGTAGAGTACAGCAAACATTTTGTTCGTGAAAATTAAATACATTTATATGCATTTCTGTTAACACAGCCAAACTAAAAATTCCTTCCTGTGTAGCAGATTCCCGGTGGACAATGTTACCTGAACCTGTTTTTTTTTTTGTTTCAGTGCATTATTGTGACCAGAAATTTTCAAATGGTGCATAAACATTAAAACTCTATGTTCAAATTTCGAAATTCTACAAAGGGTTGAAATCCGGGTTAATATTGACCCTAATGTCTCATGTGTCACTTCATTTGTACTATCAACTTAAAATTATTTATACAAAATTATTTTTAGGCAAAAATGAAGATTTCCGTGAAATATTAAAAGTCAGAAAATTACAGCCCGATTGGTTTAAAAATAAAAAAGATAGCGTACATTGAAGTTGCGTCATGGGTCAGAGTTGACCCCAATATCTTAAGAAGGTTAATAAACATTATTATTATAACAGTTTTTGCCGATTTTGACGGCGAAACGGTACTAGCGATGACCATCATGACCGTCTGTATGCTAGAGAAGTAAAATGATGGTCAATTTCCATGACGGTTTATTTATTCTTGGCGATATGATCGTAACATATAACACTTGTACACGATATGAAATATGGGTGACAATCGCGAGAGAGAAATATCTCTCGGTTGTTATTTCATGTTGATGAGAAGTTCGAGAGAGAGAGAGGTTCTTCTGTTGCTTTGATTGTTATTTGCAAGAATCTCATTTGTCAATTCTAACGCTGTCAGTACCGTGATGGAGCTCAACACTGTGCTTAACTCTCAAGTCATCACTCCGCTATCATTAGAAGATATGAAACAAGCTCAAACATCTTTTCGCTTATTTTCAAATCATTTAAAATAATGACTTATTTTAAGGTCTGTTTAATATCAAGGTCCTGAATCATTTGAGAAGTTAAACAGTTTTCTGAGATATTGTTATGAATATAGAATACTTCAACAAGAAAAAGACGGTAACTTTATGTGGGAAATACAAACGTTTAAGAAATGTTTTCATCTTATTGGTGGATATCAATGTATGTAAAAATCTGTAACTTTATGGCATTATATGTATAATTTCTGTAATCTGTATGAGTTCTGTATGTATGATCAAATGTCTGTATAAATACAGACATGTCTGTATATCTGGCATCCCTGGTTCTGATCAGTAACGGTCAAAAAACAAAACATATTAAGCTTTAAAGTAAAACACAAAAAAATGAGAAATTCCCTGGAAATCAAAAAATCAATGTGAAGCACCCATTTCACTTTCGCCAATATTGCTGAAAATTATGCACAGACGCTCAGTTTGCTTTTTAAAATTTGAGCTTGGCCGGTGTGAGTTTAGACAACCAGGCCTAGTAAATAATAAGATCAATATGGGACCAGCTATCCTACAGTTAACTATTTAGAAGCTCAACAATCATTTTTCTTGTAAATTTCTCAGTACTTAAACACATGCTAATGTACTAACCGTTGTTGTCGCCACATAAGATTACCCACATTAGCCGCACTCACTGGACCAAATCCCAGGCAACGCATTTACAACTCCGACCCCAGCAAATGTTTCCTCAAACATTATTATTACAGGGAGTCTAATTTCAGTCTTCTTATCTGACCTCAGCCAGTAGCTCTGCGGTTCAACGGCTACTTGCGGTGGGAGGTTGGTTTTAACTTCTTGATAATTACGAGTCATTTCCCCCCGGGTGTATGCAAGCGAAGAAGATGAAAAAGAAGGAAAATCTTCTGTCCAAAACAGGCAGAAAAACTTCCAGAAACAGCAGTATGGGGAGAAAAACCACCAAAATCTACCTGTAAGGGATCATACAATAAATACCTTGGTAGTCTCGGAGCAGCACACGAAAATGAGAAGGCAAAAAAAAATTCGAAGACCTAAACAAAAACAAATTACTTACCGCACTTGGCGTGATGAATAATTATACACCATAAAGCGTCGTCAACGCAGAAGTGACTCGACTTCTTTCTGAGCCGAGGAGGAAAACTTGCCCACTTTCAAATCCTTCGGGGTGAATTAACTTGTCTTAGAGCTGATTTAAAGTTCGTTTCTTTCTTCCGTTGGATCAAATTGGATGGAAATCATTAAAAATCATAGCTAGAGTAAATCATCGCTGTCTAATTCCCACAATTTCACACTTTTATTCCCCATAACGTTCTCCGCTGAGCTAATAACAGCAGGGTGTTTATTTGCCTAGATCTGTTGCTTCCGATACGCTTAATTTTAATTGTTTCGCTGTGTGCTTCCTCCACCACGGCCTCTCCATCCCAAAGTGGACTCACCGAGACTGCCTTGCCCTCTCATTATTATTCGCTGCCCTATCTTGCTCGTTTTCAACTTTTGCACACTGATTTCGTCGAGCCTGGTCGGTGTTTATGAGGAGGGGATTATCGTTGACCGTGCGATGCTCATCCGTCGTTCTGTTTGCCTGCCTGCACTCATTTACTTGAGAGAAGACCGATGAATGAAGTGCAACAATGCAGTTCATCACTCATTTGAATTTTCCCTGCCCTTTCGTGCACTAGGGTGCTTCGCAAGCTACCTCGATGTGCACTTGGCGTTAAGTTACGAAGTCAACCCTAACGGAAAATAGTGTGACCATTGCTGCACAACACCGAGGGAAACAAAAAGAACATCGCAATCTGACCAGAACAAAGCAGATGACTTTCCTCTGCCTTCCGAAGAGGCACCTACGTATGACTTCCGCATTGTGTTTGTTTAACTTTACGGCTAATGGCTATCCAATTACGGGGAACACCTTCTTTCTTGCACTCCACTATCTCCCGATGGTGTCCGGTGGTCATTCATTCCGGAAGCCCGTAGAAAGCGTCACACAGACAACTGGTAGAGGAGAGCCCTTGCACCATTGACTGCTGTTTTTATCGAAACTCTGGTGGCAAATGAATGGAAAAGGACGATTTAATTGATGGTTTGTCGAAAGTCTCAAGACGGAAGAACTTTTTTTCCGGGGTTGCTTTGATGGTCCAATCTTTCGTAGGGTGTGCAACCGAAAGTGAGCAACATCTTGCAAGCGAACAGCAAGGACTGGACTTGTGCTGGACGTGTCATGGTAGGAACGTAATTATAATTTTTAATTTCTGCCTTTTTTGGAAAGGGGGGGGGGGTGGTGTGTTTTTTTTTTTTTTTTGTGTTGTTTTTTTTTGTTTTTTTTTTTTTGAAATGAGATAAAAAGAAAGAAAAAAAAAGAAAAAAATAATAAATTGTATTGAGATCAAAAAAAATAAAAATTAAAATGAAAAAAAAAGAAAAAAAAAAAAAAAAAATATTTTTGTGTTGTGTTTTAAAACAAAAGGGTAATTTATATAGTATATAGAGAAAAAAAAAAAATTGAAGAAAATAGTAGAAATGAAAAAAATTTTTTTGATTGATTTTTTTTTTTTTTTTTAAAAATTTGTTTTAAAAATAAAAAGCGGGATCAATTTAAAAAAATACACTAATGATGAATTTCACGCCAACTCGTCTTCGTGATTGGCAGCACCCTCTCAGAATCCAATGATACTTTGTGGGTGTTAGACTACACTGAGGCAAATGCACATAAGAAATTCAATAAAACCCCTTATGAAGTTCAGTCACAAGTTATTTTCATGAATTTCAATGCGGTACCTTATGAAACAGATTTTCTGGATGAAATCATAACGTAAGCTTTTCATAAGGCATTGGAAAAGAAATCAAAACAATGTAGAACATAATTCATATGGGTGCCTTATGAATTTTTAAATTAAGAAATCAGACACCTATAAGTCCGCATTATGAATTTTAGTAGGCACGCTTATGGAAAACAAAAAGCATAATTATAACATTTATATATTTTTGCATGAAATTGAAAACGTATTTTTATGGAATACAATAGGGCAAATGACGGATTCGGCAGGACTTATCGTTTGTCTTAGCCTATTATCGTCAGGGGGGTAAATGACGTCCTTGAGCACTGAGTTTTTGTATGAAGGTACATCATGTTCCAGAGCAACGTTTTGCAAAAATATAGCTCTCTACGACTTGATTTACCCCCTGACGATAATAGGCTAAGATAAACGATAAGTCCTGCCGAATCCGTCATTTGCCCTATGTAGTTTTATATTATAAATATTAAACTAGATCTCAATGCATTTTTAAAAGATCGTTGCCGATTTTTTGAACAATAGGAGATCAAAGGCGGCCCTCTGTGATGAGTTGCGGAACTAGCATGTTGAAGCAGATTTCAAATTTCTCCATGGTGCGCAATGGGGGGTTTCATTAAAATGCTTGTAATAAATTATCCAATCCTTTAAATTAAATTTGGTTCAACAGTCGGCGGGAATTTCGGTAAGGAAATCCTGTAGCAACGCTTGCTCTTCGATGATGACTTCCATCTTGCTTTTTTAGCGCAGGCGCAGAAATGATGATGTTGATTTTTTTTTTTTCAAATAAACACTGTCGATTTTCAAAACTAGCCTTATGAATTTCAAATTCGTGACTCATGAATGGCTTACGTCCAAATAGTGAAAACCAAGGCGTCTAATATGAAACGCATAAGTGACTTATGAAACAAAAAATTCCTTCGGTTTTGGGTTTTCATAAGTTTATCATTTTGAATTTCTTAAGTGCATTTGCCTGAGTGTATCAATTTTAACTCAGTTTTGAATCGTTTTTGACTCACTTGCATCAAAAGTGGAGTCACTCAAATCTGAGTAAATGTAACAGGGATAGACAAGTCGACAAATCAAAAACATGGACTCGAATAAGATGGATGATATAGATAATCAAACATACTAGCATTGACAGGCGAATATTAAAAATGTGCAAATTTCAATGAAAAACGAACGAATTTCCATCAGTATTATATATGAATTAGAAGCTAGCTTGGTACTCTGTATGTATGCTAGATTGTATTTGAATTTGAACATCAAACAACAAAGCACTTTTAATTAGAATTTCATTTGAATTTTTTAGAAGCATTTTAAAATGTTCGTCCTATACTTTAACATGGGAGCTGTCAGACTTATCACCACCCGGTTTCTTCTTATTTTTTCAACCTGGATTCGTCCATCGCCTTTTACTTTTCGCCGTTTTTTTTTAATTTTTTGTCAGTATCGCCTTTTACTTTACGCCAAGTTTATGTTTTGATTTAAATTACGCCTTTCACTTTGTCAACAATCAATATGGCTCAAATCGCAGAGTGAATTGTTTTGATTATGAAAGAACTCTACGCCCTTTGCAAAACCAATATTTAATGAATACAATTAGAGCACAACCAGGACAAAAAGTTCAAAACTCATGATTTAGCGGTAATAATTCTGGATCAACAATAGAAAAGGGCCTATCAGCATTTGTAAACAAACAGCCATTTTTCTCGCAAGCCGTTGGCTATACACGCAAACCTACAGAAGTGTATGGAAGGGGAAACTTTCCCCTACATGATGGTGGTATTGGTTTGCGTGGGTGGCCTACGCTTTGCGAGGAGATAGGCTCAGAAGTGTTTGTTTACAAATGTTGACAGGCCCATTTCTATTGTTAATATAGAATTCCGTAGCAATTTGCGATTAGGGCGAACATGCAGAATGTAAACAAAAGGGAAATGATGATTGTAATACTGCAAGTAGAATTTCAAACCGTAATTTACAAATTAACGAATAAATTCAAATACAATCTAGCATACAGACAGAGAACAAAGCTAGCTTCTGATTCATATATAATACTGGTGGAAATGCTTTCGTTATTCATTGAAATTTGCATTTTTTTAATATTCGCCTGTCAATACTAGGATGTTTGAATACGTCATTTTCAGTGTTGGCCCCACAAGTACCGGCTATTCGCCTATTGTTGACGTTTTGATAAGTTTCGCCCTCCACTTTTCGCCGTTGTTTTGGTTATTTTATCAGTATCGCCTTTTACTTTTCGCCATTCTTTTGATTTTATGTCAGTATCGCCTTTTACTTTACGCCATGTTTATGTTTTGATTTAAATGTCGCCTTTCACTTTGTCAACAAACAATATGGCGTAAATCGCAGAGTGAATTGTTTTGAATACGAAATAACTCTACGCCCTTTGCAAAAACAATATTTATTGAATAAAATCAAAGCACAACCAGGACAAAAAGGTCAAAACTCATGATTTAGTTGTAGTAATTATGCATTGCATTGAAAAACCAGTTTGTTTATATTTAGTATGTACGCCCTAATCGCAAATGGCTCCGGATATAAGATTTTGTCACTTGCATTTCTTGTCTTCCAGCCAACCAAAATCCCCCAATTTATAATAAGAATATGTTGGATAGATTGAAAACTGAATTAAAAACACTTACCATTACATCCAAGTTACTTGTCATCTCCGTCTGCTTTACTTTTGATCGCTGCCTACATGTAATTTTTCATATCATAAAATTTATCCTTGTTGAAACATATTAATGCCATCATATAGCAATGCTCGCATAAGAAGTGTCGCACAGAAGCGACACTCTAGATGAATAGAAACGATACACTAACGAACACCCGACCGCAAGCAAACGACTGCACGATACTCACAAAATACACCCGCACTGATATTTTCCACAGGGTTTTGCGAACCGCCGCGGCAGTGAATAATCTTGGCGAAAAAATCGCCGCGATGAGACCGCATAGCTACTTATGGGAGCGCACAAACCGACGCGATTAAAAACACTTCGCGTCAGTTTGCGCATCCACACAAGCCGCCATGTAATCTCATTGCGGCGATTATTCGCTGCCGTGGCTGAAAAAACGCTGCAGCTGCGTAATCCTCACAGCTATCTAACGGTATTCTTTTTTCTTCGCCGATGCACTACTACTTATATCTACGAGAGGAATCGACGCACAAATCGAGAGAAGCAATGACCATTTTAACCACATTTATTGCACCTTGGTCAACTAGAAAGCACATCACAACTAATCGACAATGATCCCGATACAAACTTCACAAATTCTTCGGTGTTTCTAATAAACTATGCACTACACTGATTCGATAAAAATAACTAATGCCCGGAAGCACGCGCAATGACGAGAAACGCTTCGGTACTGCTGAGAGTTTCATGCAGGAATGCCAGATATATTTTTTCAATGTCTGCGATAAAAATTTGAAATGTCTGGGAATGCCTAAAAAAGTCTGTAAATATTTTTTTTACAAAATTAGACTTCTTTCAACGAAAAGACGTTGCGAGTTATGTCATTTTTCAGTATATATGTGATTATGTAAACATTTCTGCATCTATTTTTTAGATTGTATTCAACCTTACACTATTGTTTCATGTTTTTAAAGTAACACCTAAGCTTGAAGCATTCGCATAGATGACACAAGTTACCAAAATTATTTTTTTCCCCTATAATGTTCTCTCCGGTTTTGTATTTTAAAATCAAAATTTAGGTTTCATTTGATAAATTCAACATTTTTTTTTCCTTTGTCCATAAATAACCATTGAATTACAATAAATTACGGAGTAAATTTTCGGTGACAGGAATAAAAAGTAGAATTCAAAATTTTATTTTTATTTCATTAATAAAAAAACACTACACTGAAACTTATTGTTATGAAATAAAATCTTGGATGAAAATTGTTTTGTAGTTAAAGTCGAGGGGCTGTCAACTTTCGTATCTTCGATTTATCCATTGTTAGGGTATTTGTCGCTTGACTCAGCCTAATATGCAACGATGGATTACATTTTTTACTATAACTCATAAAGCATTTTAGCTGTAAGCGATATTTAGCTTGGTATACACTTGCTTAGATAGTTTAATAAGATGTTTTGAAGTATGTAACACCAAATGCAATACAACTCGTTTCATAAAGTCAGAAACTTTCGAGGGATATGGATTTAATGTCGGTCTATAAGCATCAAATTGTGTCTATTCATTAATGCAACTTCGTTCGATTCGATCGATTTATTATTAAATGCAGTCTACGTACGACTTTTTTTGAATGATTTAGTGATTTTTTTTGAATGATCAATGCTTTGATTTAAATTAAATTTTATGTTGAGTAAAGCTAATACAGCATTGCCAGCTGTATTAGCTTTACTCAACATAAAATTTCACAAAACAAACTAAACAAGAGCTGCTTTGCAACACTCAAGATATTTTCACATATGATTTATGGCCATATTCGATAATGAAAACTTAATAATTCACTCTGCACTGGTCCATACCTTTGGTTTGTGTTTAAAGGAGCCATTTGGAAAATATTCAACCGAAACTCATTTCATTTGCATTGAAATTTAGCCAATAATATTATTTTTGCTAAGTTGACCAATAGGCCATAGTTGGGAACAAAGAAAAAAATATGTTCCTGACATTTGGTCCACGATTTTCTTTATAATTCATTGTTATTTTATCTATGTGAACAGTTAGATAATAACGTGTGATTATTCTCTGTACATCTAGGCTGTATTATAGGATTCATCGGTTCAATTTGGCCAAATTTAGATCATTCGAAGATTATAGAGATGATCTCCTCAACTTAACCAGTGTAATCATGATGTCTAAAAAGTTACGAAAATCGAAAATAACACGGATGTTAACAACAGCAAATTGATTAATAATGTTTGAATTGCTTTGAATTAAACCGGTCATCTTCATCTTCAACATAATTTTGTTGATTATCGCTGCACTAATGACATATTTGGTACATAAGCCGAATGAAGGAGCTACTCTAACATTACATACCCTTATCCTATTCAAAGGTGCATTTTATCTTTAATTTTGTTTCAATATTTTTGTTATATCGTGTAAGTTTATTGAATGGAGTATTGAGTGTTATTTTGCGTATTTTGTGTTTTACGCAGTATTTCAGTCTTGTATTAAAATAAGATTTTTTTTTAAATCCACACATTTTGGGGCTTATCTTACTGTACCTTATAAGCGAGTTTATTCGTATTTTGTTACGAAAGAATATATTTCTTAAAGCTAGTATTTATGGTTTAGTTGATAGATAGAGTAACCAAGAAGCTTAAAATACTCAGCAACCCCTTTTTTACGATAAATTTTTCAAATATGATTTGTACTGTTGTGAAAATTCATTTTCATTGTGACTTAATGGCAGTAGACCAATATTACCAACGCTTTGACTGTTATTTTCATGGTGCCAATAGCAGTGAAGATTATTGTATTTGTTTGTGGTAGATGGATGGATAAGAAAATTCCATTTATAAGCCCCATCCTTAACGCATGGGATCGAACACTACCATAAGTAGGGACTCCATGTTACGCTGCTTATCTCCGGGCCAAATGTGTCTCCAAGTGGCCCACCGCTTTCGTTTCCTCAAGGATTGCAACTTTAAAAAAGAATTATACCAACGCTATTTTAAAATATTTCAACGAAGCTTTTAACCGTATCTACTATACTGTTCAGATCCTGCACACTTAGAAAATTTTACAGTATTCGGTAATTTTTTACCAAACTTTCAACAGCTGAACGTTCGGCCATGCGATTTAACGCATTTCGGTAAAATTTGACAAGTTCCGGTAATTTTTTTACCGGAATACTGTAAAATTTTACCAAAATCCGGTAAATCGGATTACCGAACGTTCAGCTGTTGAAACTTCGGTAAAAAATTACCAAATACTGTAAAATTTTCTAAGTGTGTGGTACGCTTCAAATCTGAACTTCAGAGAATACATATATTTGAAATTTATAAAATATTTCAAATGTCTGTAAAAGTCTGCAACATAAATAAAATGTCTGCTAAATGTCTGCATCGTTAAGAAAGTCTGCAATAAAAATGAAAAGTCTGCAAATTTACAGACATGTCTGTAAAAATGGCATCCCTGGTTTCATGGAATCGCGCATAATCATTGTTTTTTGCATTATGGTTATCACACTACCACACGCTTCCGTGCAACTCATAAACGTAATGCATTATGAGCATTGCTCACTCATATACTGATAAATACTTGGAATAAGGTTTAATGACGTTTAACGAACGCACACTACAGCGCCTTTTCGATCCATGGAGTGCAAGGGTGCAAGTAAGAAGGGAAATCATTTGGAGGAAAACAAACTATCGTTCCTCTGCATGCGCCAGAAAGGAAAAGGTGATTTAACGTCAAAAAGCCTAATGATTTTCAAACTTTCACTTCTCGCGTAACTTTTGATAAAGACCAATACCCATTGATTGATGCTCTTTGTCAACTTTCTCTTTGGTTTATTACGGCTAAGCATCTAAATTTAAAAAATTTCTTTAAACAAGAAATTTCAAGGAAATAGCTTTTGTAGTCAACGTATTTACAGAAGAGAAATTTGGCGAAGAGAGGCGATCAACGAAGATTGACCTCTTACAGGTAATACGCGACACGGCAGCACTTTTTTTTCCAAGCAACACGATCGCAACTAAACACTTGAACATCGGTTTAAACATTTCAATATTTTTTCACGTTGGAACGTACTAAAGAAATCGCTCTAAGACCTAGCGTTGCTCTGTCCAAATGATATTTTGGCACGGATTTGAAAGGGAATGCCAATTTATTACAAAATCACATGCTTGGCCATCAAATTTACTCGACTTTGAGTGGTGATTCACTTGCATCAAAAGTGTAGTCACTCAAATTTGGGTAAAGGTTGTTGCGATTGACCAGTCGATAAATCTTTAACATTCATTCGATGCAAGCCGATGTATAGTTTATGTGTCGAGTAATTCATGATTAGGGCCTTAAAGCCAATTGTAAACAATGAGTTTAAACGTTGATTTTTCAGAAATCTCAAAACACTGTTGCGAATTTAAAACAGGATCCGGTATATGAATGTTTGCTCTGATGTAGTTGGACATCTTAGCTCTCCTGTGATTCGTGAGAGATCAACGTTTAAAGTGATTGTTTACAATTGGCTTTTAGGCCCTAATCATGAATTACTCGAAACTTGTCAATTTGATAATCCCAACCGTGTTTACTCAAATTTGAGGGACTTCACTTTGACGAAAGTGAGTCAAAAAAGACATAAAATTGAGTCGAATGGTGCGGGCATGTGTGCGCTCAAACGGGAGAGCGAAGCATGCACTGGAAAAATATTTCACTTAAGGGCAGCTTCAACGGCGATCCAAATCGTGGATTGTTTTTATTTTTTTAAATCAAACGCAAAAACATCGCTGCACCGGTGTTGTAAATTTTGTTTTATACTGGATC